>JZSA01001152.1:0-328846 GCA_000956155.1 Cotesia vestalis
AATAAATATTTTCAAGTTAACAAATAGACTCGATTATCGTTTCTAGATGCAAACGGATCGACTACTCACGTGCTGGTCACGAGCCTTTTTTTACATATATTTTTTTTTTTAAATTTAACGAATACGAACTATCGATTAAGAACTGATTATTTTAAAAAATGAGCTTCTAGGAACGATAAATCAATTATATTAACAGTGAGACAATCCCGGATTCGGTGTTATTTGTATTTGTACAAGGGATTACGGAGTAGAGTAGTGGTATGCTGCAGGAGAGAGAGAGAGGGTCAAGTAGGATGAGGGAAAAATATATTATATTAATAATAAAAAAAAAACTAAATACTTAATAATAATATTAAATAAAAAAAATAAAAATAAAAAAAGTTAAATAAACTAATGGAATAATTAATTAAATAACAAGAGTAAGATAATCGTTGTGGATAATGCCCAAG
Organism: Cotesia vestalis; assembly: GCA_000956155.1. NCBI lineage: Eukaryota > Metazoa > Arthropoda > Insecta > Hymenoptera > Braconidae > Cotesia > Cotesia vestalis. The sequence continues at coordinate 450 of JZSA01001152.1, forward strand.
CGATCAAGGCAACCCGGGATTTAATTTTGCATCCCCGCCTTAGTCCGTAATGCCTATTATAAATAGATAGATCATATAATAACGATAATTATACAATATAAACAATTAAATGGATGATTAAAGGTTAAAAACACGATGAAAGCTATTAATTAAAAAATGGTTATGGAAGTTTTATGCAATTAAATGGTTTAATACCGTATAGTACTGTTTTGCTAAAATACGAGAAATTAATATTTATAATTAATAATTAATGATAAATAAAATTTATTGTTGATTTAATGTTTATATACAATTGCAGAGTTTAAGATCGGAGATACAACGAATTTGTAACTCATTATGCGAAATTATTATTTATAATTATTATTAATTATATTTATTATTATTTATTAATTTAAAAAATGCGCGTATATTTAATCATGTATTTATAATTAATTATAATTGTATTTAATGTAATGAGAATGGTGATAAGAGAAAGTGAAAGATAAGAAGGTGAGAAAATTTTAATTATTGGCCTCTGGTGTTGCCTTATCAATTAGTTTTGCAGGGTAATTATTATGTAATTGATGTTAATCAAAGCTTTTATTATTAAAATAATAAAAATAAAAATAAAAATTTAATTAACAACAAACACCTTTCTCATATTTTGCAAAACAGTATACGGATGGATAATAGAAAATAATTATTATAATAAAACAAAAATACCAAAATAATTGACATGACTGAGTCTGTTATTTTGCAGTAATTACGTTTTATACAATTTTTTCTCGCGTTATCGTTGATTATTAAAAGTAATTAATTAAATAAAATAAAAAAAAAAAAAAATAAGGCATTGATCGCGTAATTAATGAGTAACGTAAACTGTAACGCATGTGATTGTTGTGAATTTTTATTTTACTTTTAATTTGTTTGCTAAAAAAAAAAAAAAAGTCTTATTAATTTGAGTGTTAGTTGATAATTGTAAAGACTGGAGTTTATCCTGATAATTTTATCCTAATTGTTAAGTTACAAAGCTTTTTAGGTGATTAATATTAATAATTACAATTATAATTATACAAAAAAAAAAAGATGATTAAGATATTGTTTAATTAAGAAAGGCACGAATGAACATAATTTATTTTATTATTATTATAATTATTAATTATATTACATTCGCGTCTTTGTTTTTAAACTCTAGTTGAATTATTAATTATTAAGTATATATAAACTAAAATTTATATTTAATGGTGGATTTTATTTAAATATTAATATATATATTGAATGATAAAAAAAAAATAAACAAATGATTATGGCTATATATATTATATAAATATATATATATATTATTAATATTATATATTATTATGAATTATTAGAAATTGAAATACTCGTAATAAAAAAACGCCGACGCTTCCTGTGACTCGAAATAATTTATATCAATTGATAATTAGCAAAGTATCCTTTTAATTTTATTTTCACTTAAATTTTAATGATATTATTTATATAATTAGAAATTAAAATAATAAATTCATAATTCGTAATTATTATAACTAGTAATTAATAATTACAAATACAAAAGCCTGCATGATCAATAATACAGAGTAATTAAATTTAATTTTAACAAAACTTTAAATGAGACCGATAATTATTTAACAAACTTAAAGATAAATATTTTAATTTATTAAAAAACACCACCCTCTTCGTAAACATCGTCTTCCTCTTCGTCCTCCTCGCCATTTTTGAAGTAATTATTTGCATAGTCGGTCCCCTCGTCCATTTCTTCGTCTTCCTCAAGATCCTCCTCGGGATCTTTGTCCTCGTTTTCTTCCTCATCACTGCTCTTTTCTTCCTCTTCCAAGTCATCTGGATCCTTATCCGTCTTCTCTTCGGCTTCTTCTAGCTTGGCGAGTTTGGCGAGTACATCGACTTCCTTGTTCTTCTTGGATTGATTGGTCGCTGTCTTTCCCTTGCGCTTCTCTCCTCTAGGTTTTAGCTCCGCGGGCATGACAGTCCAGTCGCAGAATTTATCATACCGAGACCTGGTGACCATTTCCGCGGCCAAACGATCCGACCAGCGATCAATGTCTTTTTTTTTATTAACGTCGACGTTGTGTCTTGACTCAAAGAGACTTTCTGCGTAGTCACGTTTAAGTTCAAAGAGATATGGCCACTCGTCTGCTATTTGTAATTTTGGTGCTTTGTGCTCTATAGAGGGAAAATTTGGTGGTGGCTGGGTCACTTGGAGCGGTTGCTCTTCTGATTGTTGTACTCCAGCAGGTAAATCTACGTCTCCAGCTCGGCCACCACGACCTCGGCCACCTCGACCACCTCTTCCTCCACCACCCCGACCACCTCGTCCTCCTCCTCCTCCTCCTCCTCCTCTACCTCCTCTTCCAGTCATTATTTAAATATTAATTTTTGCAGGTTTATTTTTAATAATTTATTAATTTACAACTTTGATACCTGAAACATTTGAAGAAATTTTTTTATTATAAAAAAATACGATGACTGAAATTAGCAGCACAGTAAAAAATTTTCTGACATTGCGTCAAAAAATTTTGTGTTAAATATTTAACACTTTTATGTGTAAATTTAACATTTATTGTGTTAAATTAATACAAAAAAGTGTTAAATATTTAACATAAAAATTTTTAACACAAAATTTTTTGACGCAAAATTTTTTACTGTGAGATAGTAGATAATTTTATAAAAATTAAGGCAGCCAACATCCAAAAATTTTTAGAATTTTTATTTTAGTGAAAAAAATATCACAAGAAAATTAAAAATAATTTTCATTTGTAAAAAACTTGAAAAACTATAAGGCTAACTTTATTATTATGATAATTTTTAGTTTTATTTCAGAAAAAAATTGGTACTGAAAAAATATTTTATGAAAGTTGTATTTATAATTATGATACTGACTCTAACAGACACCCAACAATGTTTTATAATACAAGTGCAATTTTTCAAAAATATTTTTTTGTTTCAATTTAATAAATGAAAAAAAAAAAAAATTAAAACTCTCAGCAAACTTTAGTATTATTTAAAAATTAAAAATAACAAAAACTAACCTTAATTGGTGACTTTTAAAGTTTTCTTTGGTTTGTATGATTTACTTGTTAATTTTTCAAGAACTTCTAAAAATGCCCCGTCGCAAATGATTTTGGCGTATAAAGAACACGAAGGACACACTGCCTTAATATCCTCCGGATCAATCTCGTATTGTTCAAGTAGTTCCTCAGGAGATATTTCAAAAAAATCACCACATGGACAGTTGTAAGTCAGCAAATTATCTTCTTGGTCGTATTTAAAGTCCTCAAGTTCAACGTCGTCGTGGTACGTCGTCATGCTGTTTATCTATTAAATTATTCAATAATAAAATTTACATAAAATACATTTATCATTTCTCTTTGAGTATTTTTATTTTTAAAGAATTAAATAAAACTGTTACTTACATTTAGGTTAGAATTTTATATATATTTTTCACGCGCGCTCTGTTTGCAGCTGACACTCATACAGACCCATGGGTAATGCAGGGTAATGGTTTGTGATTCACATTAATTTACGGAGGAGCTGATCGCAACACTCTCTATAGGCAAAGTCAGGAACCTTGATGACATCCCAGATATCATAAAAAATCTGACATTAAAGTTAGCTGTCATTTGATAATTTTTTAATTTTTTTTTTCAGCGCGCATCTGAATATTAGCATGGAATTTGTATATATTTTCATGCTTATGATATATTTGACCAATCATGTTACAAATAGTTCGCTTACATGTTATATTTTCATATCATTCATCAAAATTATAAAAGTGGATAAATTTCTTCAAAAAAATTATTTTTAAAAAATTGCATTTGTAGTTTCTTAAAATTTCGAAATGTCAATTTTTTTTTATAAATTATGGCTATCTAGGTCCTCGAAATAAATCACAAATGAGTAGTCATTCCACTAATTATGAACGACGCAGTAATTCACCCTCGCGACCTAGAAGTCTTTCCCCACCTCAACAATTTCCTTATTTTTCAATGCTGGAATATTTTCCACGCGTGGTCGTGAACGAATTGACTCTTTATCTAATTTAAATTAATTAATTATTTAATTAAAAATCCATCGTTTCAAATCATACGTTTGTGACAAATATAAATACAACTACTACAATTTAAATTTTCTGTCTATTCGATAGAATTTTACTCTTGAAAACCGGTTTGAAAATGATTATATTATAGTAGTTGTGGGATTTACGGTAAAATTTACTCCCATTTCGGCTGCCGAATGTTTTAAATGAATAATTTCACACAACACATGTGTGTGTGGGAATTTTAAAAATATCGAAATGTAACAATCACTATGTTGTGTACATATAAGGAAAAAGAATGCATAGTAGGTCGAAAAACATGTGCGGGTCAAATAACAAAAGCTGTCGCAGATGAAGTAGTAATTTTAGATGCGGTGCAACGTTGCCAGATTATTAAAAAAAAAAGTTAGGATTTAAAAGAACTTACATTCATAGAATACAAGTATCAAAAATTTATAAATCTATTTTATGGAATTCTTGAGTTTTTCTTTTTTATTTCAACCACTCAACTTATTTAATTTTTATCAAGTCTATACATTTTAGTTTACATTATTTTCATGCAACTCAACTTTTTACAAAAATTTTCTTCAATTATAAGCGTACAATAACGATCGATAAAATTACATCATTAGTCATCAATTCATTAGTAACATTTGTGATTTAATCTATTTTTATGTTATTTATATTTTCGATCAGATATAAAAATTCTACGAAGAGTTAATTTGCAGAAGCTAATCATTGTTATGCTTCTTCTGTTTATTTGAATGAGTACATATCAAATTTCTTTATTAAATATTACACACATTGAGTATTAAAATTACATGCAACAAAAAAACCGAAGTGTTTTAAATTCAGTATGACAATGGTTATAAAATAGACTATTGACATTAATTTTAAAAAATTGTTGTTAATTTTAAGTAACAGATACCAAAAAAATCGAAAAATTTGGTTTTTTTTTTTGCCATTTGTAAGAAAAAAAAAAAAAAATCAATATTTTCACATGATAGTTGACTATTTTGTGATTATTTATGTGTAGAATATGTGACTAAAATTCCAGGAGGATCGGCCCACACACGAAACAAAAAAAATAGAAAAATCACATTATATAACGTAACGTGGCGCTCAGTGATGAAAACTGTAAAAATTACATGATGAAGAAACTACGCAACAATTTTATATAAACAATTCATACTCTTCAAAATCATCTAGGGCCTAATAGAAAGTACGTAAAAATAAGAAACTTTTTTATACAAAACTTGAAGGTTTTTTTATGAAAAGCATGAGAACCATAAAATGTTACGACTATTTAAATACTTATGCTATTCCCTACGACGTATTAGAAAAAACTACGTATTTCTAATGTCCTTCAAAAGTATCACTTCGAAAATATTTAATTCCAAGAGTAAGCGTTTAAATAAATTTTGAAAGCAAGGCTTAAACATGTTTTATCTTTACGACCGGATGTTTGAATAAAAGACTTCTAAGAATTTTTTTTTAAATCAAGCAGCTGAAATTCCTTGAAATGAGATCGTCTTCGGAAAAACACGTGAGGAACAGCCCTGTGTTTCTTCCCGGAATGTGTCAATATTTGAGCATCGGTCCCTAGAAATAGTTTTATGTGTCTATAATTTAATATTATTAATATTTTTCGGGTGAAGTGTGTTAAGCCTACCGTAGATTTTGGAATGATTCATGACTGAGGAATGTTGAAGCTTCGTCATGCAGCGATAGTTGATTGGTCGTTGCTCAGCCAATGGGGTGTTTCCCCCACCCAAAAAGCTTCCTGTGGGTCTTGGTCTCGGGTATATAAACCCCGCGAAATTAGACCCCCTATCACACTTCTATTGAAACTCTTGACGTTGCACGTTGTAGTTTTGCTACGACTGTGCGACTGATAGCGAGACAAAGGAAGTGTTCACCATTTCTTCGATTTTGATACTTACAAACACGACTCTGGGCGCTGTACTACGCAGTTGAAAAGCTTTTTCATACTGTAAGTACGTGCTCTTGTATCGTGTTCGCGTGTGTTTCTGAAAAATTAACAAGAAGTTAATATCTTTGGTAAGTTTTTAGTCTTTATATTTACTTGCAGAACAATCAAACCGATTTTTTATGATTTTTTTAAATAATTTTTTTCATTTTATGTGAATTATTATTAGTTATACGCAATTCATTTCAGAAAAATTAATTTGATATTTTTCTTTGTATTTATAATTGTTTCTTTTCGAGCTTTTAAAGATGAAATTATTTAAATTCAATTTTTTTGAAATAAATAATTTGTTTAAAAAATTATAAAAATTACTACGTCTCACAATTTCAATTTTTTCTTTTCAACTTCCCGCCAAGAAAATTATAAATTAAAAAATTGAAAAAAAATTTATAAATTCTGAGAATCCCAAGTAATCCATTTTTTTTTATTTTTTCGAAAAACTTAATCACTGAAACTTTTTTCATGCTAATATTTCCACATAAAAAAACACCAAAAACAATCAATATTGAAATATCTGATTGAATATTTTTTCTTTGGAAAAAAAAAAAAACAAAAAAAAAATATTAAATCTTCACAAAATTAATTTTTACGCCGTGATTTTATATATATTAAAAAATTTATCCAATTTTAAAAATCCAAATTTATAAATTTAACCCCGATCAACAAATTAAAAAAATAATCAAATTACGAATTTTTCACACACTGATTACAAATTTATTAAAAACTCACTAATGATCGAACTTCATGAAAATTAATTAACCAGATAGTTGATAATTTTAAGAACATTTGTAACAAATAAATTGTGACAGCAAAAATTATAAAAAAAAAATTGACATCCAAAATTTGGAAATGAAAAAAAACTAAAAATGCAATTTTTTTTAAATAATTTTTTGGAACAAATTTGTTTGTTAAAAAAAATTACAAAATTTACCAGTACCAACTAAATTTAATATCTTTTGAACGTTTAATCTCTAGAAGCTTATTTTAAGAAGTTATTTACTAACCTTCTTCATCCTCAATTGTTTGCGTAGATCTTATCTTCAAAATCTTTTTAAGAATCTTAACACTAAAAATTATCCCAACAATAAATACAAAAATTACTTTTGTATAACTTAAATTCACAAGTTTCAGAAACGACGCGGTTAAACATTTTAAATCGCCTCATATAACATAGTCCGTATTCACTGGTTACAGTCTCTCAACATTCCTCGCTCACGACAGCGTACCACTACCAGGTACCAGGGTGTTCATTTGTTTAATACAAAACACACGCGTTTGTACGATCGCTGCCCGCGCATGCTCCACTTCTACCACTCTCACATAAACTTCTCCCACAGTCCAGCTGCACTGTCGCACTATCTCCTCTACACTCAAAGCGCTCTTTAATTTTTCTGACTACATCGAAAGTGTGGAATTACAGACGTTCAAACTTATCGACTGCTGGTAAGGTAGATTACGCGGTCACTTTCTACACGAAGTTCAATTTTCTAACACTGAACCGTACAAACTGAGTTGCGTGTAAGAGAAATCAAGACAAGACCGCAAAAAAACGTTTCGGAGTTTTATTGTTTATATTTTAATTTACCGTAAATTTTATGTTGCAGAAAAATGAACGGCTTTTATCTCGAGCCAGTCGGTTCTCACGACGGTATCCCCTTACCCGATTTCAAAGGGGTAAGTCATACAAAACCCTGTCAACGAGTTTTTAATTGTGTTGTTTTGTACTCTGTTTACATTCAATATCTCATCTAAAAAATTACATTGTTGACATGAATTTTTTTATGAAACTGAAGTTTTAGCGGTCAGCTGTTAATTTTAAAAATTTGTTTAACAAATTAATTACAATAAAAAAATGATTCTAAAAATTTTCACTTTTATTTTTTATTAATTTTTACATGTGAAACTTTTTAATTAATTTTTTTTTAATAATTTAATTGCTATAAAATTCTAAAAAAAATTTTTAATATCTGTCAACTTCAGTGTTATATTTTTTTTCTTCATATCATGAAGTTTAAATTGTTCCCTTTTTTAAACTAATAATTGCATGTTCAATTATTGTTAATTAAATTCACTAATTATTCGAAATTCTTTCTAGTATACGTGTGGACGACAGCGGACAAACGATATCATGTTGAACAGTGTTACAGTTTCGAGAGAGCACTGCACTTTCATGGTTTCACCAAACCATTTTCAAGTTTACGACCTTCAGGTAAATTTTGTTTATTGTTTTATTTTTTTTTTTTTTTAATAATTCTCATTTAATTGATTTTTTTTTCTTATTTTTTGATGACAGTATCAATTTAAAAAAATTTTAAGTTCTTTAATTTTAAATGAGCAAATAAAATAATTCTTTAAGTAACAGATATTTGAAAAAATTTTTTTGATTTGAAAAGAATTAGCAAAAAATATTCATAAATTACTAATTAAATAATATATTATTTACAACAATAATTATATAAAGTGTTTTTATATTTTTTAAAAAGTTTCAAACTTGTATAAAATTGGAGTAATCTCATAAAGTATAAAATTTGTGTAATCTGATTGTAATATTTAATTATAAAAATTCGGAATGTCACATAATTGAGTCCTTCTTTTATTCTCTTAGAAAAAATTTTATTTTTAATAAAATATTTTTAAGAGCAAAGAATACTGTTAAAAATTAAAAGTAATTTTTAATGATTAATTCGTTTATTTTTCAGAGTGCTAATGGTACGTACATCAATGGACAAAGAGTTCAACCTAAAGTGTTCCATACTGTCCGCATCGGAAATGCTCTTGGGATTTCTTGTCACAAAACAGAAGATCATGAGTTTGAACAAAACGAAATACGCTTTGTCTATCGACTAAGGAGACTAGTAAGTGTTCTTTTTAAACGTACATTATAATTTAAAATAATTTTTCATTTCAATTTTTAGTTGGAGTAAATAAATATTTCTAAGATTTAAAAAATAAATGTAAACATAAATTTTAATTTTTTCAGCCTATAGATTATTCAAAAGAAAATGATCACGGAAATTTGAAGGAAGAAGTGGGAGAAAAAAGAAAATCAAACGGAGTATCTCCTGTGCCATGTAAAGTTCCCCGATTAGAAAATGTTGAAGATGGTTATGTATCAGATGGTATAATTCTTTTGAAAAAAACAAAATGATTATTTCATTAAATAACAAAGCTATAATTTAAAAATAATCTTCAATTTTAGATGACTGTATTATGATTGAAGACGACCCTATTCCAAACGTACAACCAGAACCAAGGTTGCCTATCGTACACCCGTCTACCTCAGCTGCACAAGTTGGCCAAGAAAATAGTCTAATAAAATACGAGCTGGATATACCAGAAGAAGAAGAAATAGAGGAAAAGTTAGTAATTAATAATAGACTGCCGGATCCACAAAATTCAGCTCAAACTTCGACTACGAATCCTATAGTCAACGGGTCAACGTCTCATAATGAACAATTGAGTCTTGCTTCAAGATCATCGTCGTTGCTTAACGATGAAGCTAATTCCAATGATATATTCAGCGATTCGCCGGTATCGAGTCCCAAAATTGCTGCCAAAAATACAAATGAATCTGTTGTCGTGAAAAAAGAGCCGAAAATTGAAAAAGATACGGACGCGCCTGTCGATGTAAATCAAACTGATAATGACGACGTCGTTGTATTTCCAGCTTCTCAACTTTTTGATGACGAGGAGGCTGCCAATGATGATAATAATGCTACTGCCGATGCTGCACCAGTTTCTTCAATAATTAAAGAAGAATGCGATCTTGGAACAGACAACATCGACTGCTACAATGGTTCGTCGAACGAAGAAGCTGAAGAGTCTGAGTATCCTGTCATCGTTCTATCTGATGACGATGATGAGTATGACTCTACCAGAGACCCGTGGCTTATGAAACTATCGGGTAGTCAGTTGGAAAGCCGCAGTACGAGTGAAATTGAGTCACTGAAACTTAAGGAAGAGCCTGTCGATCAAATTGATGACAAAGAAGATGAAATCGTCAATGGATTGCTCGATTCGTTGGAAAAAGAAGAATTTGTGATGGAAACAGAAGACGCTGAGGTGTCAGATGGAGTTACTGCTTCCGAGAATATGGTTACTGACGAAATTGAGGATGTGAAAGAACCGGTGAAACTTACTGAAGTTGTAGCTGCTGTTGCAATCCCTGAATCTGTTGAGAAAAAAGATGTCAAAAAAGAGAAAAAAAAAGATAAAAAAAATAAAATTCCAGAGGATCGCCGCAAAGAAAGTCACAGTAAGCCTAAAGATAAATCAAAAAGTCGGAAATCTGAGAGGGATAGTAGCTCTAAAGATCTGTCGAAACAACTAATCGATGCTTATGAATTCAGAACTTCATTCGAAGAACCTAAACCTGCGCCGTATCAGAGCACGAAAAAAGGTGATGAGACTAAAAAGATAAAAAAAATTGTCATCAGAAGCAACGTCGAATTCAATACTACGATTGTCAAGTCTATTATCGCTGATGAAATGTCTAGGCTTGATAAAAATGAAAAACTAGTTGAAAAAGATGGAAAAGAAGAACGTAAAAACAAGGGTGCAATTAAAAAACATAAGGTTGTTCAAGAAGAGTCGAAAGATCAAGTAAGAGTTGAAGAGAAAATCAAACATGCGGAAAAAGATAAACCGAAAAATAAAAAGAAGAATAAAAATCAAAAAAAAGAAAATAAGAAGGAAGAAAAAGCGGCTCTTATTCTGTTTGAAGAAGCTCTGTTAGAGGGTGATAAAAATATTATTGACGACAAGAAGAAAATTAAGAAGAGAAAGACTTCTCAAGAGTCTTCTGAAGAACGAAAGAGTGATGAACCTGTAGCTTCGACTTCTACTGCTGCTGCAGAAACACTTTCGAAAGAGCCTGTCAAAGCTGAAACCGAAACTAAGACTTTGGTGATTGACGGAAGAAGAGTTTCTATTTCAAAAAAAGTTGAGAAGAAAATCAAGACTATTGAGCCGCCGATATTTACTCGGGGAGGACGGCATGGAGTTAGTGCTACTCTTAGTGCTTCTGATGCCGCTTTAAATACTCCAAAAGCTTCTGACGAAGCCGATTTGAGTCCACTAACTGGTACTGACAATCAAGAAGAAGATTACAACTCAGATCTCTTCTCAAAACCAACAAAGTTGGCTAATTCTTCCAAGTCCAACACCCCAATCGAGAAACAGAAAGACCGTCTGAGAAAATCGCTTCGTGAGAAGGAAATTCGTGATAATGCTGGATCTATCCATAAAGCAATGAATAAGCGACATAATAAAGAATTACTACAAGATCGTAAGGAAAGATTAAAACAATTGACAGAGAAGTCGAAGGGTAATGGCGACAACACTGCTACCAAAAGAGTCAGTAAAGCTGTAGCTAAGGTTTCTAGGAATCGCGGAATGTTCCTCGTTCCAGAGGGGGTAAATCTCGATGATTCAAAAGACGATGATGCTACTAAAAAAGAACCAGTGAAGATAAACAATGCCCCGGTTTTCGATTTACATGCAGAAGGTATTAAAAATAATCAAGTAAATGGTAATTCAACGACTGTTGAAGATCTTTCCGATGTTATTTCTACGAATTCTTGTCCTGGATACCCCGAGCCTCCACCGCAGGAAGACAAAGACACTGACTCAGACAGCAGTCACGATATGAATGCTATTGCGGATCCAGGTTTGAGCGATGACATCGACATGGAAGATACTTTAATGGAGTACATTGACACTCCAACAACTAGCAATGGAAGATCTACTAGTTCAAGTCCTAATGACTACTTACCACCAAAGATCAATTATTCTCGACAAATTAGAAAGGTTTCTCCAGAGCCTCATATTCCGCAAGTTAACCAAGTCTTCTCTAGACCACCAGCAGCTTCTCGTCCATCGAATTTGCCTTTCCATCAACCAAGCCGGATAATTCGTGGTATTTTGAAGAAAATACCAGAAAGAGGACAAGCCAATTACGTACCAAATGGTATTTCTAGTAATAATCTTCCACAAATTGGTAAACCGAAAAAGAGAATAAGATTTACAACAACGCCTCCGGTAGTTCACTTAATCGACATTTTACCAGGAAATAAATTGATCCGAAAATGTATTCAAAAAGACGCTGCTATGCCAAAAACCGTAGTAGTCCAAAACACCCTGCCGGGTGATCCATCAACGTACTTACCGAATTTGTCGGCTATCGCGACTCCGAAAGCGCTACCAGCACCACCTTCTGCTCCAGTGCCTGTTCATCAGAACGCATCGACTTCGAGGCATATTGTTACAAATATATACAACGAACCAAGACGGATTTCAGGTCCGCAACTCGACGAATTTCTTCTAAGGATTTTTGACTGGAACCCACAATGGCTGGACTCCAAAGCCTACGATCAAAAGTCCCAGAAAAACTTACCGATTGTCCCCGAAGGACAAATTCCTCACTTGTCTTCTTACGCTAATTACAGCGATTATTATAGCATTATGGCCGACCTGATGTTGCTGGAAATGTGGGCTGGTATCGTCAAGGAAGCTAACGACCGGGAATTCATGAAATCACGTCGGAATATGCAAGCGGTGATTGGACAAAACTCGATTACTCAAACTCCTATCCGCTCGACCAATCACACGCTTACAGTATTCACAGCCGATATTTTGTGTAATAAATCACAAGTTGATTTGCGGCAGCATGCGACTCCCGGAGAACTGGTTATGCTGGAACTGCCGATTGTCGTCGAGAAAGAGATTCACTTTCGACCTATTTTCGCTTACGTAAAAGACTGCCATAAAACTGTGATAACACCATCTAGCACGCCCTACAATAAGTACCTGCAAAACACAGTGCCGAATCCTTATGCAGTTGTAACTTTGACTTTGACGACCAAGTCTTTACCTCTTAACATCAAGTTTAACCGAGTTCTTAGGATGAAAACCAGATACTACATGCGTCCACATTTAAGAATGGTCCAAGCTATTTTACATCTTCCTTCGAATCCGCTTCTTCATCATATTATTCAGCCAGATGTCAAAAAAGAAAGCTACGAGTTAACGAAAGCTACCCATTTCGAAAATTACAAGTTCGCTACAGGTGATGCGTTAAATGAAAGACAGATGGAGGCAGTTTTGTCTATAACTAATTCTGTTCTTGAAAAAAAACCCAAGATTTGTTTGGTCGAAGGCCCACCAGGAACCGGAAAGTCCAGAGTTATCGTCAATATCATTACTGAAATTATGTACGGACAAAATCGGTACGCAAACAATGACAGACGAAGGATTCTTGTCTGCGCGCCATCCAACGCGGCTGTTGATGAAATAACCATGAGACTTTTGGAGATTAGAGCTAAATTTCAAAAAGAAAACTCCCATGATTTGTTCAGACTGGTGAGAGTCGGCAACGCTAAAATGATGCATCCTCGGGTCAAGGAGGTCTCGCTGACTAACCTTGTTGAACGTGCTTGGGCAGCTAAAGAACCCGGTGACGTCAGTGCTGACAACGAGATAAATCGACTTCGGTCAAATATTTTAGGATTAAAAGTTTCTATGGACAATCTTACGCAGCCAATTCCGGAGGGTGATTTATTAAAGTTCAAGAAGAGATTGGATGATTGGACTGCTCAACTTGCACTGCTGCAATCCTCCAAGCAGGCGAGATATCAGAACAGCGGAAAGTGGGCCTGCTTGGAGAACAAACTTTTGTCCACAGCGGATATTATTACTTGCACATTGTCGTCTTGTTACACTCAACCAATGGAGTTGGCGTTTGGAAACAGAAGCTCCAAAAAGATAAGTGTCTGTATTGTTGATGAAGCGACGCAGAGTACCGAGCCGGAGACTTTGATTCCGCTGATGCTTGGTGTTATCAAGTTGATCCTTGTTGGAGATCCGCAGCAGTTGCCGGCAACTGTTTTGTCTTCTAGAGCTAAAGAGCTTAATTATGACAAATCTTTGTTTTCGAGAATTCATGACAAATTTATGAGCGAATTGGAGAATCCTATTATATCGTTGAACACTCAGTATCGAATGGCCCATCCGATTGTTTACTGGCCGAATAGATTTTTCTATAGCCATCAGCTGCATTCATCTATTAAGTCAATAGTCTGGCCTTATTCACCGTACAAAATTTTCAACCTGACGTCTGTTCAGGACAATAATCAATTCTCGAATTCGGACGAGGCTACTTACGTAGTTAATATGATCCATGCTATTGTTACTGGTGCCAACTTGGAGAATGTGGAAGGAATTATTCGAATTGGAGTTATTACGCCATACCAGGACCAAAGGAAAATAATTCAACGAAAAATGGAGGAAAAGTTAGTATTTACTTTTTAATGTTAAGAATTTTATTAATTTTTTTTTTTTTTATTAATATATTTTTTATTTACTGCAGATTTGCCACAGTACCTGATAGAATTAAAAATAGATTTATAAGACAAGTAAGCACTGTTGATGGCTTCCAAGGGCAAGAAAGGGAAATTATTATCATGTCGTGTGTCAGGAGCAACGGAATTGGATTTCTGACTGACAGGCAGCGACTTTGTGTTGCATTGACGCGTGCTAAACATTCATTGTTTCTTTGTGGAAATTTCAAAACATTTGAAGTAAGTTTCAAATTTTTTTTTGGTTTTTTATTATCTACAATATACTTGAAAAAAAGAATTTTTTGAAAAAAATAAGAAGTGTTGTATTAAGAAATTATATTGTCGAAAATTTTCAAAAATTTTATTTCTTAGTAACCTTTTTGTTGAAAAAAAGTTTTCCAAATTTGGAAAAAAATAATTTTGAGTGAAAATTCTCAATTTTATTTTTTGAAATAATTATTTATAAAATGCTTATAGAAAATTTTTTATTTTACAGAGAGATGACACATGGGGTGCGCTGATAAAAGATGCACGATCCCGCAACTTTTATATTAATACCGACCATAGAACTGACCAAGAAAGGATCAAACAAAATATTATTAAACTAGCCTTTATGAAATGAACAAATATATTTATACAAGAAATTTTATCATAAGTCAAAAGAAGCTACTACTGTTAAGCCGTTTAATAGTTGTGATAGGTCAAACTAAAAAGTTGAATTAAATTCTTTAAAATATGTTAAAATATCAATTACTATGTAATGTATTATAATGTTAGTTTTAATTTTTCCGTAATTTTGTTATTTTTATATCTATTTTTTATTTATATATATATTTGTTTGCCATATTAGTGAATAAAAAAAAAACAATCAAAAGGAAAAAAATGTATACTTCATATTACAACCTATGTTTATTTTAATTTTAATTACAAAATGCACCTGGCAAGCCAGTTTAGTACTCTCATATAATTTTCACTCTATTCACGCACTCATTAAAAAATATTCACACAATCACAATATATTTTTTTATATAAAACTAAAATACAATAACAAATTTATGATTAAATATATTTACAAGCTCTTAACATTAAATATCGTAACAAGGCAGTTATTTTTATATTCATTATTTTTTAGTCTGTGTCTCTTATAAAATATTTATTGCTTCAACTATAATTCTTTGTGAAAAACTATTTATATATTTTTATATATAATTATTAATTTCAAAATTATTATTTTAAATAGTCTTATAGTACAAAAGCAATGTGCATTTATAAAATAGATATTTGTATATAAAACTGCCGTTAGATAAAAAATAAATATTAATGACTCATGATTTCCATGAAATCAATTATTTTATACATTGTACATAGTTAAAAAAATTAATTAAATTAAATACTTAAATTATAATTATTTTTAAATTAAATAATATAATTATCGTTCACGTCAAAGTAGACGTAAGCAAATAATAAGTTTTCTACAATTTTTTATACTACAAATCTTATAAATATATCAAAATATATAATATTTCTTTGCATTTCTACATCACGTATAATTTACAGACTTATTCATTATATTTATATGAATTTAAAAAATATAATAAATCTGTTAGTTGTGCGTAAACTCAAAATAAAAAATGTAAATTGTAATATAGATAAAAATGTTTAAAGAGTTTTGAGTCAATGACGCCGAAGCTGAAATAAGTTTTGGTGTTTTCTTGGTGGGCGCCAAAGCATTACCCGGCATAGAATGTGTCGTTATTCGCATTATTGGATCATGCGGATTTGGCTTCAATGGCGTTGGCGCGGGGCTAGGCGAGTTACCGTAGCATTGTCCTGTGAAATAATTTAATTAATTATTATCTATATAATTAAGAGAAAAAGAATAATTTTGTCTTCGGTATATTTATATAATAAAATGAATTTTTTAAATTAAATTTAGTATCATTAGAAAGGTCTTGAACCGGAATTTGTGCCTTTTCATGGTTTTATATATTTTTCAATGATAGCATGACATTAAAAATAGCAGTCACGTCACAATTTTTTAATTTTATTTAACAAAAAAATTTATTCCAAAAAATTATTTTTAAAAAATTACATTTTTTATTTTTCAAAATTTCTGCAAAATGTATATATATATATTAGGGTGTGCCAAAATGTAACTTCCGTGAGGAACCTTTTAAAATTGGAATTTTGAGTTCCGCTTTTAACAGGGGCTGTGTTTGGGCGGTTCCTGAGATATTTTGGGGTGAGACGATAAATTAGATTTTCATAGAATTTCTTAAAAGAGATTTAGTTTGGACATTTCCGCTGAAAATTCAAAATTTGGCCGAAAGTGCCCAATTGAATCTCCTGTTAAAAATTTTATGAAAATTAAATAAATCCTCTTACCCCGAAATATCTCAGAAAATACCTTAACACAGCTGCTATTAAAAGCGCAACTCAAAATTTTAATTTTGAAAGGTTCCTCATAGAAGTTATATTTTGGCACACCCTTATACATGTATACATTTTTTTTTTAAGTAAATAGTTAATCAGTAATCAGTTAGTGACATAATATAACGAAGAATACCTTTTCTGTAGAGCCGCATTCCTTCTGTTCGGGGATCTATATTACGAAGACAATGATCGCCGGCTTCTTTGATATAAATCTCGTCGTCGTTAACGATTAAACCGACGAAACATTCAGTAGGAGCATAAGCATCGTTCGTTGTATCATTACGTTTTGTGTATGTATACATTACTCCTCTTTCTTCCCATTGTCCGAGGCATAAATATGTGCGCTCTGTAATATAATATTGAAGTAAGTATTAATAAGTTGATTTTAATTCAAAGATTTTTTAGTATTGAATTAAAAAAAAAAATTTTTTTATTATTAAATTATTTTATAGAACACTTCTTTTATAAATATTGAAAAAAACTTTTAATTAAATCTTCGGATTGAGATATCTAATTTTGCAACGGCAAAAAATATTTAGTGTAAAAAATTGATAATCAATGGACCAGAAATAAAGTAAATATGTATGTAGTCATGTCATCGGATGTAATTTGTATTATCAAGATTTTTTTCACGCCAGCGAAACAAATCAATTGGTTAAAATTACTAAGATTAGAGAAAATGAATCATTCGGTCCGTTTTGATCCTTGCTGGATTTTTTGAACCATGAAAACTACTTTTTACGGTAGGAAAAAAATTAAATTGAAAAATAAGATAAAACTAAAAGTTTTGAATTATTCCGTGAAAATTTTTTTACGCTCTGATGTAAAAAAAATTTATTCTAATTATTGAATTTTTTAAACACTTAATTTTATTTTTAAAAATACTTTAAATGTTTTTCTTCTAAACAAATGAGAATTTCGAAAAAAACGCTCTGACATAAAATAGATAATTAAAAAATCTTTTATGTAGCAGAGCGTTTTTTTTTTTAAATCTTCTTTATTTAGAAGAGAAATAAAAAATTAATAAATTAAAATTATTCATTTAAAAAATTCTTGAACCAAAAAATCCTAATCCAGAAAATAATTTTTCATTCTCTCATTGTAATTTAAATTAAGAAATAGAGAGTAAAAAAAATTCTAAAAATGCCCTTAAAACTAAGAATATCTTTTTAATAAATTAAAATTCTGTTTGAACGGTCTTAAAAAATGAATAAAGATAAAAAAAGAAGAATATACCTTCATATAACTCTCCAGATTCACAGTCGGTAACTTTGTAGTACATAATTTCTTTAGTATTGCAGTTACTACTTAATTCGGCGCACGTGCCAGGTAAATCTGGTATTCTGCCTATATAATGACCCGTGATAGGGCACGGAGATTCAACAATTCGCTCCAATCCTGCATGATATGAATAAAAATAATAAATTCATTAGTTATTTAAAATTAAAAATACATAAAAATAAAGAAGAATATTTAACAATTGAAAAAAAAAAAAAATACTTACGAGCTTGGGTCATCCATGGGCTAGTACTATCATACCTATCTAAGGTAGGATCTTCACACAAAGATTTTGCGTACACAGGACTTGAAATAGTTCCTAGAAAGAAGAAATATAACTTTTATTTCCTGTCGTTAATAGTAAAGAAAAAATAGCTTAAACACTGTGAAAGAAGAAACTGCGTATATATGTACGATTAGTGTCATGGAGACTTACCGATCTTGAATTCCATAACATTTTCACTTCTCTGTCTCATCATCATACAAACGTAGGCCTGATTTTCACTGAAAAGAAGAAACAAAAATAAAAAAATAAATATAAACTTTTATTTTGTTGTGTTATCGATGGCAATAAATCAACGAAGAAACATCGCCGTTTAAGTGTAATTTTATCTAAAAAGACTTTATCTGATCGTGATTGCTCACCAGTGATCTTTCGAGTAGACTATGTAGCGATCAGTGTCGTCATCGGAGTCAACAGTGACGAATGTATAGCTACGGTAACCATTCAAATCGTTGAAGGACATCGTGCTTTTGGAGATAACCGACTCTTCCCAGTCGCCGTGTACCCACTTCGGATACCTGTTTCGAGACAAATAAAAAAAAAAAAAGCATTTAGTATCTTTGATATTTAAATTTTTATATCATCGTTTAATTTATTAACTGCTCATTAATCTTCGAGATGTCAATTATAAAATTATAATACTTTATATATTTTATCTTAATCTTATTTCTTATTTTGTTTTAGATTTATACTCAGAAAATAAGAAAAAGCAATATAGTGTTCATTAAGGCAAGAATTAGAAATAAAAGAAGAAAAAAGATAAATTATATATGAGATACTAACGATGCTAAATGAGATGAGACATAATCTGGCATTTTTTGTAAATTAAGGGCTCGTGTGAGGATTAAAGTTTCATAGCCGCTTGTTGAATTATGAAGATTTTGGGTACAGCTAGAGTCACTACTGAATGCCATGTATATTCTGCTGGTTGATGAGTCCGAGTGATACAGCTGAAATATTTTATTCATTTAGTAATTAATTAATTGATGAGTTTTATTATTTTTTTTTTTTATGTTTAGAATAGTCGATGAATTTTTTCTCTTAATTTATTCGATGTTTCATTGTTTTTTTTTTATCTACAGGATTGATTGAAAATTATTCAGTTAGTTGACTTTATAGAGTATAGTAATTCATTTTCAATTTCAATTGATTATTTGTTTTTTATTTTTTATATGACCATATATTCTTCTTGAATAAGTAAGAAGAAGTATGGCAATTCAGAATTGCTTTAGTATTTATAATTACTTCTGATTAAAATTTTTAAATTAAACTTAATAATGTTATTTGAAACCAAAACTGTTTAAAAATCATTTTTCATGAATGTTCAATGGAGAAAAATATTTTTATTTCATAATTTTATTAGATTAAATATTTTTTATTAATTTATGAAGTGAAAAATATTTTATTTACATAAATAAAAAAGTCGATCACTGAAGAAGAAATAACGATTAAATTAGACTATTTATAAAAATGATGGACAAAAATTTTTTTAGTTCAATATATATATATTTTTATTAAAAATTAAAAAAAAAATAACTTTTAGTTAAACTTGATCAAACTGCGTAAAAAAAATGTATCCTAATTTTTAAATTCTAAAATAATATAATCGGGGTAAAAATTGTTAATTCACAATTTTACTATATTAGTAATTATATTATTATAAATCTCATTAGTTTAATTATTAAAAATTTTTATTTGTATACATCAAGAATTTATGTAATTACTTGTATGTATTTTGTAAAAATTGCCATCTGGTATTTCATTAAGTCAAATAAATTATAATTTTATTTTTAATAATTAATATACTGAAAAATAAACTAAAGAAGAAAAAATAATTAAATTAAACTACTTATATAAAAATGCTAAGAAAATTTTGTATTAAAAATTATAAAGAAGAAATAATTTAATTAAACTGCGTAAAAAAAAAATGTATTTTTATTTTTACATTCTAAATTGAAATAACTGAAGTTAAATTTTTTTTCAAATAAAAAAAATAAAATTTTCCAACAGTTTTGCTTCCTAGTAGTAGAACTGTTATAAAGCTATAACTTTATTGCCAATAAATTCAATATTAAAATCAATTTTATGACAAAAATTCTTTTTACAATATACCCTAAGAAGAAAAACAATAAATTTTTATTATTATTAAATTCTGAGAATGAAATGAATGAAATAGAGTGTATTATTCGAATTAAAACAAAAACGTACCCCACAACGATATCGGGGCCTAAAATCATCGCCGTCACGGGTGTCAAGAAGTGCAATAAATCGTGTGTTATTACTATAATCAGGTCCAGCTGGCCAACTTCCCAAGCAATTGAATGTAATATCTGTGAAACATACATTTAATATAATTTAATACCATATGATATAATGATAATGACAATCTTTGGATGCAAATAATAAATATGAGTGGTATCAACCGGTGATGGTTGATTTCAAAAACAAAATAAAGGGTGAAGAGTAATTGTAACGAGGGGACACTGGAATGTAGTCAGTAATTAATATGATAAATAAAAATAAAAAATATGTAACGGAGTTGGATAATAAACTGCTGATGGGATCCGCGATGAACAAGGTACATGCATATTTAACAGCTCAGTAACCTGATAATTGCTATTAAAATGTGATAATTAAAAAAAGATCACGATAAAAATATATTTATGTATTTAATTAACGGCGTATGTTTGTATAGGTGTATGATTCAGGATAAATTTTCTATTTTATACTGTACTGTGCTTACTTCTATCGACTTCAGTTGTACGATTTTCGACGATTAAATTAGTCCCGTGATTTTCGAAGGCACATTTTTTAAATTGCAGCCGGAATACCGAACCGTCTGGGCAGTTGTCCAGCGTCGATGAGAATGTGTTGCATTCGGTGGTATCTTCCGTCCCATCGTTAACGTTGTATTTAAAGAAATATTTTCCCGCTATTGGGCAAAATTCGTTTCGAATTGGTAATCCTCCGATTTCTTTTGTACCTGGAACAGCAAGTTCAATAACATTTTTATTTATAGTACAATTAATAATAATTTTTTTTATTTTTAGTAATAAGTGATTACTTAAGTTGTCAGAGAAGAAGAAATAGAATTTTGGAAAAATTTTTTTAACAATCCTGGAAAAGTTTATTTTATAGACTGTTATTTTCTGAAAAGTTGTCATTTTTAACGGTGAGATCCTGGAAAATTTAATATTTTTAGAGATGTGTTAAATTTCAGTGTCATGGGAATTATCTAACCTTGACAAGTTGAACATTTGTAATTGATGCTAATTTTAGAAAGTTATTGTTAAAAGGAAAGGTGAGAAAAACAAGGTTTCGAATAAGAATTTTAGGATTTTACAAATTTATGCAAGTAAAAGTGCGGAGTAAATTGTAAAATTTTCTGCTTAGTATTTTTTATAAAATAGATTTTAATTTTTAATTAATTTAAATCTATTTTTAAAAAATTCATTTAAATCAGGCGGAAGATTTTTGAATTAAATAAAATAAATAAAAAACAAATTCCTTAAAGAAATTTTCTTGTTTCAAACTTTTTTTCTTTTAAATAAACTTAATTTTTTTTTTTAACAGTGTGAGAATTCAATGACAGTTCAGTTAGCCGAAATTTAAAAATTTTTATAACTTTTTCTCTTGAAAAAATTTTTACAAAAGAAAAAAAATTTCATACTTGAATAACTTTAAGTGCAATTTTAAAAAAATATTTTTTTGTTCCAATTTAATAAATGAAAAAAAATTTAAAACATCGGCTAACTTTAGTAATATGAGAACTTAACTAGTATGTATTTTGTAAAAAATTTTATTTGAATAATATTTTTATCCCTACAAATCCCAGGATTTAAATTCAAATTTTTTAATACAAAATTTCCAGAATTCATTTCATAGCACAATTTCTTCGAGTTTTCCTATTGATCACAATTTACGTACCAAACAAATAAATACTAGGCACAAAAACGAGGCATAATTTCCTTTATAAAATTTTAGAGTTCAAAGACGAGGTAAAAAAAAAAAACTGAAATATTTTTCGGAATTAAACATAAATACAAACTTAATACGTGACCGGAGATTGTTTGGCTGGGATTTAGTGTTTTGTCGATATCCGAAACAGGAAGCCGGCGGTTTTAGTCCACAGAATACTTTATACATAATACATAATAATAACGTTTTGAATAGAGCGAGATGTAATAAATGAAAAATTCCAGAGATCATTCAGAAAATTTTTTGTGAAACTTTGGATTGAGTCAGTACAGGTCTACGGGTATATCTAGTTTGTTCTTTTTTCTAATGGACAGGAAGTAGATGAAACTACACACCGTTCGTGAAAGGGTCTTCGTTACTCTCCCACGTCTTAATATAAGTTCTTCTACTTATTCTTGGATCTTACTTACATACTTCGTGGTCTTGGTCTCCGTCTTGGTCTTAGTCTTGCTTTTTAATACATATGTGTATGCACATAATTCTCTTTACTCGGTTTCTTATTTGAGCTACACCAAATACACACGAGCAGAGATATGCGCGTGGGGTAAATTTTTGTGGGATTTCCTGT
Source organism: Cotesia vestalis (assembly GCA_000956155.1). NCBI lineage: Eukaryota > Metazoa > Arthropoda > Insecta > Hymenoptera > Braconidae > Cotesia > Cotesia vestalis. The sequence goes on from JZSA01001152.1 coordinate 23,370, forward strand.
TCTCACGTGGGCTTTCTGTAATATCTGTGTGTATATAATACATAAACCTCCCCAAGAAATTTGAGACACTAGACTATGAATCTCGCACGCGCGTGACCAATTTTTTGCTTTTTGGATTCATAAGCAGAAAACTTATCAATAATAAAAATAACAACAAAATTATTATCCATATTTTTGAGAGAATATGCTCTATCTCTAGATACATAATTAAGAAATAAGCTTGTATCTTGTGAACTATTGATATTTTTAAATATATAAGCTCATCCCTTCATTACACTCATCGAGAGCTTTCATTTGACTACCCACATCAATTTTTCATATATTTTATATATTTATATATATGAAAAATATATCAAAATGTATGTGGGTACTCAAATGAAAGGTATCGATGAGAGTAATATCGAAATGAGCTTACATTTTTAAAAACGTCAATATTTAAGAAAGTACAGTGCAATTTAACAAAAGTCATCATTTAATAAAGCAAAATTTCATTTATTTATAGTTCACAAGTCACCGCAGTCACATAGTGACTGCAAGTTGCTAGTTTTTATTATTGTTAAAATGGAGGATATGAAAGAAAATATTTTTTCAATATTGAGAAAAAAAATTTTCTCTTAAAAAGTGGAAAATTCTTGAATTTAAATGAAATCTGCATTTACCTAGAAAAATTAATATAAAAGGCTTTTTGAATAATTTCAAAAATGATTAAGTGACTGAATTGATTAATATAAAAATAAACATATGGAAGTAACTATAAACTTTATAAATAAGTTGTATTTTTTTTTTTTACAGATAATGATTTTTCTAGCTTCTGTAGGCAATCTCCAGGAGGTCCTCCAAAAAAAAAGGTGTTTTTCGATGAACATGATATCTTCAGTTTGAATGATCGAAATTTAAAAATCAAAAAATTTTGTTAATGTATATTATTTAGTGCTTAATCAAAGGAACTATCAAAATATCTATTTTTAACAAAAAAATTTTTTTGAATTTTCCATTAAATTTTTATCCTTAAATTATTTATAAAAACATCGAATATTTTTCGGAATAATTTCTCTTTTAATAAATTGCTAAAAAATAAAATTAAGAAAATTGTGTAAAAATTTTTCGATGTCCTATATACTCAAATTATTATATCAATTACAAAAATTGAATAAAAAATTTTTTTTTCAATTCGATTATATGTAAGTACCTTCTTTATACAAATTTAACGATAAATAAATAAAATATTGACTATAAAATGCCTCAATAAATTTTTTCTCACCATCAGTGATTGAAACATAACTTAAGCGGTGACAAGAATGCAATTGGTTAAATTTTTTATGATAAATAAAGGAATAAAAAAAGGAAAAAAAAATATTGTGTCTGTCATTGCGAGTTAGTGAAAAGACCGGACGTAAAGCAATTTCATTTGGTCACGGACAAGGTCATTTGCTCGACAGGTAGACTACTAGTCATAGCTGTTAAGTATTATACAGCAGCAGCAGCAACAGCAGCAGGAGCAGTAGTAGCAGCAGCAGAGTGACTACCAGCAAAACTGAACCATGAACGATCAACGGAAAGCATTGAGCATTGAACCAGACAATTCTCATTCATCTTTCTCACTACCTGTTCTCTTTCATGAATTTTTTTTCAGTACAAGTTGGCTTCATTGACCTCCGGATCGAGCATTTGTATTACATCTCGAGATTCAAGATCCAGACGCAAGACGCAAGATGCGAGACGCAAGACACCAGACTCTATAAGAGATCAGTCGGTGCATTTTAAAAAGTTACAGGCCATTGGCAAAGACAAGTTTTTGTAATATAAATTACTTAACAATGCATCAATGAATAAATCCAGAGATTGAGATTGAGATAACTTTGTATCAAATTGTATATTCTTTGTAGTTAATATTTATATATGCATTGTAATAATATGGGAGTGTATTTACAAGTGATTAAATACTTTTTCAAATAAACACCCATAATAATAATAAAATAATAATTTAAATAAAAAATAAAAATTAATAATAATACACTGCGAAAAATCGGGAGTAAATTTTAAATAAATAAAATACTCTGCATGCGGAATAAATATGAAATTTTTTTTAAGCGGAGTAAATATGGATTTCAATCCGAAAATTATCCAAGTTTACAGAATAATTTATATACTATTTAAATATTAATTGATAAAAATTTTTCATTAATTATATTGCAAAAACTAAAAATAATCTTATCAAAAATTTCAAACTCCGGAACTTAAGCTGAAGGTTGTTAACGAACACAAAGATTATCAGTCTTAAAAATCACACGATTTAATCTCACATAATAATTCCGTTAAGCTTGCAGTACATCGCGTTGGACAAACACATTATCCAACATTTAAAATTTTTAAACTACGTATAATTAAATATATACCTCGAACGGTGGATTATAATTAGTGTCAGTTAAAAAAATAAATAATGTAAGTCGAACTGGAAGTAAGCTTCTTCATACACTTTATATAATGCGATAGATACAGAAGTATAAGTATAAATGTAAGTACGACTATTAAGTGAAATAATTATCGAAGCGGAAGTTTGAATTGCCAGAGTAATACCGGGGATCTTCGAAAGCATCAAGACCAGCCAGGTGAACAAGTATACTAAAGTATTGATAATGATAATGACCAATAAAGCGCAACGCAGCAATAAATATTTACTTATTTTCTTTGTTTTAATTCCCATGGGCATGACGAACACGATCAGCGTTCCCCGTCAATGATCTTTTATTTAATTCCGTGAAACAAAAAGTTCACTAAAAGGAACAAGAGGGAAGAGAAATAAAGGGAAAAAGCAACAGTCGGAGGATGAGGACTGAGGATGTTAAAAAAAAAAAATAAAAAAAAAACAAAAATAAAAATAAATAGTTTGAATCGGTTGGATGGTCAATTGGCCAGAGGTTCAATGTTTAAGTATTCAAAGGCGTCAACAAAATACCCTCGAGGACCACCAACGCTATGACTGTTTCTTTTCTAAGCTACACAGAGTCGGTTAAATAATGACTGCGACCGGGATGAGGAGGACCAAGAGCAGAGTGATAGAGAGAAATAAAATGTTATATTATACACGTCGACTCTTTTCTACCTACATTTATTTTATATACCATCAGTTTCGCGTCCGTGTTTTTTATCCTGCCGCACCCTAACTTGCCTCTGCATTCTCTTTGGAGGCGTGGGAGTGCCTTATACTTTAACAACACAACTAACTCGTTGGATCCAACTCCAAGAGATTCTCAAGATCTCGTTGTACTGATCTCTACCTTCCTTAGTATGCCAATGATAATAGTTCCTATATTTTGCTGCTATATGCTCGGTACCAAACTATCTTAATGATAACTATCTTGTTTATTTCATATTTTTGCAAAATTCTGTTATTATTATTATTGTTAATAATTATTATTATTATTTATTTTGAAGAATTACCACAAATTGTTACTATAAAATCTAATGTATTAATTTAAAACACCTACTGAGTGTTTACTGAGATTTTAATACATTGTAGTCACTTTCTAAACACTGTTAAATATTTACACAGTGACTACCGTGTATTTAAATGGCAATAAAGTATTGAGTAGGAGTTTTAAACTAAAATCCTGCGATTTAGTCTACAAAACATAAATTGTAAATTTAAAAATTTTTATATTTAATTTTTCGGTGTATTTTACTTTTTCTGAAGTTTTAAAAATTTTCAATTAACAATTTAGAATTTTATTATCAATTTTTGCAAACAAAAAAAAATGATATTAATTTTAAAAGTGATTTTTTTATCAGTGTAAATTTTACTATAAATATTTTATATACAAAAATAAAAATTCTATTGTATAACTATTTCAGAGATAAGAACTAAAATATTTGGTGTAAAAATGTTTTAAATTCCAAACAGTAAAAAAATCGTGACAAAACTTAATTATTATAAAATACAACCGGAAAATACTCTAAGCAAAAGAATTAGACCTGTTGAAAATTTTTCGTCGTATTTTGACTGGGTCGATTCGTTACAGTACGTAAGAATTACATAATTTTTTCCGGCGACGTAAACAAAAAATTTTCAAAAGAATAATTCATCTGAAATTCAAACCAGTTAAAAGTTTACAAATTTAAAAAATGGTCTCAAGAATTTTTCTACTTTATAAGAGATTTTGATTTCAGAAACGTTTTACCTTGTTTCCAAAAAAAAAGGCATGAAATGAAGAATTTTAATCTAGAAATTACAAAATTTGAGCGTTTTATCAATTTGAATTTCAAAAGTTTGAATTGTGACTGAGAATTGTACTTTCAATTTTTTTCTTTTTATTATATAACACATATTGTGAGAAATAATAATATTCTATAGAAATTTTAATTTTTTCCAAGACACGAATCACAATCTGAAAAAATTTTGAGAAACTGAACAATAATTTAAGCTTCAGATTACAATCACAGATTAAAACAAAATTTAAAATTTTCCCAGGTAAACTTCAGCTGGATTAATGTATCGAGGGCTTACGAATGTAATAAATTAAAATAATTATTTGCATTACACACAAGCTAACGGGGAATTAAAAAAAAAAAGATTATAATTGTGAGCTGAGACTTGAAAGAAGAAATTACTAGACGTGCGATTCGAATAAAAGTCATCACATTTGATCATGCACTACAGAAATGTCTGAACGTACGACTGTATGTACTATTAGTGTACTATACATATGAATTAATGCAGATAGCTTCGGATAACCTTGAGGTAAAAGAACTTAACAATGTATGTTGTATGTTGTATGTTGTATGTTGAACTGGATGCATCACATCGGGATATAATCGAGCCGTGATTATGCAAATGGTGGATGGATGGAATCGCGCACGCAGGTATTTTAATTGATGGACTCGTGAGAAAAAGGAACCCATGCTCATATGCTGACGCGCGTGCGTGAGGTCACGCGTATGAGGACGCCTATGCTTCCTCACATCATATCTTTACGTTTTATATTATTTTTTGTCAGATGCAATGAAAAGTAATTCAAAATATGAATCGTGGTCATTAATGAAAAAATATAAATAATTTTTAATTGGAATTTTTTTTATGTCTAGGCTACAGTTTTTTTACTTACGGTAGAGGATGGATCTGGAGGTGAGTTTGTCGCAAGAAGCTATTGCGATGTCCTCGTACGTGTAGCACCTGTTGAGGTCTTCTGAGAAGACTTCAATGATATTGCGGGATCTTCGCTTCAACCGGAAACACCTGATGCATTGCCCTTCTGCAGTCCTGTTGGATTATATTATTTTTATTTTATCAATGGTTGCTGCTTGTCACATCAATGTCAATTATTATCTACTTTACTTCTTCATTTGCTTTGATGTAACGTTTTATGTCTTGATAGGAAATTAAGTGCCGGTAATCAAATCTTTGAAATGTCATCTTGTGATTTTAAATAAATTTCTAGTTTGTCTTTTATTCTGTACACAGAAAAAAAAAATTTCTTGCACCAAAAAAATTTTAAGAAATGCCAAAGTTATTTTGGAGAAAGAATTTTTTGGATCAAGAAAATTTGACTTCATTCAGGCTTTAAAAAAATTTATCATAATAATTCTGTAAATTTTTTTTTTCAATATTACTAAAAAAAAAAAAAGTTATTTTCACTAATCAAGTAAAAAAATTTACCAACTGTAAATTTGAAATGTCTTCTAATCTCGCCTATCGACTCGGGTGTAAGGAATTCCGGCACGAGAATTTAAAATCGGTCGGAATGTGCCGATAAAATAATATAAAAAAGTGTTGATCGAAACTATAAATGAGATATTTTGATGAAAAAATTTTAAGTACCTTCCGAATAAAAAAAGATGAGGATTAAAAAAAAATAAATTGAAGCATTTGGAAGTCGGCAAAAAATGGGCAGCAAAGCAGCTTATATATAATATATACTGATGGCACGTTACAGAGAAAAATATTATTATAGGTATATATAAGAGTTATAGATAGCTACAAATATGTAAAAGATAAAAAATGTGTAAGCAATAATCGGAGGTTATTTATTGATTGCGTAAATCATCGAGCTTTTAGTATTGTTAGCTAATAAAAAAATTTGTTAAATGCTTCCTCGCAATTTTTAAAATATTAAATACTCCGACCCATCAATCAATCTGTTTTTGTATAAAAGCTTTTTCTATTTTATCATAATTATTATTTTTTTTATTATTATGCGTGACATACAACGTTTTATTATATTTGATGGAATAAAATAGCGCTATCAAAAATAATTAATTGAGATAGACGAGGGTCGCTTGTTTAGATAAGATTAAAAAGGTAAATAAATAAACAACTGAACAGAATGGTGAAGAAATAAAATGTAATCATGATGAATAAGAATCGATATAATTTAGTGTGTTATTTTTATTATACGGTATTTTATTTACATAAGATTTAAATTAACTACTCACGTGTCAACCAGCAAAACATTTTCTCCGACTCGTTTGTGACAGTACCCCCAGACAGGGATGGAGTCGAAAGTGATATTCAGAGCCGAGTACTGGATCGGTTCGACGGAATTAGCGGATCCTTTGCCACCTGGCCCATTTACTTGCATCAGAAAATCTCCTTGAAATTCCGCGGGGAAGTAACAGTGCGCCATAAATTGCGGGTCGTAACTCGGCAGTGTAACGACGGCTGATGGATTTTCTGAGACATCGGAAACTATTACTGAGCCTGAAAATTAATAAAAATAATACGAATTAATTAGGCTTGATATACAAATAATAAAATATATTTATATTACACATTAGATATAAGTATGGAGGTCGTGCGAAAGGACAAGGTATTGGGGTCACGATGGGCCAATTAATTTCGCATTATGTAGAAATAAAACGGAAGTCCCAGTCGTAATTTATTTTTATTTTTATAATGCCAGTCGTACATCATATAGATGGAATTTTATTTGGTAAGCCGAGAAGAACAAAAAATTAAATTAAGATAGAATTTTTTGTCGAGTAATATCAATGTTAAATAAAAGGTAAAGTGGTTTTTTGTGGCAACTGAAACTTTGTAATCTTTGGAGCGGAACACGACTCAAGTATTTTTTTTATTAAAATTTTTTTTAGGTATTATTTCTTATTTTTGATTTTAAAATTATAGTCTCAAAATTTTTGGGGAATTTTCTTCAACTTTTTTTTTTCAATCTGATAAATTTCATCCGTGGGAATAATTACAATTTTTGGGAGTGGTTTTGATATGAATTATATTTTGAGTTAACGTGTTCAAAGTCATTAGTTTCCGTTTGCGTAATTTATCATGATTATAATTACGATTTTTTATTTAGATAGAGGATAGTGATTGTGATTATGATAGCGATTGTTGTTGTCATTAAGAAAGTTAAAAGAGGACCGCAAAAAGAAGAGCTGCGAATTAAATTCAATTGTCGTCAACAGGAAGCAATAAATAAATACAAGACACTTAAAGTGTAGGGTTAAACGAGCGATCACACAGGTAGAGTAACTATAAGTATAACGCTGTCTTTGTTCCACACACGCATACAATTTATTCCAGTGCGGCATCAGGACCGAAAAAAGCTGCTGCGCCAGTTCTGTCGATTACGATCCAGATTTTCATTAAACATCACGTCAGGAATTACTTGCCAGACGAAATTATTGAATTAAATTGTGTCTTTTTTGTGGGATGTAATGTGGTAGAAAGTTAATAAATTTCGGCCGGATGGGTTAACTAAAAAATTTTTATTTATAATAAGAATTTTATATGTACATCCTATTTGGAAAAATTAAATTTAAATATATGGAAAAAAATTTTATGAAGAATAAAATTAATGGTCATTTATTTTAAATCAAATTTTAATCAAACATTAAAAACTTAAACAAAAAAAAAAAATTATTTTCTAATAAAAAAATAATTTTTTCGTCTTTTATCAAAATACTTAATCGATTTTAGAACTTTTATAACAAATTAATTTATTGTAGAAGCGTGATTTTAAGGAATAATTTCCCCAAAAATATTATCGTGGAATTTTGCACGCCTCACAAGCGAAGCTGTTCTGTTTCGATTAAATTTCAATGAAAATATGTAATAATAAAATATTTAATGAAAAATATGAATGAACTGATATCGCATAAGCACCTTGCAATTGAACCTTACGCTAACTCATAGCGTACATGTCAGCAACTGGTGCGGTTTCACTTGCCCCCGGTACATATAATAGTATCATGTCGTGTCAGTGCTGAGATTGAGCAACCGCAAAGTAAAATACTCGCGGTAACCGGAGTTATTAGAGTAATATACATATATATATAAAATAATAAGAGAAAGAGAGAGTAAGTGTTGGCTGTACTTTTATCTTCTTCTTACGACCCTTACAATACTTCAAAATCAGAATTATTTCCTCGTTAAAATCTCGCGATCGTTAACCTTATCGATCTTTCATCACGAATCTCTTTTAATATTTTTCTTCTAAGACTCGACTCATCGAAAGCGTTAACAATTTTTCTTACACGTATACTAATAATTACATACAAGCCATACTCTTGTTTTTGCCTGATATTTCTTCACCGGAAATGTACTATCACCTCGATCTTAAACTGGAATCTCGATGCGTTTAATTACTTTCCTTTTAAGTCTTTTGGCTCAGCTCTTTAAACCCATTCTTCGAGTTCTTACTCTTGCTACAACTAAACCCCTCTAATTGCCAACGCGTATAAGGGAAACCACGTGCTCTAACAAATTTTTTAAAGAAAATCTTTCAACACATAAAGCATAAAAATAAAATAAATTTTATGAGTAATAAGAGATATTTTTATTCTATTTGCTGGTTAATGTTTTATGACCGGAAGATAACGTAATATTTATATTAAAACTCTGCTTAGACAAAAGTAAGTACATTGGCCTCGAAATAATGCACATGATATATATATATATATATATATATATATATATATATATATATATATATATATATATATATATATATATATATATATATATTATAATATGTCTCGTGTTACTTTACAGCTACGCGTAATTGGTGTAATCAAAAACTTCCATAAGTTTTACGAACTCTGCCGTACTCACTATTCTCCATTCTAGCATTTCGTTGACGGAAATACGTCTAATGGCGTAAGTCCCACTCCTGAGTATCATGACAATTCACCATTATCATATACATACGCTAATATAACATATGCAGGAACTATAAACAATGGCGGCTTTGGAAATAACTAGAAACAATTTCTTCACAGTAGAAAATTATTCAAAAAAATTGACGCGATAATTAATGGTTATCTTTTTATGTTACTTCGAGACAATTGTCACTAGATTTACACGGTTGTCTTATTTCGAAACATAGTGTGCAACTGAAAAATTTTTAAATTTGTTTTTTAACTTCCCGCTAAGAAAATTGAAAATTTTCGAAAATCAGGAAGTTATTGGTTTTACCCCGGTTTTTAAATATTGAGTTTTCCTCAGATCTCTGTTTAATAAGTGTACGTCAAAATTATAATTTTCATTCATTAATTCATGATACTCTTAGAAAATATAAACTTGATTCAAGAGAAAAAAATCTTGAACCTAAATATTTGATTTTCTTAAATCAAACAGACGAATTCTTAAATCAAGAAATTTTTTTTGGTTCAAAAATTTTTCTGTTTAATTTACAACAATCAAATCCTTAAAAAAAAAAATTTTAGGCTAAAGATTTTTCATTTTGAATCGTTTATTTTTTAGTATAAACGTCACGAATTACAAGTAAAATTTATACAAATTCACAATTTAACTCGACATGAAAAAAATAAAAACTCTTTTTACTTTTTATTTTTTTTAATCATGACGAAAATTTTTTCTATGCAAACATCAAGTATAAAATATAAAATATAGACTGTCAGAAGTGAGATTAAAATCACTTATTACTACTAAGTATTAATTAATATTCTTAAAAATGAAAACTACTCGCGGCTCGTAGTTGGGTAGGCTTAAATATATACCTTTAACGCCGCTCATGTATTTATCATTTCAGTTTAATGAAGCTAGAGAAGGCATAAGACATATCCGAGGATCCTCTCACGTCATAATAACCAGTCTCGTGGGTTTTTTGTTTGTTTGGGATCGGCTCAGTGATGAGTGAGTTTGCAAAAAGTGACCTCGTCCTGATTCCTTACTGTACGGTGGCCATTATTATTTACTTATTTTTGGTCTTTATTTATTTTTATTTATAAAAATGTTCGGATACACGTGTATATTACTTTGTTGCAGGACGCCATATGGTTGTACAGGTCCTCATTAATGACTCAAGGACCAACAGATGCCAGATTTGTTTCTTATTTCTTCTTGTACTTTCACCATCATCTTCCTTCTCATTATCATTATCCCCGTATTTTATTTATATTTATATTTATATTTAATACTGAGTTATATATGACCAAGGAAGATATATTTGAGGTAATAAAGTCTGGGAGGGGCTAATTGGACCTTTGAATTTTTTTAATTAAAATATATTACATATCAATTAATTTTGTTCCATTATTTTTTTATCAAACGACCAGACAAATTTTTTTAAAGAAAATTTTATCTCTAAATTTTTACATTTTTTTTTTTTAATATAAAATATTTTATCAAATAATTACTGTACAAATTGATGGTTAAAAAAAAATAAATTCATAATATATTTTATGTTATTTTTTTTAATACGCGATGAAAAAGCACGCGCCGGAAGCCCACGGCTCAATTCTGTTTCGATTAGATCGGTAATTTAGGTCCTGCCTAACGAAAAAAAAATTTCAAAAAAATAATGACGATGATAATAATAATAAAAAAGAAGAAGAAAGGAATAATAAAAGAAGCAGAGGCGCCTGGTAACGAACCCACAGCATCATCCGGTCGGCTGGTCCATTGTGTATTAAAACTTAAAACCTTTCCTTCTTTATCTGCGTGGATCTTGGCTCATTTTTGTTTTCGTTTTAGTTTTTGGTGCGCCGTAGTCATAATCACCATTACTTTTAGTATTTTTTGGTAAATAATTGTAAAGTGGTTTCTCAAAAACCGACAAAGTTTCGCTTACTTTGCACGGCAGACAAATATCCGTAAGCTTATTTTTTATCCTCTTATAGAGACTTCCGGTCCTGGATATGGCGCCCTTTCTTGTTATGTGTGTATTCGTTATAGTAGTTACAAAAAAGGTATCTCGAGAAAATAACAAACTCGTCTGAGCCTGCAATATCCGTTTTGAACTTAATAATTACATTGTGAATAAGATGAGCCTTTAAAGGATCTTTATGCCGGTTTAAACTTGCTCGGATTTTATTTTGAGGATATAATGAACGGCTTCCGCTTTATTTTATGTGGTTGTACTTGGAGGCTTAGTTACTAGAAGGGTAGTATAAAAAATTTGAATAATCATTTTTAATTTATCTGTTGTTCCATTAAATTTTATGATTTTTAACAAGCTTTCGCTTTATATACAATTAATGAGTATAAAGTCTGTTGATAGAAATTAAATATGTATTTGTCCCGACTATGTACATTGTCACCAAAAATATCTACAGTTCTTTCATCGATAATTCTTGATTTTCGACAGTCACATAATAACTTTAGGCTGCTAATTATTATTGTTGTTATTTTTCGCCAAATTCTTCAACCAAACGACCCTCATTTCCTCCGAACAAATTCCTTCCCCATAAAAATGTCCTCTTTAAAAATAACTAATTGTGATAAATGAACCCAATTCGATAATTCGTTAAAATAAATTCTTGTAAAAAATAAACGTTCAATTTTTCAGTCTGTCGTTTATACCAAGTGCTATCTTAAATCTTCATACGAATTTAATTCCATTACTAAAACTCGTTATTATTATTAATTTGAAAAGGAAAAGTAGTGTAGCTATTAAAGAGTGTTTAGAAGACAAGAATGTCGATGCATTATGGATAGGGACGTACAGGGACGAGAACGGGGAAGTAAAGGATCTGATCTGGCAGAGTCAATTAGGTTGTGCGGCTGCACCTGTTACCGCCACTTTTCGCTCCCATCGCCGTTCGTACGCCTCTTTATATACATATATATATATACACATATATAAAACTCTCATCTTATACTTTTTAGCCTTGTTCTTATACTTATACTTATATTTTTATTCCTTTTCTTCTTCTTCTTTATTATACTCAACGCAACTCTTCTCGACTTACCCACCACGACGTTTTCATTCTCTTTCACATTACTCGTACCTGCACACCCCTTAACATCACATATACACATATGATATACATATGTGATAATATAATACGATGTTAAAGCTGATCCAAGATGCTCAGGCTGAGAGAGCACCTATACAGTTAAAACTCAGCTCGTCTACTCATCTTACTATACAATACACTGGTATGGTAGTTGATATGAGATTTCTCGCGTTATATGATGACGAACACGTCGGTGGGCCCGCACAAGTTAAGTTCACTGTACTATTCTCATAAATCATAATGCTTCTTATGTTACCGTCAAAGACCTGCCGGATTACTAAAATACAAGTCCTTATATTATATACTTATCGACTTATGTGTACAAGTACAAGTAATTTTTTTTTTTAATTTTACTAATCGACCGAAAAAATTAAAAAGAAATTTATCGCTTCCGCTGAGTATAAAATCAAAGAAGAAATAAACGAGGTAATTAATTTTTACACTAAATATTATACATATATAGCAGCGAAAAAAATTGATATTATGTATAATGGGATCGACTTCTTCCGGTGGAGGATTTTTCAATGGAAGTATGTATACACAGGGTTTTTTACTCATTAACGAGTACAAACGATGCGCTCGGTGCTTTTCATTAGGTAGGCCCCGGGCTAATGAGTTTACACGCGAAACGTGTAACTAGAGCGCATGCACTTGCATGATAATACATATTATTTTATTTATTATTTATATATTTATGTTTATAACTTTATTTAATTTTTTATTTATTGTTATTAAATATTTAGATTTTATCTTGATTGCAGGATATCCTGCTTGAGATCGAACCTTGCCAATTTTCTGCGCATCCTTTGATTTTTAAATCGATTGAATAATTTAACGATTTGTTATTACTTTTTTATGGAAAGATTGGAGATAAATCAGTCGGGAGTTTGGTGTTGAAAGTTTTTCCGGAAACAAATTTATTGGGAAAAGTGATTTATTTAGTCGAGTAAAATATTATTTAAGTTTAAATATAAAATTTTATACAATTTTTTTTTTTTGTAAATTTTTTATTAAAAAAATTTTTTATATTAAAAATTCATCAAAAAAAGTTAAAAAAAAATTTTCAGTTATTTTTTTTCTTGTCTTTTTATTGCAACGTATTAATAATTAAATTTTATCCACTGCACATCATTATTTATAACAATTTATAAATTTAATTATTCCTCCAATTAGTAAAAAAATAATTTAAATATTAATGGAAACCTGAATTTTATGAATTGCAAAAAAACTAAATTAAAATATTTATAATATGCAACGAAATAAAAAAACATACTTAAAATGTGAATTTTAATTAAAAGTTATATTAAGTAAAGCATGAAATATCAGTACATCAAAAAAGCGATAAAAAGAGAGCCGCTAAATTGCAAAAGTGAAAACCAGGTAGATAAAGAGGACTTTTAATGTTATAACTTATGAGTAAAGCTATAACTCGTCAGACGCCACTGGCATTATTAAGTGCAAGTATATGTGTAGCTAACTACACTAGCAACTAGGAGAAGTGAGGAGTGGCATGGGAAAATGAACTACCTAGTTATAGACGAGTTTATTTGTCGGTCATGTTACATACTTTATTAGTACATACTAACGATTTCTCTTTCTTACGAATATGCGCGAGTATAATCCTCGCCGATATATACTCAGTTAAATCCACATGTGACGTCCTATCCTGCATTCTCATGTCTCATGTTGGATCAGTAATTTTATATGCACAATGTATACATCCATTAAAAAACGAAAAATACAGATCCTCTGAATAAAAATAATATAATAAGAGGTTAAAGTACTTTTGCCTTAAAGATACACTCTTTGAGATAAACTTTGCATAATATATATGTATATATACTTTGCACTGTACGCTTCAGACTGTATGCTGTATATGTACCTCTACCTGTATAATATAGAAACACTAGATGCTGAATACTATGTTAAATATACATTTCAAAAGGCATTGTTTACTATTTTTAACGCAAACGAGTTTTGTAATATTTCATTCATTATTTTTTTATCTAAAACGCTTCTATTTAATTATAAAATCACTGTCAATTATTTATTACAAAAACACTTTCTTTCCATTAACAACTTCGTAATAATTAGCTCATTAAATACACCGATTTATTTCGCCAGGGTTCGAATCGTGGAACCGTCAAAAAAAATTCTGAAATTATTTTTATCCTCGAAATATTTTCCGTAAATTATTTATTTATATATTTTCTATTGAATAAAAATTCTTTCAGGGGAAAAAAAAATATTTTTGCAAAGCTTGATGAAGTCATGCGCTACTTATACCGCACGAAAGGCAAGGGTTCGAGTCCCAGCACCGTCGGAAAAATATTTATCTTTAATTACAATATGAATTCCTATTAATTATTAATACGTAAATATAATTGACGGAATAAATCATAATTATAAAAATTAAAACACAATTGAATAGCGATGAATATGAAAAAAATGTGGAATAAAATATATTAAAAGTAATAGACACATTGCGTGTGGAAAAATTAAATAAGAATAATATAGTAGTGTCTCGGTACCTTTGCGCATTCGTTTCGCAAGATGAACGGTCGGCATGTATCATACCCACATACGTGTTATATATACATATATTATTATATATATGAGTCAAAGGCGCGTTCTTATATTATATCGCTGAGTAGTTATACCATGACTGTAGGCGAGTTAACATACATATACATATACATAAACATATATGTATGCATAAAAGCTATAGAACCGCCCGCGTCCGAGGTTCATGGAGGGGTTGAGATAAATTAACATTCCAGAGTAGATCGCGTACTAATAAGCTTCTCGTTTAAATCGGAGCACCGACATTCTGTTTATTTATTTTATTTTTTTTTTTTTATTTCCAATTAATTATTTAGAAGGTTAAAATATTTTTATGACAGGATCAAGAGGGGAAAAATTTATTTAGAAAAAGTTATAAGAAATGCAGCAATACTAAAAAAAGTATCAAAATTTTGTAGTTATTGTGTTTTAAAATTGGGCAAATTGCAAATTCATTTATTTACATCAAATAAGTACACTGAAAAATAATAATAACTTGAATCAATAGAAAAATTTTTGAATCAAGTAAAATTTACTTAAAACAAGAAAAATTTCTTAGTTTAAGAATCTTGGTACTAAAATCAAGAAGATGTTTTTTAAAATTATTTACTTTATTCAAGTAAATTTTTTTTTTCTGTATATTAATTGGTGGTATTTAAATAAGAGACTTATTTTGTATAAGCGTATCTTATTTCATTTAAATAAACTGTTCTCACAATTTAGATATACCTTCATCAAAAAAATCATCAGAAGAAATAATTCCGCAAAATTCTGTTCAGATTTAATGATTTGATTTTTCATATACTTTGAACAAGTATGAAGTTTTAAATAAATACACACATATCGATATAATAAAGACCGTCTTGGACTGTTTATTATTTTAATTTTAGGATTGAGAAAAAATGTCTGAGAGATTGAGAAATAATTGGTGGACTGTTAAAGTCTGATGTGTCGTTTCGCCAAGTGCGCAACTGAGAAAATGAAAGACTTGGAAGAAATATAACTGACTGGTGGTTGATGGTTCCTCCTCTACTCTCTACTCTATATCTGTACCGGTTGTTTAAACTCACGATATTCATCCATATACCATATACATATACACATACATAGTATCACATATGAATTATACCGTGGAAGAAAAGGTTCGCTCCTGAATAACGACGTCGTATCTGCGACTCGCGATCGAGTTAATACACCTCCAAAGCATCAACAGTTTCGATTTTAAAAACCTGCAGGAGCTAACTTGCGTGAGCTGGAGCTCGACTATGTGCGTGCTCGAGATTTTTAAATATTAGTAACAAGATTTTTTTTTTTTTTTTTTTTTTTACAAAAGAGTTTATAAACTCAGCACAGCAAATATGTGATTATAATTATAATTAAAGGAGCAACACTGTATGCAATAGTAATAATATATGCACTGCAAAAGTTAATATTTATGTGTTAATAATATTAATAATGTCGTCATTTTAAAGAATAATTGTTGAATAAGTGCATGAGGATCCCTGTATGTAGATGCCTGAGGAGCGTGGCCTGGAACGCCGTCCCACGTATGTTGGTGCTAGATAAAGATAGCCCTGGTAAGAACAAGAAGACATGGATGCGGCTTAGTTATAGGAACGGAAAATACAGAGAAAGTCCTAAATATATATCTATAGATGGTAAATCGTACCTTCCTGCTTTTGCTACACCAGATAGTAAGGACTCGTCCATTTACATTGTGCTGTGTAATTTTTTTTTTCATTTTTAAACGAAATTTAAGCCTGGTTTATTATATTTGCAAGATGTTATATGCAGTATGCAATAAACAATATCTTCTTTTACTTTATAACTCATAAGTTGTAATCTTGGATCAGCTCGACACGGCAATCTTCTTCACGGGGTTATTTTGTTAAAATACATGGGTTTTAGTTTTATGGACATCTCTATTGCACGCCTCTAGCGTGAACGCCAGGTTTCTATTCGTTTTTCACGGTAAAAAATTTATTTGAGTCCAAAACAATTTTTTTTTTTAAATTATTTATTTAAGAAAATTTTAATGTTTTTAAAGGATTTTTTAATTATTGAATTGAGTATTTTTTAGTGCTCTTTTATTGCAGTGCAGGTAAATAAAAAAATTAAAAAAAAAATCAGATCAATTTTTTTTCAATAAAAAAACAATCATAAATTTTAAAATTACGATCTAATTATCAAATTTTTTTGTAATTGAATCCTAAATAATTTTTTCTCTTCAATAACGCATAATCAAAAATAAATTAAAAAATTTCAGTCCATAAATCGCAACAACAGATGATTGTTGTACAACAAAAAAAGACGTATATATGTACTTGAAAGCCGTGTTGTGAAATGACCGAGTGAAATTATCTTCCGATGGGATAGGATAATTCATAAATTTGTACCCGTATTAGCTAATTGTTTATTGAATTGTAAAAGTGATGGTAAATGAGCCGTATTAGCATGTATCGAGGTTGTTGGGTCGTCACACTCGATAGCAGCCCAACAATACTAAACTCTGTAGTCGGTACATAGTATATAGATGCGAATAAGAAGTAAGAGCGATTCGCCGGAATGAGCAATATACAAGACAGCCATAAAGACTTCTTGCATTCATCTACATCTATACATATATACAAATATATATATAGTTCTATTCTGAGTAGAGGGTTCGACCGGAAGTTTGTTATAATCCGCGAATACCTAGTGGTCGCTTCCATTCCATTGCATTCGCCATCTTGAACTATCTCAACTTTTCTATACAACTACACATATCATGTATTATATTTTATTTTTCATCCCAGTACAGTCAGTAGTTTCCCGTTCCATTCGTGCCGGTGAATCCAAGTACAAGGGCTCGGTTTTGTATCATACACATCTCAACCGGGAAATGAGAGTATAAGTATCATACATAAAGACTCTGGAAGGCAAGAGGAAATTTAATGCACAGTCGAGTAGAATGAAATGACTATTCTTACTTCTTACTTGCTCACGTTTTTCTTCAAATCGATACTTCTTATATCTTTGATCATAAATCTTTTTAAAATGAAATATTTTAGTAACTTAGTCACGAGATATCGGGAAGTTGTAAAAAATATTGTTTTTCAATGTTTCAGCTAAAGCTGCTGACGGGCAAGTGACGTCACGAGTCTAAGATTATGGCGTACTTTGAACAAGTTGGGTTACGATGTTATTTATGTGTAAAATGGAGTTAATAGTCATTTTTTTACTCTTCGGAAAAAAAAAAAATGTTTGCATAAAAACTTGATATTTAAGTATTTAAGTAATTCATTTATTATCTTTACTGCAAATTATAATTTTTTGGTAAAAAACAGCTAATAAAATAATATTAGAATTATATTGAACTCCAAAATTGTTCTCTGTTCAAGATTTTTTCTTTTGAATCAAGCTAATTTTTTTATCAGTTTCTGTCAACTTCATCCAAGAAATTTCTTTTATTTTTAAACATTAAATAATAAGCATTAATAAAAATTAAAATTCTTAAAAAGTCTTTCAGAGCTTTATTAACATTTTCAACAATTATTTATTATTCCCTCAATTTCTTCAACTACTTACAACAACCCTATTGTCCATTAATTTCAATCAAGATATCGTTTCTCACTTATCAGGATTGCAAACGATACACTACAAAACAGAGAAATCATTCAGCAAAACTCCACCATCTTGATCGTTCTTCAGCTTCTCAAGTAGATCCTCTTTCATTGATTGAAAAATTTATTATTTCAAAAACACGGAAAACAATTATTTGTTATTTATTTTCATCATTGTTCTTCTGAACCCTGGTTATCTCCTTCGTAAGTAAATTCATCCTTTAATTATTTACTTTCTATTCTTCTTTCAACAATACCTGAGCAAACTGATGGTCACTGGGGTATTTTCGAGGGCTAACAAAAGGTGTATTTTCCGGGTGGCCTGGGCTTTAACACCTGGAATCTCCAGATGTAAAATATTGTTGTAGACAAACTGTTAAAGTGAAAGTAAATATACCATAAAATTTCTCTTGAAAAAAATCTGATAATTGAAATAAATATTTTCTTTCAATTATAAAAATTATTTCTAGATTTATAATTGTGAAATAAATATAATGAATGGAAGTGAGAGTTAAATTACGCGTAAGTACTTTTGCACATATGCGTATGCGTACTGCAATATATTAATATATATTACCATTTATAATATATGTTAGTGCACATGAGTAAATAGCATATTCAGCTGCTATTTGAGACCTTTTGAGTAGCTGCAAGGCGTAGCAGTAGCACGAGACGTTTAATTCAAATTGGCTGAGTCAAGGATAAATCTGGGCAGCATATTTTAATGCTATATGTGTACTGATCCAGACCGGAAACTCATTCGTGTCCATAGGCTATTCAACTTGGCATTACTTTTGAGTATAACTCTCAACGCAACTTTTATTAAACTCTTTTCAAGCTGAATGGGTTCGATGATTCTCCGAAAAATTCAGAAAAAAGAACAATTTATCGTTCCAGGCTCAAGCCCATACAGACTGACATAAAGGGTGACGAATTTTTATTGTCCCGTTCTATTTTAGATTTTTTGTCACCGCTTTAAGTTCTTGCCTCGCATTCATTGTACGGACTTTGCTCTGCGACTCTCAATGTATTCAGAGACAAAATACTAAAGACAAATTTAAAAAAATCGGTATGGGTCTATTCCTGAAGAGTATTTCTATTTTACATAGGAAGTCCTTGCCTTCAGCAAATTTGCGTTGCCGGTCTAGAGCAAAAGCATGCGTCCAGTAATTGTCCACGATCAGGAAGCATTAAAGTATTTTTATTTACATGTTACTGGTATGTGTATAAATTAAGTAGCTCGTGCCATGTACTCGATTTGACGTCTTGCAATATAGGATTTTTTCGCAAGTAAATAAGAGAATAAGACAGTGGCACGCGATCGACTCGCTTCACGAGTTATGTACTATTTGTTTTTTTCTTTTTTTTTTTTATTATTTTATCCCTTGTAATTTTTCCGAGAACATGAAATACGCAGGAGTTCGTGAGCATTGAAAATTATTTTTTGTTGTTTAGTTTTATTGCAGATTGACGAAGCAGAATAATTTAATTGTTCGGAAATTGTCAGTAGTAAAATTGTTCAGGATTTCTTGGCTTGTAAAATAAAAATTTTAGTGGCACGAAGGTTTGTTTAGAAATAATAATAATAATTATTTTTTTTTTTTAATTATTTCAAAAATTTTTTTTTTTTCATTTTCAGGCAATGCTTATACAAATTTCAAGTAAAGATACAAATTTTTTCGATTAAAAATCTTCAATATTTTCGTAGTTAGTGACCAAAAAAAAAAGATGATCTACTGCTGGAGTGATTGCAGCTTTTACAGTGCCCAAAATAAAAAAAAAAAAAAAACTTCAACTAGAAAATATTTTTTTTACAATGATCAAGAAAAGCTGAAAATTTGACGATTTTTGGCATGCCAAAATTACAATTTTTTTTACAGAAAATTTAGAACTGAAAAAAATTTGTTGTCAAACGATTTGCAATTAAATGAGATCATGAAATAAAAAATGAAATCACTCGCTCAGTTCAGAAAAAATATTCAAGCATTTATTCTGCAAAAAATACGCGGTTAAACATCTGTCGAAGTACTCGTACTTCCGATAAAAAATTTTCTCATTGGTATCATTTCTTCCTAGTGTGTTAGTAAGCAGGTCTGGTGTACGCGCCCGGCCTGCTATAGGAATATATGTATATCCAACGTCTCTGTTCTTTTCAGAAAATAAGAGTAATAAAAAACAAAATTAACGATGAGAGTCTGGCAGCACGACATCAGGAGCACCTGGTATCGCAAAAGCTGAGAGCAGGGGGCCGATTCATAGTTTTTATTTTTTACTTATTGTAGCATTAAAATGTATATCTCTTTGCATTTAAGATGCGTTGCAGAATCAAGTCATTGATGCACCTTTTTATCTTTTATCTTGAGACACTGCAATTGTTTAAAAGTTGAAGGTTTAAAATAATAAAAATGAGGCGCTTTTCCTTCATAATGTAATATTTTATCGCAAGGTCAGATGTTGGACGTCAAAATAAAAAAATACATGAAAGAATTGGAATCATCAGGTAGACGTACGGAAATTTGCCACGCTCGCGTGTTAAATTTCAATGGATTTCCAAGACGTTGTCATTATATTTTTTTTTAAAAAGTTATTATAGGTATCAATTTTAAATATCCATCTGTCGTTGGCTGTCATCTTTATGGTATACTAATATCTATTGCAGGAGTGATAGACACCTTACGTAATTTACATTACAGTGTAATAATGTTAATAGTCATTTCTTAGGCAACTGTGTATGTAAGTTTTAGTTGATAGTTTACGTTGATGTCAATCAATATTTTCCTTTGATGCAAGAAGCTTATTATCATTTTTTCTTACTCGAAAATTTCAAATATCAAAATTTGTACTGCTGAAAAAATTAATTTAATTTGAATGAAAATTTTTCTTAATTAAACTATAATTTTTTAAAATCATTTTGTTAATTCAATATTTTTATCTCTTAAATTAATTAATTTTTACAGAATTATAAAAAAAGTTTTTAAATTTGAATATAATTTTAAGTTTACATTGAGCTTTTTAAACTTTGAGCTCAAATTATTTATTACAAATAAATAAAGTTTCATCAGTAAATTCTTTATCAATAATTCTTTGTTTATTTGTTCATAACAAAAAAATTCTCTGCAATTTGCATGAAAAAATATTTCTTACTCGTAATTTATTTAACTTCTATAAAAAAATCAATTTCAGTAAAAGCTATTTGCAATAAAAATTCTACTGCAATTTTTTTTAAATATATACCGTAAAAATTTTAACCATTTAAAAACAATGTTCTATTTGCTTAAATGAAGGCTTAACGACACACATACTTGGTGTGACTCAGAACGATGACGTTTTACATCACTCAACGGAATATGCGTGTTCAAACACGTTTTGATTTGCGATTACTCGCAAGATGAAGTTGCGTTTACATATGAATATAAAATATACACACCAGACACTAAATGTTAACTCGTTTTATAATTAACGAGCAGTAAAAAATGTCTTGTTTATTTATTCTTTCTTATTTAAGTATTATCGACCGATATATATTCATATATTTATATATAACAAGCGTAATAAATCTTTAATCTAATTTAAATAAATAATAGACATGAGACATGTGGTACATAAACTAATGAGATATGAAATGTCATATCTTTTCCTTTAATTACGGTCCTCGTGCTCCAGTGTATGCTGAGTAGAGGGCTTTTGTCGACGAAATTCAAAGGCTTCGCGATTCCGCCCTCGGAAGCCAGTCCGGGTATGCCGCATTCTCACGTTCCCTTGTGAAATATTCCCTTTTTATTTTTATATTTATTTTTTACTTTATTCAGGAAGTGATTAATCGAATTGAGAACTCAAAAGTTCCCATGAGTTCTATTTCCTTTGAAATCAATCCAATGGGATAGGATATAGAACAATATATACAAAATTTACAAGGCAAATAAGAAACAAAAAACAAAAACAGTTATTTTTGCGAAACGACGAATAATGAACAATACTTAAGCACGATAATACATTAAAATGTTCATTTCCGTATGAATTGTGCGAGCACATTATCGGGGGTTCTTTTTTATAGCTGTTATTTCAAAAGCAAAAAGACTTCACTTCATCTTCCCCTTGGATTAGAATTTACCCCAATAACTTTTACGAGCAATCCTCAGCACCCTCTTTGATATATATTTGGACTCCACATGAAACTTTAATACCTCGATATCGCTTGTTCACTCCCCTTGTACTGTGTCCTGTTATTTTGTTGGGATAAAATCGATAGTGGCATTAAAGTTGGCAAGTGCTGCAGGATGTGTGTAGTGATACAGGTTTCTGAATAATTTTTTCTATTTACTTTTAAAAAACATATAGTTGTTTTTTTTTATCGACAAAATATGCATCAGTCATTTTTTTTTTTCTATAAAAATATGGCAAATTTAACGAAATTCTGAGTTAAAAATTAGTAATTCAATTTTTATGTACTTCAAATGTTATTTCAATTAATTCAAAATTTTGTGGATATGTTTATACTCTTACATCTACTTTATGTTACTCTTTTTTGTATTTTTGCCATTTGGCTGTTGCCTTGACATTCAAATCAAATCAATAAAATTGAAGATTTAATTTTTAATCCAACTATTGGGATAAAAAATTAATAAAATTCAATTATTATTTCAATCACTTCAAAAATGTGGATATTAAATTGAGAAATAAATTTCTTATTAAAATTACGAGATAAAAAATAAATAAATCCTATTTTTACTTCAAGTGTTTGAATAAAAATAAAAAAATTAATTTTAAACCCAAAAGAATAAATTAAAAACTTATTTTTAATTCAATTTTCTGAAAGTAAAAAATAGTAACTCACTAATTACCAATTTTTTTACGCAAAAAACAAAAACAATTAGAATTTAAACTCTACAAAGTTGACATTAGTTTAAAATTTCAACTTGAGCGTACTTGTCGCTAGTTATTACATAATAAGGTAGTGTCGTAGGTCACAGGTCATAAGTTAAATAAACTTGAACTTGAATAATCTTTCACCCTCGATCCTCGATACAAGTAATATATCTGTATAGTAACAGTATAATTATGTTTACTTAATATTGTATAGTGTTTTTCATTGGTGTCTCGTGCGTGTAAACCGATTAGAGTGACTTTAATGCTCCCTAGTCGTTTTATCCTTTTCACATTTACTTTCAAGTCGTTATACATTTAAATGCTTTTATATACTATATGTCCCGCCACCTCAAACACACACACACGTATAAACATTTCGCAGAAATTTTCCCATGCTTGACAAAAAATAAATCGGTAAATTAATATCGATTTTTTTGCATCAATCCCATGCCCAGAAAAAAATGAATAAAAATAATGAAATATAAAATGTAAGTTATAATTTTTGTTGCCCCATGACCATGATATATATAGTAACAAGTCGCGTGTGGGTTGTTCGGAATTCCTATGCAAATGCCGAGCAAGTATACACGGACTTATATTATATACACGTATATATTTAAGTATAGCAAGAATATCTGCTTTAAACTTAACTCGTTTTGTTCCTCAGGATCAGCTTGTCCAGTGACTACGCATAGCAGGACCATACCCATAATACATAATACATACTATTCCACTGATATATATTAACATTAACATTAATTTTAACATTAACACAAACAGACCCAGTCTGCCCTGGGTCTCGACAAATCAATGTTTTACCCAAATACGAATGCATACCTAAACCCACGTAATACTTTAACCCATTTATATAAATATATAAAGACGCCTATAACCATTCATTTAGTCTTTTTGACTAAAAAAAAATACAAACGAAGCTCCAAGTCATTTATTTTTTTTTCGAAAAAAATAAACAAAATAAATATACATCTTCTCTTTCAGGCGGAATGTTTTTGCTGACAAAATATGGCTGTTTAACATTTTTATGCTTTTAAATTTTCTTATTACGTGGTAATAAGGGACAGGTAGGTGATTCTGGACAAGGTCGCTTATTACCCACGATTTTAAACTTTTTTTTTTTTCATATATAATATCAATTGCATATTTATTTTAGGACGATGATGAATTACGCCAATTATATTGATGTATGAAATATTTCTTTAGGAATCAGGAAAAAAAATCATACTATCAGATCTGATCATCTGAATCAAGTAAATAATTTTGAAGAATTTCATCTTCTTAGTTTGAGTAGAAAAATTCTTAAACTAAGAAATTTTTCTTGGTTTAAGTAAATTTTACTTAATTCAAGAAATTTTTCTTTTGATTCAAGCTAACTTTTTTTTCAGTGTATATAAGATCTCATATAGATTTTCGAATGTGATGAAATATAATTTTATACTTTACCATATATTTCCATATGATCAAAAATCATTTGGTATTTTATCATGTATGGTAACATATAATCACATGTGATCACACATGAATCATATAGAATTATATAAGATTCATTTATAAGATCCTATATGGATTATTGACTATATGTTCTAAAATGATTATATAAGATCATATATAAATGCCACTCAAATCAAATTTATTAATCTTTTAACTATAACTCGTAATAAATTATCGTGGGTGGCACAAAAATGTCCTCATATACCAATAAGACAGTCATTGAATCGGATTGATGGTTGATGGTGGATGGTTGATGGAGGAGTGAATAAAAAGACAGATGTGTCACGAGCCACATGGATCTTAATATAAAAAGGCTTCTTTTTCCACTAATACCCGTTGAACGTGATCCCGATAAATAAAAACCTCTTACCTTACCTCATACCATACACATATGTGAATACCCATAGGTTTATTATATACATGTATACCTGACCTAACGACACTAAAATGCTTCTACGGCACTTCTGGTTGAGTTGATGGGTATAAATGCGATGTGTGAGCATCGATGGACCTTTATACGCCTATTGACACGTGTCGATGTTTCAATTCAACATCAAGTCAATACCATCCCAAATAATACTATAAAAAGATTATATACTTGGATAATTTTTTTCTCAAATAAAAATATAATTATTAATATGACAGCTGTGACTCGAATTACAGGAAGCCTCGCCTTTTTTTCCTTCATCACATCACATATCATATATATTCATTATTTCATCTCTTTGGTAAAAAAATGATCAGTCGCACAGCCGGTTCCGGTTTTTTTATTTACGATGCAAAATTTTACCCGAAACATTATAAATTTTGTTTACTTTAACGCTTTTAAATTATTGAGTTGTGATGAGAAAAATGTTTGTATACATATTAAAAGTTACAACGATGTTATTAAATAAAATTTATTATTTACAATACTTTTTTTTTTTTTTTGAATATTATTGACTGTTAATATCTTTGAGAAGGATCGCAGCTGTTGCTATGAAGGATAGAATGGATTACGATGGGATGTTAATGCTGAAAGAAAGTTTGAACGAGTTGTAGCCAGTTGAAAATATAAATAACACGCAACAGTAACTGTACAGTTGTATAGAGAATTTCGGGGGATTGCCAGTGTCTGCGTTGTCAAAATTACTTTAAAGTCGCGATAAAAAAATGTAATGGAAAAAACGTTTAAATAAAGTAACAAATCCACGTTAATTTACTGGGAAAGAAATCTTGGATGCGCCGACTGACTAATTTTAGAAACAAATACTAAAACACTTAATTTTTTTGGTGAGCTATACTTATATAACAAAGAATGCTTTTTTTGGAAACCAGAGAAGCAATCACGCCAATCTGGATACTATTAATTGTTTTGACATTGAACTTTCGCAGCAGTTTTTTCGAAATACTTTTCGTCGCGATGTAGAATTTTGAACTTCTTTTAAAAAAACATTAAAAAAATTTTTTAATGTAAATATGATTGTAATTTACATGTTCCTAAAGAACTACACGTTGGTTGAAAATGAAGTGATATTTTGCTAAGTAAAATCTGATTTCTTGGAAATTCGTCGCTTTTCAAGTTTTGTATGCGTAATTTTATGAAAATAACAACTTATGCAAATTGAAATGAAAATACCATTGAGAATAAAATCACTAGATGACTATTTCAGTTTTTCGACATAAATTTTCTTCCGAATGACCAGAATAATCTTATAATGCTAATAAAGTGTATAAAGTTATTCAGTCATTGTAATTTCGATGTAAATTCAAGGCTATTACTCAGAACTTATAGTAGACTTTTTAGGCCACATTTCATAAAGAAAAAAAAATCTTTAAAAAATCTGCAATATTTTATGAACTGCGTATATACTAATAATACAGTTGTTTTCATACATTTATATTTAAAAATAAAAAGAGATGAAGGAGAGAGTGCAGCTTTAATTCGAGATTAATCAGACAGTCAAGTGGCATGTAAGCCAGAAGGCTTTTACCTTCAATTTGCCACTCATGTCATGAAGAAATGCATCTCATCGCGTAGCTTAATAACACGGATAACAATGTTTTACGAGTTTATTTTTAGCTAGCTCAGCTTGTTTATTTATATTTAAAGTTTAAAATGTATTATTTTTAATGTGTTCAGAGTACGAAATAAGAAATAATATTTATATGTGAATGAAAAGTATAAAAAGCAGTATGTAATGCATTAAGGTATGAGTAAACGAGAATGTGCAAAGTTGATACAATGGATTATTATGATGGAGACAAGTGTTAAAGAGAATGAGAGTGAAGAAAACACCTCGAGGCGTTAGTCGTCGTCGGATTTCTTTGATCTCCGCGTTCTTTCATTCATATTTTTTATTCCACCTTTTTTTTATCTCAGCTCTTTACTTTTTTATCTTTCGTGTGAAGATTTCGAGCGGAAGTTAACATGCTGAGCGATAATCACGTCAAAGATTTCAAAAACACACAATTATTTATTTTCCATCATCAAATATTTATATTTTTACAACTGTTATCTTTTTGTTTCAATATATACACACAATCAAGCATCAGTTAGCAAGATTGCTTGTTATATTTTAAGTTCATACAATTAAGGTGAGTTATTAAAACTAAAAATTTTATTCGGACTCGAAATTGATGGTTTTTCGTGTATTTCGTCAATTAAAATCTAATATATTGGTCCAATTTGCAGATTTAATCTTGAAATAGGGCCTAAGAGATATTTGTACTGAAAATAAAATTATCAATTAATTTTAATGTTTAAAATTTTTGATAAAATATAATAAACAAAAAAATGGTAATTTTTACTATACTTTTTGACCCTACATAGCAATTTTTTAAAACATTTAATTTTATTTATTTTTATGATAAAAGTTTAGATTCTTTTTTATATTAAAAAAAAATATCTACTTAATTAATAATTAACATTAAACCTTGTTAATTTAATTGAATATTCTCAATTTTATTACAAATATTTCTCAACTAAATACATAAAAAAGAAATAAGTGTTATGAATCGTCTATTACACACCGAGCAGCGAACTGTAAAGGCGTGATGAATCTGTACTACACCTGAAAATTTCTCAGAATAAATAAAACTTTCTCTCCACACTTACACCCATACCATTCCAAGCTAATATAACTCTCATATTAACTTTAGCTGCTCGTTATCGAGTTAGTCACTCGATCAAGTAGACACGCGTGTCTGGTTTATTAGTCAGCAGACTACAATTTATTTATCAGCACGCTTATACTTCTATTGCCACTACCAATATTTTAATATTTATATCAATATTCATCAACCTTATTTCATAATTACTACCTTAATAATTTAAATATAATCTAATGAATTTATTATTCTTGTGCCTTACTTTTTCACTCTTCAAATATGTTCCATCAACCACTATGCTCTCTGGGTCATAAATTGTCCTGATATTTACATTTTATTGGTTGATGTAATTGCACGCCTCATAAGCGAAGCATTGAAAAAGTTTTTTAGATTTGGGAAATAAAAATTTTGGATGAAAATTCGCAAGTTGTCTGTCTACAATTGTTTCTTTTTTTCAATCCAAATAAACTTTTTTTCACTAAGAAAATTACTGTGAGAAAAATTTTTATTTTTTCCGCTAAGAAATAAAATTTTTAAAATGTTTTAGCAAATCAATTTCTAGTCAATTTCTTTCAAAATAAATTTTTCTCTCAGTGTACGGGTTTCATTAATTATTATGAGATTAATTAAATTCATTAAAATATCGTAAAGAGTATTGTTATAGTTTAAATAAATCGACGAACAAAAAACAGGACAACATTCTAATATTTAAAAACAATATCCCAGAAAATATGGATAAATTTTATCGACACAAGTACAAGCGATAATAACATAACTGAAAACTTTTCTCACGGTACGCAAAGTCGGAACTTAAGTGTTTATTTATTATCCTTTTTTAATATTTTATTTTTTATGTCTCTTCCTGTCCTATTCTCTTGGCGAGAATCGTAATCTTTACTCCAGTGGCCTCGGCGGTTAGGACATAAACGTCTTTAAAACCGCAAACCAACTTCATATACTCTCACAATCAGCTGGTGATTCCGTAGCCGCTAGCCGGCAAGCCTATGGAATAATATAAGTGAAGCTGCAGCTGTACTCACGCTGTATTAGTACTTAGTCTGTGAGACTTTTTTAATTTTTAACGATAAAGCCCAAGGAACAAAGTACCGAGAGGCTATTTTTCTCGTCACAATTATTCTCTTCTTTACCTGCTTAATTTATTGCTTAACTGCTTATTTTACTCTACTTTTAACTTAATTATTCTGACAGTTAAACTGCAATCATAACAATTCATAATAGAGGCTTGTTTATTTTAAACTTAATTGTCTTTATTTTAAACTTCAAAGTCTTCTTAGAACCCGAAAGCCGTTAATCTGTCGCTTCAGATACGGACGAATGGTTATAAACATGATATCTTCAAGAAAAATTTATCAATCGACCAGATTATTTTTTTATAATTACTCAGATTCGTGTAAAAAAGAATCGTTTAAAAAATTATTATTCCGACCCTTGTCGATTTTTTTTAAGTAAATTTTTCTGAGAAAATAAGCCGCAGGCCTTATTACCCTACCGTAGTAAAATAAGGCTTTTGAAAAAATTTAATTTTGTGTTTGTTTATGGTGAAAATTACTATTACTCCATTATATTTTATGGCTAATGTATTAATTTAAAAATTAATGATACATTGCAGTAATTAAATGCAATATTTTCGATTTTTTTAAAAATCTCCTTTAGCTATGCCTTATTACCCGCTGGTACCTTAAATAAAATTATTCTTATCTGTAATATCTATACACGTTTACTTATAAATTTTTTTAAAATGTAAGACTAACGAGCAGTAAACAGAACAATAGTGATAATGATAATGATGATCTGATAAAGATAATAATGAGTACAGCAATCAAGGACGCGAAAAGAAAATACATTTGCTAAATTATGAAATGTTTTATATTTCTATTCGCGTTCTGTAACAAGTGAGCCCCTTACCTTTGTCGACTATCTTTTCATTTCCGTTTGACTGTTATCAGCGTAGAGGTACTGTGCATGTGTATGCATGTGTGAATGAATCATATGTGTACATGTGTTAAACTCAGACGAACCGAGAGCTACATGCTTACAGGTGTATTATATGAATGTTTATTTTCTTAATACGTGTTGGTACATTCTTGCCTGCATAATAAGATCTAAGGGTTAATGGACTCGGGTTTATTCGTATGTTGCTTTAAATTACTTTACGATTCTTTTAATTCTACTTAAATATTTTCGTTGGAAGTTACTTTTTTATTTCGTTGCATGTTAGATCTTTTTTGTGCTCATATTTGGGTAATTATTTTTTTTTTTAAGACTTATTGTATGTAAATTTTGAATTTCAGAATGTTTAAAATTTTTAAAAAGATTAAACAAATATTGATATTTTATACGGAAAAATTGCTGATGATTATATATTTTTTTTTATTAAAAGAAGTTTGTTAATTTTTAATAAATTTTAACACAAAAAAATTCCTTGTGTAGAAATTTAAAAGAACTATGAATTTAATATTTTAAAAATAATTTATTTGTTAAATAGAATTAAATAATGAAGAATCTGATGAATTCCGCGTCATATTTTTTAATTATAAAATTAAAAAAAAAATATTACGACTAAAAAATTTTAATTACAAAGTTGAAAGAATTTATTTAATTAATTTTCTAATTTTTTAGGAATCAAAAAAAAATTCTTAAAGCGACTTAAATTTACTTGAAAACTTTTCTGTCCACGTTTGCCATCATCAGACTCCCAATAGTAAATTTTTAACATGTCCGTAGTAAAATAATTGAATTAAATTTAGAAATTTTCACACTTCATTTCCAATAACTTTTTAAAATAACAATAAGAGTCAAAAATAAATAAAAAAATCTTAGAATTTCTTAGCAAACTAAAGCCAAATAATTCTGTTTTTTTAAAGTCTGACTTGTATGCACTACAAAAATTCCAAACACTCAAAAAATTAAAAAAAAATACTCCAGACAGAAATACCTTTGAAGACGAAAAAATAACAATTCGCAGTAAAAAAGTGATTTATAACAAGATTCTCAAAGTTTTTAAATGTCTATCAGAGAAGATGACCAAGAGTTATTTGTAAAAAATAGCAAAAGAAAAAAGAAACTCATTGAGTGTATGTAGAGCTGAAAGCTGAACGAAGAGCCGAGGAATATTCTTGAATGAAATATATTCGTTGAGCATGTCGGAACCTGGAAAAAATACGAGGGATTACTCATACCTATACATGTATAAATCCGAGCCCAAGTAGTATAAAAAGTATATATAGTACTTTTGAATCCTACGGCTACGCACAAGCTATTTTGTATTTTCTACACTAACTTGGTCCATAGTATTTTTTTCATTGTCGCGAATCACAATGCAACTCTCACATAATGTGCTCTCTGGTCCTGTTCTGTGCAGTATGTGTATATATTATACAGGTTTGAGGGTTTTCCAGGTGCCCGGCAGGATACCTGAAGCGATAAAAGGTTTTTCCGAGCGATCTGTCCGAAAACGTCTGGTGTATTCCCATCCGGGTTTTATTTACTTTGAGCGGACTAAAGTATTTTCTATTATAGTTTTCTTTTGTAAATTATATTTTATGTTATTTCTTTTAGCTCGCAACAGTGTTATAACTTACGAGTAAGGCAGGACAGACCCATATAATGTAGGGTATTTTTAAAAATGGACCCTGTATTTAGGGACAAAAATTTGTCGGTATTTTTAATGACATCTTTGGTCAATGAACAGGTAGTAAGGTAGAAAATATGTGAGTGGGCATCATGTTATTATTGTTATTATCCTCGGACCATTTGGAATCCTAGAGTAGCTTTTAAAATTGCTTCCGTCGAAATTCTTTTCAAATTTCCGAGTCCACCTGACTATGACGGTATTAATGTTTGGTGGATGTATGAGTGTAGAAATCCCTCGAGTTTCATCTGCTTGAAATTGTGTTGGTTTAATTCGCGGGGATCGAATAAATTGACCGTGAGGGAGGCTACCCTCTATACCAATGGGATTTAGAGAATAAAGTCATTTATTAATGTGATTAAATTTGTTTATTCTGCTACTTTTTAGGGGAATAATTAGACTTATTTCTTGAAGAAGAAGATTTTTTTTTTTTTTTGCTAAAAAATGAATGAAACGTGAAGAAAAGAACGTGACAGAAAGAATTCTGAGGAAGACTATAAATACGAATGTTTGATCAATGGCTTAAGAAGTATGTGTGTGAATTGTAACAATTTTTTTTTGGCGAATAATATTTGTTTCAAGTTTTTGTAAACAAATTTTTTAAAATGAGAATTATTTTGAAATATTGTTTTTTTTTTTTATTTTGAATTTATATTCTGTTCTAAATATAAAAGATACGAGAAAATTGTAAGTGATAATTATGAAAGAGAATTGAATTTTCTACAAAAAAAAACGGAGCAATAGTTTTTTCATACTTTAAATATCTCATTCGAAATTTTGATTTCAAACTTAAAAATGACATTTCAAACTAAGGTAAAAGACCCAGTTATTGACGCTGGCCTAGTTATTGATACTTGCAAATTTATTTTAATTAAAAAAAAAAAAACAAATCAACTCTAATAAATTAATAAATATAATTTTCTAATTATAAATTTTAAGATAATTGATTTTTTGAGAAAATTTTATTTTTTTAATTGAAATAAAATTGCAATTTTTTCTTATTTTTAATTTTTACCTCAAAATCACAATTTTAAATTTGTACAATATTTATTTAAAAAAATTAAGAGCTTAATATGATGATTTTACAATTAATTGAAATATTCTCTCAAAATATTTTTTACGCAATATGTTGTAAATCTCGCTTCATTTTTTATTGCATAACCAATAAGACAAACACGTCCATTCAGTCCCCCAAAAATAAATAAACTAATCTAACATAAAATTAAAAAAAAAAAAAATTACTTACTCTGCGCAGAGAAGACAAAGTTGAAGAGTAGTAAAACAAGTAGCATGTTGACTTCCATTGTCTTACAACAATAACAATCTAACAATTCTAATAACACTCGGCACTTAAATTTAACCGCAAAAACACAATTATGTTAAATGTTAAAGCCACTAGTCGGATAAATAATGTAACTGCATTCCTTATTAACCCACAGTACTGTAAAATGAGGATTTATTTTATTAACTATAACTGCCCGTCTAACAAGTTTAAGTAGCCGGCAAACGTCTAGACGTCGCGGAAAACTCGCGAGTTATTTCTATTCCTTGGCTGCATTAAAATTGATATGTCTGATATGAGTAAATGTTAAATAATAAATAATTTAATTTTTTATAAAATGTAAAAAAAAAACATTCAAACAATTAATTGTAAGGAAGAGGACACACGGGCGTAACTATAAGTCTACGACGTGAAACGGAGCGTGTATAACTTTCCACAGTACAACGTTGTGTGGTTTAATATATCTTCTGAATTATATTATGAGAAGACGATAGTTGGGTAAATAAGTACCGTTTTTATAAGTCACTTAATTGTTCTACTGTCTTTCACTGGGTAATTGCCGGTGTCTTGGAAAATAACTCCGTTGACAGTCGAATTATTCTGTTATTTTTATAATTTTAATTTTTTAACAACACACATGGATTGTGTAAAAATGATTAATTAAACAATTATGTTAATAGGCAGATGAGATAAGATAGCTACCTAGCTATTGGTGTTGATGTTACACTGATGCACAATCCACCTGCGGTGAAAGATAGACCTCACGGTGTTGAGGCTCGCGAGTGAATGCCGATCGACGAAAACTTGAATGAAGTTGCCAGCCGGCAGCCGGCAGCGGCGTGTGGTAGGTGTAAGAGGGAAGAAGCTAGCATTGGGGGTAGGGATGCTCTAGAGTGTGTACATGGTAGTTTCGTGGTGGTCCCCACCAACACGTGCTAGGTAGACGTAATCCAAGTATGTATGAGTAAAGGTTTATTGTATCTGGAGCACTGTACACTACTATGCACTGGAGGGTGGATTTTTAGTTTATAGAATGGAAGACCTGGAACTATGGGTATATTGGGGCAGAAATATCGTAGACAGGGTAGTAGATAGATTGGATGACAGTGTGACAGTATGAGAATAGCGGACCGCCTTCATCCCTCTGGAGCGTGCGCTTTGTTATTTCGAAAAGAGGATTGTGGGTGTCTAGCGGCAATTGAGCATGTATTTAAGAATTCGTTTTGATTTTTTGGCCATGTGTTGCTTTGCGTACGAGTATTTTTGGAGAGAATATTAGGGAAGTGTTTTTTTGCATTAATTGGTTGAACATCTTTTGTAAAATTATTATGTTAATGCTCTGGAGCTTTTGAAATAATAGATTAAATGTTTTTTGCAAAATCACGATGTTGTTTTATGATACTGAATTGAGCTGACAACTGTTAATTTCTTAAATTTTTATGACAAATTAATTACATTGAAAAAATCCTTAAAAAAATTTTTCATTAATAATTCTTTTTAATTTTTACATGTGAAATTTTTTTCATAATAATTTTATTGCTATAAAATTATCAAAAAGTTTCTTTATGTCAGTTAACTTCAGTGTCTTATTATTTTGTAATACTAAAATTAGCAGATAGTTAACAATGTTAAAAAAATTTTTTTTTATTTTTTAATAAATAATTTTAATTTAATAATTTTTTAATAAATTATTTTTATTTTTATTTAATGACTTTAATTTTTTTTTCAATTACTAAATCACTTTTGTAAAGTTTGTAACTAATTGTAACAAATTTACAAATTTGTAAAATTATTGAATTGATGAAAATTATTTTGTAAAATAAAATAAAGTAAAATGAAGTTTTTGAATTATTTGATTTTTGTAATATTACTAAATCGCTTTTATAAAATTATTACACTTGTAGATAAAAAATAATTTATAAAATGACTGTATCACTATCAGACACAGATCAGAAAGAAAATTCTCAGTTTTAATGTTCTGAATCTTTAGGTGGAATCGTTACCATCACTGAAAGGGAAGCTCTCTGTATCACAGTTAGAAAGTTCTCGAGGAAACTAACAGATGACGTGAACATTGATTTCAAACTGTAATAAAAAGACAGAATTTTGAAAATTTATGGCCAATGAAATTCAATTTTCTTTAAAAGATTTATAATAAAAATAAATACGACTCATAAATTAATTGAACCGTGAGTTATTAATTCCCACTTTTATTATACATTTTTTTAACTTACATAGTTGAAAAATTAATCTTGATTATGAACAAAAGTACTTATTATTATATAACGAGCAAAAATGATTTATTATCATTGTATTATTATGAAAAATTTATAAAGTTTTAAAAATCAAAGCGATGGAAGTAAAAAAAGAAAATTAGATTGTTTTGAATATGAATATAAATTTAGAATGATCATAGATAGATCAAAATAATCTACATTTTTTTTTCGAATAATAAGTCCACATTATTGGCGATAAAAATCAAAGATTGTTGGCGTACAATTAGTAAATTATGAATCTCTGACATTTCTAATAGTAAGGAAACATTCTCAAGTGATAAAAGTCTACTCAACAATGCATCACAGACACGTTTTAAGTCAGATATCAAATACATATCAGCAGCTTTTATTAATTCCAACAAAATAGCACTGTTTTCATAAGTAGGACTACTTAAATTTAGACTATAAATATTTATAAATTTTTTCTAAATCAGTTATTGCGTAGTTGGGAATGGTATTTATGAGCTTAGACGCAGTATTACAGTAACCCTTGTTTACAATTTTCTAGATACTAAAAATAAGACGTGAACCAGCTCACGATAGAGGATCCCATTCTGGATTTGTGCGTTGAACGTTTAAAAGCTAATTTTTAATAGATCCATTTTTACTTAGTAGTTAATTAATAAAGATGTTTAAGTTACTAGTGCCATTAATTAGCGCCGTAGTATTAGTTGTTTCATGTGCGGATCAAAAATTCGTTGACAGTTCTGGTCTGGATGAACGTACGATGTACGGATGGGAAGTTAACATTGCTTCAGATTTTTCAGCTAGCACCTCTTGTTATGGCATTTTTATTGGGCCACGGGTATTCCTCACTCATTCCGAGTGTGTTAAAGAGTAAGATATTTCGTCAATAATTTAAATGTTTACAGCCGGACCTCTATAAAAATCAAATTAATAAACTTCTAAATTGAGAAGTTGAGTTTCAAAAGGGTATATTTTCATTTTTAATTAATCGAGACAAAAAACTGGTTATCTTCAATTATAATTATTTTTATTGAACTTTTTTAATTTAGCTATAAAGTGCTATCGATTATGAAGCTACAATTCGATTTTCATTTAGAAATCTTTATAATTCTCGAAGTACTTAATATTTAAAAGATCAAAAAACTGTTCTTTTAAAATGTGAAAAGGTACCCTTTTAAAAATCAGCTTCTCAATTGTAACAGCCTATTTAATTTTTAATTTTTTACAGAAGTGGAATGTCCTCTTCTATTCAGATCGTCAATACTATATACAATTCTGAAATGATGAAGACACAATTATCAGTAAAGCACCGAAATGTATTTACTGGCAATAACATAAAAAAAGGAACTACTGTTTTTGATCGAAAAGTTGCGTTGCTGATAACAGATGAACCAGTCATTCCTTTGGATGAAATCACTGCAAATAGTTTCGTTAAATTGCCTGAAGATATCAATGACGTTGATTTTTCAACATGCTTCATGCCAGACGTATCAACTCCGCCAATCATTGTAAAACGCTCATGCCAACTGAGCGAAGATGGCTTAACCGAAGAATCTGTCACAGAATTTTCGTGCACTCATGACCTTCAGGGGGTAAATATATCAGAAATAAATTAATTTCAACGAAGTTGCTTTTCTTCTAGTGATCATTTATGTCAAGCTTTTAGTCTAGGTCAAGATTTTCAACCAAGACTCTTGTAAAATTATTACTGTAGACTTCACGAAGTATTGCTGACGCAAGTCTGGATACACAGTAAAAAATTTTGCAACAGAAAATTTTATGTTAAAATTTTTTGTGTTAAATATTTAAAACTTTCACGAGTAAATCTTTTTACATCAACAAAAAAAGTGTTATATATTTAACACAAAATATTTTTGACGCAACGAAGCAAAATTTTTTACCTTGTACAGAATCTTGATTAATTGCCTGGTTCAAAATTGTCTAATTTTTTACAAAAAACTTTGTCAAGTGCTCTGGTCAAAAAAACTTGTCCAAGTTCAATGTTACTAGAGTCTTTAACTTAATATTCGGTTTTTTAAATTAATATTGTCAATGCAATTAATTTTATAGATGTGGTACGGTAGTGGGCTATTCTGTCAATTGAAGGAGAATCCTGGGGCCAATGTATTAGCAGGATACGTTGGGAATGAATTTCTCAGTTTTTTAAGCTACTTCCGGTCTCATGAAACTGTTATCAATTTATCTGGATTAAATATTAAAGTAATGAACCTATAATAGTAATCATAAATTATATCATTACTCAATGTAAGAACTGTTTGTTTATCATGAAATTTGATGAGTCATATAATTGATACTCCTCTGAAAGTGTAAGAAAATGTTTTCGTGTTTATTTGTATTCTAATCAATTCAATGTAAAGAAATAAATATCAATGTTTACTAAAAGTTTTATAGATGTAAAATTTTTATCTACTTAATGCGTTGAGATAATGGTCTTACATGTATAAAGGATAAATTATAAAATTAATTTAATTGTATAACCTTTCACAATAGAATTTAATTGAGAAACTAAATTAACTTAGTCAAAGCACATTAATTAATTTAAAAAAAAAAAAAAATAGACTCTTGCAAATTATCGTGTCAGACACATCACAACCTTTTGAAAGTCATTATAATTAATTTTAAGGGAAATATGGACAACTATTTTTGTGCAAAATAATTTTTTTACTGTGTTGTCAACGTTTCGTTGTTTTTACACAGAAATAGTTGTTCATATTTCCCTTAAAATTAATCAAATAGAAGATGGACAGAAATATCAACAGTTGGCTTCAAACTGCGGCAGTAGATTTTGACGGCAAGTTTCAGTTAAATCGGCTATCAGGGTGTTTACCAAAAAGTTTAGTATTTTGATATCATCACCCAATATTATATCAACAGATCAACGCTCATCTATCATTCCCACAGCTGGTCATATCAATCCGGAGACACGATACGTCCAACATATGGCGTTAGACAATCCTCAATACCGACAGTCACTGAACTGCAATTCATTATAATAATATAAATTTATAAACTTTTTTATGAGCATTCATTTGTAAAATATAACTTACAACGTTAAATAAAATTTTTTTACCTTTAAGTAAGAATTATTAAAATTTTAATTGTTTAATTCAAAATTTTTTATTTTCATTAATGGCTTCAATTTCGCTCTAGCCGATAGCCGAACCTAAACCCATGATTTTTCCCGCTTGACTATTTACCATCACAATATTTATACGATATAGTCATCAAAAAAAAAATTTTACCGAGAAGAAATTAAATAATTCATGCCGAAAAATAAAAAGAACGCAGTTGATTATATTACGCTATTTATGTCCCGATACAAAAATATGAAAATATCGTTCGGCGAAAATGACTATAAAAATATGATTCGTAAACTCTGGACACGTCTTTCGGTGTACCTCAGGTGTCTCGAGTGAAGAAAACTTTAGTACGTGCTTTAAATTACAAAATTGTGACCTCGATCGCTTACACCAAGATTCTCAAGCACTCTATGATCGACAACTGCTTTATACTACGAAAATATCTAGCCTCAACACTCGACAAAAATATTAATGCACAACACTGAATGCATTATTTTTATATCTTCCAACTTCCACCATCTATAGATATATTTTCCACTCTTGGATTTTATTTTTACAACTTACAGTCGAAACATAAATTCTTTTACTCTTTAACGGATTTAGAGCTAACGCGAGCGAGGGTATGAACGATATATATGAGATACAGAATATATGTATATATATATATATATATATATATATATGAAAAGTTCATTTTTTAGTTTATCTATCAGCACTTTTATTTTACATCTTGTGTCATCTCATGTTTTTAGATTTTATTATTTAAAAAAAAATAATAACTCATAAACACAGCTAGAATATATAATATATACTTGTATAAAACGGACAAGTTAAAAAGTCAATTACCAACACTTTATACTTTGCCAACAGTTTATGTCAGTTTCCTTGCACGTTCCACGTCGTAACGATGTTTCCTCTGCTTGGTGAACGAGATGCGAAGTAATAAACAGCCCAGTTGCTCCTGTTTGCTGGTTAGGTTTATATTATGGAGGTGTAGAGTTACAAACTTCCAATTGTCAATTTAATTGAAGGTTGTACTGTAAACAAAATTTTCTATGCATTATACATTATTATAAAGCTTTCTTTTGTTAACATCAGTAAGAAACTTCATTTCACCGTTGTAAAGTAACTAGCAGCCTTAAATATACATAAGTAATTCAAATTTAACAACTAACTTTAGTTAAACCATTTCATATAAATTTTCTGTTTTATTATTTATTTCAGTTTGTAATTTTACTAGATAAAATTTTCTTTAAACAAAAAAGTTAGTTTTCTTCTATTTTTATTATTCATAGTTTCGAGGAAAAATTTGTTCATTTATAGTTGATAGTTACTTCTGTTAGTTTTGACAAAATCTACAAAGGAGACTGCTGAGTTTTATTTTTTTCTTTTTTTTTTAATTAAAAACATATTTTATGAAAAGTTTTATGTATGTTTATCATGAACTTAAATCAAAGTAAAAGAAAGCTTAAATTTTTATAAAGAAATAACTTTGTTTTTTATGTATTTAAATAAAAGTTTTATAAGATTATTAGAAAATTATAATTTTTAATTGTAAATTGAGTTGGAAGAATTTAATGATTTTTTCAATGAAAATCAGTTAATTTTTTATTCTTTTGTATTATTTTCAATTTTAGGGTATTCCTCGTTGAAGACTGATTGAAAAATACGAAACTAGAGAAATTTTGCACTTATTTTTTTCTCGTTTTAAAAATTTGACTATTTACAAAATTCATCTAAAAATTTTTGAAATATATCAATTAATCTTACATTAATCCTCGGGGTACATACCTCCGAACAAAACTTTAGAGTACACACGGGGTCAAACTGACCCCACTTGACTTTCGAAGAATTATAACTTAGAAACTATGCATTTTATCGGAATTCAATTTTTAAATATTTAACCCAAAAATTTTTTGACGCATTGACGCAAAATTTTTTACTGTGCATATATCATTACAAGCCGTGAAAAAATTTTTACAAAATTTCGTTGAAAATCAATTACAAAAAAAATTGGTTAATCATTCAATAAATTAAGCATCAAAGGAATAGAGGAATGTATATTCATGAAACAGAGAGTAAAAAAAATATTGAATCGACTAATAAGAAAAGTCGGTATAATATTATTGTTATTATTGCGGTTAGTCATCATCTGTACAATACCATACTCGAGCAGTAGAATGAGCAGCAGATAGTAGATATAATAGTAGAAAGACGGAAGACAGGGGCGGCAGTCTGTTAGCAATGTGAAATGTTAGTAAGAGTAAATTGAAGTTGGAAGAAGTTTGCGTAACTCTCGACTAGAGTTTAGGGGTGAAGAGACAAAAAGACATAAGACATCACTCGAACACCGAGAGTATCTCGTTCGGTTCTCGGCAGAGAGGAAAAATAGCAGTATTCGACAGCCAAAAAAAATATAAACTCAACTGAAAACTAAAATAAAATAAAGTCGAGCTAAATAAATAAAAATAAAGCACGCTGATGATAAAGACGTTGGACATATATTTCAAAAATACTTTCTAACTAAAAGTTTCCTGTTCTATCCCGTTCCAGAATATTATTGAATTATTTAACGAGCTTTACTGTTTCTCCTCTTTGTAACTGTTACAGTCGTAAAACTTTTAGATGAATTGACTGCAATCGATTCTCCTGATCCTGATGGGGAAACAATATACACATTTCCGCAGCCAATGTTGTGCAACGCTGCTTAACAACATCCCCTTCACTTTTTCTTATTCGTAAAATATCTGTCCAAGTTCACACGGTCAAAAACTTTTATCTAGTAATCATTGACCATCTTTGTGGAAACTTCACGACTCCTTTTTATTTTTATTTTCTTCTGGACTATTTTTCTTTTGTTTGCCTCAGACTTCATTTTTTAACAATTTTTGGGTTAATTTAATACGCTGACACGAAGTTTTATTCCCGTAGAAAATGATTATAAATCATAACATAACTTTATATTAGAATATGTCAATTTCAAATAAATAAAATATTTTTTTTTTTTAACGTTAAGGTAAAAGACTCAGTTATTGAAACTGGACTAGTTATTGATACTTGCAATTTTTATTTTAATTAAAAAAAAAAACAAATCAACTCTAATAAATTAATAAATATAATTTTTGAATTATAAATTTGAAGAAAATTGGTTTTTTGAAAACATTTAATTTTTTTAATTAGCATAAAATTGCAAGTGTCAAATAACTAGGCCATTTTCAATAACTGGGTCTTTTAACTTACATAATATTAAATTTCAAATAAATACGATAAAAAATTGTATATAGTTCTAGTGATACAAAATCTGATAATTTAATAAAAAGACCATAAGTGATAAAAAAAAAAAAAATGGTTGAAAAATCCAAAATAGCTCGTCGCTAGAGCTCGTGTTATCATAAAATATTAAATATAAAAATACGATAAAGAGCAATAATAATAATAATAATAAAAAAAATATAAAGATATTAAATATATAATACTTAAAAATAAAAAAAATACATTGAAATGGAGTTAAATGC
Source organism: Cotesia vestalis (assembly GCA_000956155.1). Classification (NCBI taxonomy): domain Eukaryota; kingdom Metazoa; phylum Arthropoda; class Insecta; order Hymenoptera; family Braconidae; genus Cotesia; species Cotesia vestalis. The sequence continues at coordinate 65,002 of JZSA01001152.1, forward strand.
TTCTAACACAAGCTTGGAATGCTGCTAACGTGACATGATATACTGCACTGAAAAAAAAATTGACTTGATTCGAGAAAAAAAATTTTGAACCAAGAAAATAATTTTAAAGAGGCTAATTTTGTTGAATCAAGACGACAAATTCTTGAATCAAGTAAAATTTCCTTAAATCAAGAAAAATTTATTAGTTCAAGAATTTTTCTACTCAAATTAAGAAGATTAAGTTCTTCAAAATTACATACTTGATTCAAGAACTTTTTTTTTTATGTGTGTAGTTATTTGTCTTGTAAAATAACAGAAAATGAAATTGATGTGAGGGTAAGGAGTGCTCAGAGCATAAACAAGGACATCATCCATGACTTTTACAAATTTCTTAATCTTTTATACACATGATATTTGTAAAATATCAATTTAATTTTCCTACAACATATACAAAATTTTATCGTAGAGCTAATCGACTGATTGAGAGACTCGAATCTACTCAGATTTTGGAGCCAATCGGTTGAGCAAGTTAATCAAAACATAAAATCAAAAAAAAATAATCGCCAATTTTTTTAATTTAATTTTCAAAACGTTGTGGTATTATTTTTACAATAAAACATTTGATTTCCTAGGTCATTAATCAAATCACGTGATAGAAACATGAGAGATAATTTTGTCTTGGTTAATTTGTCTAAAGTACAATTACAAATTATTTTTAAAAATCTAATCATCGACTAATTAAAAAAAAAATTAATTTTTTATTTCATTGACTCGAGGTAATAAATTCTCTTTGCCTACAGGGCGATTTATAGGAAAAGTTTTTAGATTTATCGTGGATTTAATGTATTAATTAATTTTAGACTTCCTATCACTGCAAGTATCACTAAATTAATTACGAATTATTATTAATGATACATAATTTTTATCTTCAACTAATAAAAATGAATTGTTAAATTTTTTTAGCATAAAGTAATACGATCAATTTTTTAGGAAGGATAAAATTTTTTTATTCAGCGAACATTTTAATGTCAATGTTAATTATTTTATTGTAAGTAAATTATGTAACAAAAATATAATGAAAAGTATTGTTACCTGCAACAATATTGATAATTATTATGAAAATAAATAAAATTTGTTTGGCAAATAAATAAATCAGGAAATACTTGGAGTATTTAGAAGCGTATCATTTAATTTCTAAAATTAAAAAAAAAAATTATAAAATATTACGAGATTACTTAGGTAATAAAAAACCAATTATTATATTACCTTGAAGGTGATCAAAAATGTGTATACGTGACAAAATAGTTAGCTGAATAAAGTCACGTAGATTTTTTTTATCTATTTATAACACTGAAGATTGTGATTTAGGGAAAAAAGGAGGGGAATATTACAAGTATTTAATGGTCGGAATCAGAAAAATTATTAGAGCAGTAAACAAAGGAACGACCGCAAGAATTAATTATCACGTTTCTTGATTCTGTAAGTACCAAGTTGTTTTTTTTTTTTTTTTTTTTTTAAATTAAATTTCAAGTGAAAAAAATTTACAGCAAACAAGTTTTTAATAAAAACTTCTTTGAATTTCTTACTTTTTTATTTTGATTTCATAATTGCACATTTTAAAAAAAAATTATTTAATTACAGAGTGATTTATTCAAAAATTCAAACATGTCAAAGCTATTGATAATTTTGGTAATTGTTGGAGTGTTTGCGGTCTTAAGCACAGCAAGTGTGATCAAAGAGAGCTGCTCAACTGAAGGATCTCCTGTATGTATATAAAGAAATATAATTACGATTTATTACTATAAACAAAATAATTTTTTTGAGCCGGTATCAATTTTAATTTTTTTTATTTAAAGTGTTTGTTAGGAAGTAGCAGTTGCTGCGGTGACTTGAAATGTAATCCTCATTTCTTTTTCATTGGATTATGTGACACAATTTACCAAACTTACTGGCTTTAAATTATTAAATTTAAAATATTAAATTATTAAATTTAAATTATTAAGTTCAAAATGGTAAATAAAGAATGATGGAGTTGTAATCAAATTAGCATTTAATAAATTTAATGTATTATTATTTATACGATTTAAAATTTTAAAATGTGTAAAAAAATTGTTATGAAAATTTGGATTTGTAATAGAAGTTACAATGGATCAAATTTGTATTTCACAAACATATCAATGGCTTGAAAATAAATAAAATACTACCTCTTAAAAATTTGATGACTTTACGACTTTACTTCGCTCATTTTTTCAGTAAAGAACTAACCTCACAAAAAAATTAATTTGATCCAAAAAAAAAATTTTAATCCACGAAAAAATATCTTGAATCAAAACCAAAAAGTTTTAATTTAAGTAACCCAGAAAAGAAAGGTACTGCGCATGTGTTGTAAACGAACCTTATTTACATAGATATAGATATACAAATGATAAGTGGATTTTAGTTTGTTGCTAATTATAATTAAAATACATTGAATTAGACCGTGATCTTCGAAAGGACTTAATTTTAGATAATAACGAAGGGTATAAAAAAAAATTGACTTGATCAGTTAAGTTTTTCGGCAGTTCTCATGACCACGCCAGTTTATATATATGCATTTGAGACACGGATGTCCACGGAGTAATTTTTTTTATTTGTTTAAAAAACAAAATTTCTTTTAAAAATGTCATAAGTGTTGAAACTAGTGTTTTTTTATGACATTTATGTGTAAATATTGTTCTAAAAGTGCGATAGAAAATAAATAGAGACAATTTTAGTTAAAAAAATCGCTTGATTTTTGCAAGGCGAGTGTAGAGCACAACCTCATCTGCTTCGCTTATGAGGCGTGCAATAATTTTAGATAATACATTTTTCATACATATTTTGTATATTATTAATTCATTCTTAATATAATTTTGGCATAAATCATTTTCATTGAGATATGCAAACACATTTTTGCTCCACAAATTTCCTCATTGATTTACATTATTTCAACGTATTTACAGAATTTATTTGAAAAGATCAAAATTAGGTGACTGGTTATATGGTATTTAAATTACTTAAAAATTAATTAATTATTTCAAGAATAAAACATGACTTGAAGTATTCACAAATGTAAAAAAAAGACAAAGAAATAATCTCATGATGTCGAGAAGTAAATCAAGGTAATGATTGTGGTATGTGGAAGCAAAAATACCAGAGAGTCTCGACATTTTTCCTCGTAAGCATTTATTTCTTGATTTCTTCCCCTATCCATGTATATAAATATAGATAGAATAGAGTTAGCAGTAAAGCATTACACAGGATCGTCCTTTTGTTTTATATATTTTTTCCTTATTCTCTGGGTTGTCAAATCCCCAAGCATTTTACACGTTGCCTAGCTCTGGCACTACCGCGGGGATCTCTTTTCCCTTGACTAACGAAGCGGGTAATTCACGTGCTTTATCTTATCCTTTATCCCGTCTCCCTTTTGCTTACTCGATAGCGCAGGAAACTGGATGATAGGGGGAGGAGACACTATGTTCTTCAACACAATGTGTATGTATTTATATATTTATTTACTTGTATGGATAGAAAGGAAATAGGTATTATAACTATGCAGTTGAATTGTCGGGGGTAAAATGTGCCAACGTTATATCGCGTGTAGTTATGTCTGAGTCCGTATAATGAAAAAAGTACATGCAAGGGTAGTGCTAGTGGAAGTGGAGACCAAGGGGGACAAGTGATTATAGTTGTATGTCGCGTGCGACAAAACGTCACTCAATTTACGATTTATAAATTCATAGTAAATTGCTGGCATTTATTATTTTTTTAACAAAAGTTTCCTGTTTTTTTTAAATAATAATAGAATTATAGTACACAGGAATTTTTTTTTTATTGATTCATTGTAGGCGCACACAATTCAGACGCTTGTGTTTACCTCATTTAATTGGTTGAATTTTTTTTTGTTGTTTTTTATGTTAAAGAATTTATAATTTATAATGCAAAATAATCTAAATTTTTTTCTAGAGATTCTGAAATTAGTGATATTGACGTTAAAATGAAATTGACAATTTTAATGTCGAGAGAAAAAAATTTGAATTTTAAAAAATGATTACTTTAAAAAAAAGCATAAAATTTTTTTAATTTATAACTCATGAGTAATTTCTTAAATCAAGAAAATCTTAAGGAAGATTTAAAATTTCTTAAACGAAATTAAATTTTTTTAAGCCAAGAAAATTTCTTCTTGCTCCAAAATAACTTCGGTCTTCCTTACAATTTTCTTGTTTCAATAATTTTAATTAACTCGAACATTTTCTCTAGTATTAAATAAAAAATAACATATAACACGTCACATTTTATGAAGTTCAAAACAAGTAAAAATAAAAAAAAAATTTTCTTCTAAATCACATTCCGCTTCTCTTTACATCGAACCTTTGATTTTTATTGAACCTCCGTTGATTGTTGTGTTATATTACACAGAATCTAATAAAAAAAAAAAAATAGATAAAAAAATGACATTTAACTCAGTTTAAAACTAATTAAATAGCATGTTACAAAATGCATTAAAGTTTGCCGTAGAATAAAGTAAAAAAAAAAAAAAATATGTATCTATAAAAGTTTTAAAACGAGTGGAATTGACAGCGTTAAAGTTTACCTATGAATCGCTTGGAGAAATGCTTGTGCTTGTCGGTGTGTGTAAGTGTAACGAAACAAATACATAGAGATGTACATGCATTAGTCGAGTAGTATCTGGTTCTGTCAACCGCAACGAACCGCAGGAGGCTTATGACTTGATACGAGAGTACTAGAATATGGAAGGAAAGAAGAAGGGAGAAAGGGTGAGACTTGGGGCTGTAAAATGCCCGGTTTCGTTGTTCAATGTATGTTATTATATTATATAATGCTATATGCTGTTTATTCCCGGTATCTCTTACTCTTGCTCTTGGTTGTATATTGTATACTTTACTGTACGCGTTATATTATGTCTATGTCTGTGTCTATGTTGGCAATGTATCGCGCTCTGCTAAGTAAGCGTCTAGATTTGCCACCCTCTGGCATATGCTTTTCTCGTGCACTCTCTCCCTTGTCGCATCGTTTCCGCTCATCACCCCCCAGGTGGAGATCCTCCATACCACCCACCAGTAGATGTGTCAGAATCAGCCGCGAGTGTTTTGCCTCCACCGTGAATTCATATATCCCACTGGAGGATGAATTCTCCGAGTTATTTCTATTGTTTTTGTCGTTGGACACTCTCGCTGCAGAATCTCTTCCTGTTTACCCAACATCCTCTCCACTGAGGATATATTTATGTATACACTGTTGCTTTCATATCTCCGCAATGTTTCATACGAGTTTCTGGATTCTGGAGAACATTCCGATCCACTCATTTACATATTTACATCAACTCCAGTTTCCTTAACTAGACGTTTATTTTAAACATTTTACACTCAAATATGCTCAAGTTACTCTCATTGTTTTACGCCCGGATAAAAAATCTCGGAAATCTCGACGTTGTATTTGTTATAAATTTTATTATCATTTATGCGAACGTATTTTACATTGGAGTCTACTGAAACCGATTTAAAAAAAATTTTATCGGTTGTTTTTATAAAAATTGAAAAAATGTTACCTTCAAATTGTGTGAAAAAGTTGAACATTTGAAGAAGAAAATCGGAGGGATGGATTTAATTATAACTTAACAGTTATATTGTGAATCTAAGGGAAAATGTAAAAATCACATTTTTACTGTAAAAAATTGTATCAATATTTTAGTTAAATTTTTACAATCGACAGATTAGAACTTTGTCAAATTATTTCTTCGACTTAATTTCCTTCAGTATTTCGACGGTTTAAAATTAAACATTCATTATAATTTGAAACATTAAAACGACTTAAAATATACCAATATTGACTTGTACTTTCAATAATATACTTCCAATCAATCAGGATATGATGATTAGCAAATGGAACGTCTTGATTCCTGACAATCCCTGTCATCGCTAAACTAAAATACATCCGTCACTCATAATTAATATCCTTCAATTGGTTTATGTATTGGTTCATTATTCAACTGAAATATCAATTAACATTAAAAATATTCTACATTTAAATTACAGTATTATATTGTAAAAGTGTAAGTGACAACCGGAATAAGTTCTATGTAACCCGGATGTATATATTATACTATGATACGAGTGGGAAATCTTATTAAAGTTTGTTTAATCGATTTGTTCGTTATTTTGCATTGAAAGAGCGGAGTATTCATATAATAATAATAATAACATTAATAATAATAATAATAACTGTACGTACCCATAATGGTATAACTACTTGCGATAGTTTTTTTTTGCTTGAAACTCGGAACTCAAACTAGAGAAAACAATGTGGAATAATCGCATGATGGACGATGATTTTGCATTAGTTATTCTCATCTATAAGTACAAGCATCAGAAAAGTTTATTGCAGCATTGAACTTGATATAAGTTAAATTAAAAAAAAAAAAAATTGTAATAATAATAATAATATTTATATAGCTGCATAAATGTGCTTTAAATATGTTTTTCACATTCAAAAACTAATAAAAGAAAATACGTTATTTTTCTAAAATAAATATTTCTAAGAACAAAATATCTAAAATATGAAACTAAAAGTTTGTAACTGGGATTTATTTTTGCTCAGAGAATCCAACAATTATGAAGTATTTTTACAGTTAATGCTTATTTCCTTTTTGGTACATGTTGTTTATGTTCGTGTGACTGAGACATAGGAGGTGCATTACTATTACAAAGTATTATGTAGTAGACGCATATTGTTGTTTGTAACATTACAATATCCTGAGGCGTTAAAAATGTGAGACGGTATCACCATTGCAGTGTATAAATGTACAGCAGTGTAGTCTCGTAGAGATAGAGATAGTGGCTGCCGGCGAGCACAGAGAGATTGAAGGCACTACATATACTCCGGGTTGAGGGTTGAAGGTTGAGGGTTGAAGTATATCTGTGACTGTATACGGCGACGCGTGCGAGATGAGTAATGAAACGGTCACCCTGCATCACTAGAGCTCTACTATCCAGCTCTCTCATTTTTCACCAGTTCTTCTCTTATTCTTTCTCCTTCTAATCCCAGGAGGCTGTAAAGAAAACATAGGGTGTGAAAAGAGGATCAGTGCGCGATGCTATCTCTGAATGGGTTTCTATTTAATGTGTGTGACTAACATAATAAAAACAAAAAACAACAAATATTGTTTGAGTATACGGCTATACGCTGCTTTTAGATAAACATATATGTCACGTCGAAAAAAATAACATGAATTATCCTTTATTTGAATTTCAAAATAAATAATTCATATACTCTTTTATTTTTGTAAACTGAGTTTACTTTATTTGAAGTTATAATTTTTTAGTTTGAGTACGGTTTTTTATTTTTATTTTATCTAATAATGTAAAGATATTTTTTTTTAACTCACATAAAAATATTATTTTCAAGAAAAATTTCTGGATCCTTGATTTTTGACGTTATGCAAGGAAAAAATTTTCTTTTATTCTCTCAATACCTTTGAAACTGTTTAATTGATTGAATTCTAAATCTTTTCAGATCTAATTCGTCATATAAATCTCTTAAACGTTGTGTAGCGTGGCTCAATGTTGATTTGTTCTCAAAAAATTGTCTAGGACCTCAAATTGTGGAGGTCTGATGAAAACTCAATTTTTGAACATCAGACTGAAATTAATAACTCTCTACTTTTAAAAATGATAAATTTTCAAAGCGAGAAGTTAAAAATAAGTAAATTTTATAAAGTTTCACAAATAATTAATTGAGCAATTATTAGGTACACGTTGATATTGACAATATCACTATGAAACTACAAAGTGCCATTAAGCGGTTTCGTCTTCTTCATAATATTTAAAATAAAATAAAGAAGGACATAACAAATAAAATTTTAACTCAGCTTATTACTTTGAAAGTAGAGCGAATAAAATAAAAAGTTAAGCACAAAATTAGCAAAAAATTTTTAATCAAAGAAATTAATTAGATTCAAAGCAGCGGGCGGTAGAAGTTTGAAAGCTTAATTACATGTAAACGACATGTATATAAAAAGTAAGTGGCTTAAGGGGGAGGGGGAGGAGCTAACACAGGTGCCTTTGTTGTGTGTTACGTGTTTGTTTATCACGACTCATATGTGACAGAATGCATCACGTGTGATGCGTGTGTTTTGATGCACCCAGAGAGTCGCTCCTTACCGCTAAATATACATATACACGTACACGTATTGTACTGTGCATAATAGTGTTGAGAAGGTGGATACTCAACACTGTATTAAGCATGTTGATAGGAATGTACATGTATATGCATGCAACCGCCCATAACATGAGAATCTTGATACAAGGTCCGGGGAGTTCAAAGGTGAAGCCGCGCAACAACGCATCTAATTACTTCCTTCCTTTATCGTAGGTGATAGAGCTACGACTACCAGTCGATGAATTTACATCTTGTTGGTTTAAGCACTTGTACTACTATAGCGCCTGGTCAGCAAGGATTGGATCCCTTACACCGGTACTTACGGCTATTACAGCCGACTTAGTCTATAGCTGTCTAAAGTTTCTCTGTCTAGAGGTTACAAGCTATGTTGTCTAATTAGATATGGTTGCATCGATTTCTGTGATTTTAAGAGAAATGACAAAAAAAAAATTTTTTTAGCATGGATCCCTACTAACCTATAGCAATGCGAACTTTTTGGTTTGAGCACGTGAAATATTTAACAATATTATAAAAATCATATTTGATTTTTGAACTCTGATAGTAAAAAATGTAAGCTTATTTTAGTATCCAAAATTCAGACAACAAAAAAAAATAATTCAACAATAAACGATCGATACAACAGTGTCGAAGGTAGATGACAAATGATAACACCGAGAACACAGAATATGTAAAGAAGAGTTCTTCGAAGATAAGGTAATCCGAGGAGTATATGTCCACCTGCACAACAGCCTGTGAAGATTTATACAGCTATAAATGGAATATCGAATACACAGTAACGAGAAGTCAGTGCGGGAAATTGAGCAGAGAACGTTCATGACGTTAGCAAAATTCTCATTGGCAATCGATACACGCTTGTAGGATTTATATATCCAGAGGAGAAGAAGATAGAAGTAGGAGAAGAGAAAACAGTATCAAATGCAATTGAACATCCTGTAGACTTTGCGCGATGCAGTACACTAGTGATGAGGACCAGAGAAGCTCATCGACTGACAGAACCCACCAACGAATAATCGAAATTCAGGTTCTAGGTTCTCGCTGTTCTTTAGACGCATCTCTATGGTCGCCAGCACAGAGTACAGAGGAGCTCTTTTTCCTTTAATCTTTTATGTATTCTATATTCTCTTCTCCGGATCTCAATTCATGGTTGCCGTAGTCGGCGGCGTGTTGGAATGGCTGACGGTTTGCCCAGATTGAAATTCGCTTCTTTTCTTGAATTGGACCCTCGACACACAAGATTCAAAATTGCATCGGATCCGCGAGTGGCTTCACTGAATCGATTCTCCATTTCGAATCTCCTGATACTAGACTCGTGAGTCTCATCGGTCCGATATTCATACCCCACCATACTATAGCATCCTCTTGTAGATACCACTACCATTCGGATTAGAGTAGTAGTCTAGACATTGCTTCAAATCAACGTTTCCTTTCAAGCTCAACAGATTTTTTTTTTTATTGCTCTTTCTATTTTTTAATTTTGCTACACAATGATAATGGAATTTACATCGATATTTGCTGGAATTCGAATTTGTTTTCTTTGCTTGATTGAATTATTAAAAATAATTTTATAGTATCTTCGTAACCGCAAGAGAGAGACAGAGATATATACACATAACGCTAATATATGAAATTATTAGATTTAGGTTTATAATAAAAAATAGAGAAATTGATAAAATTTATATGATGATCGAAGTAATGTAAGATTTTGGTACACTGATAAAAAATTGTCTTCTTTCAAGAGAAAAACTTTTGAACCAAGAAAATCATTTTGAAAAGTTTAATCATCTCGAATCAAGAAGAAGAATTTTTGAATTTACTTCAACAAAAAAATATGTACATAGTTAAAAAATTTTTCTACTAGATTCATGTGATCAAACTGTGAGAAAAAAATTTTCACTATTCGAGTTTATTGCTTTTGAATCAAATTAATTTTTTTAATTTTTATACTACTAGAAATTATTATGCGTGCGCAAGCGCGCGCCTGAATATGGAGTTTGAATATATTTTCATGCTTATGGTATATTCGACCAATCACATCACGAATAAATTGATGTCACATACATTTCATCTCAATTTTATTATAGGAATGTGACTGTGAAGAGTTACGAGTTATTAATAAAAAAAAATTTTGGTTAAATGATTTTTCGATATTTTCAATCACAATATGCATAATTTGGGTACTTTTGGAATATATCTGAAAAATAATATTGTGATGATAGAATAAATTTCCAATAATTTAATGGAAAATGTGACAAAAAAACTTATAAAACCAAGTAACTATTCAAAACTCCAAAAATTACTTTTTATGATCTAAATTTATTAAAACTTTTCTTCAGTTCCAACGTTGTGAAGATTAGTGGCTAAAATTTGAAACAATTGGTATTTTTCGCTGTAAGAAATTTTCAATTTTCAAAAATTTTATTTCACACACTAACTTCTGGATTTTACAACTGATCGTTTTAATTTGAAGGTAATTTTTAAAATTGAATTTAACAAATGAATTTTTTAGAATATAGATGAAAGGGGTTGAAATTATAAATTAAAATAGAAGAAAATCAGATCTTTGAAATGATTTTTCTTAAACTAATATTACTTCACTCGGAATCTTAGAGTTCGATAACACTTGAGAAATCGGTTTGTAGAGTAGACCACCCAAGTACGTGCAACAAAACCGTAAGGAGAACGAAGGTGGATAAGTCGGTTAGTTTGCAAGCATGCGAAATCACCAGGTACTGAAATTATCGCAGACAGTACGTGGTAGATTGCGAATCTGATAATAACGCGTTTCACGAATATGAGCGCGAGAAAATGTGCTTAAATAAACGAGTAACGAGAGTTTAAATCCCACATTGTCTACTATTATATTTTTATATTTATCCATTAATATATATATATACATACATACATCCCTTAATGTAAAAAATATGCAAATGCATAAATTCATATGCGCAGTCATAAAATGTACATTTCTTTATATTAAAAACAATAAAAGTAAATATTGTAGTGTTAAGGACTGACTGTTAATACCAGCTATCAGTGTAGTGCATGTATCGTTGCCCATAGGATTCGGGTGAACGTAGAGCGTAGAGGTCGAACGTGTTTCTCGTTTAAGTGAAGCAATTATCCAAGCTATCTATTACATACACCTCCGTCAGCAACTGCCGTGGCCTTTTAGTTTTGAAAAGTCTATTAACGCCATGGCATCTCATGTCTTCCCTTGCTTCTACTTTACCCTCTTTCTCATCCTCCATCGTTGCTCTTATGTTCTTACGCTTATTTTCTTTCATGTTCACTTATGCTTTCGAGTATTAGATGTAATAAAACTATACTGATACTTTTTAACATTAACCTTTCAAAATTATTAGATTCATTGTGTTTGATATACTAAATGCTCAATGGACTTAGAACAAAAATTAAAAGGTTCGTAATGTAATTTTTATTACAAAAAATTTAGTATCTTATTTAAGTCCCATACTGATAAAATGATTTCATCAAAAGAACATTATACACATATCAAAAAACGCTGCTATATCATATGTTTTCATATAAATAATATTCAAATATTTGTACACAGAAAAAAAAATTTACTTGAATCAAGTAAATAATTTTGAAGAATTTCATCTTCTTGGTTTGAGTTAAAAAATTCTTAAACTAAGAAATTTCACTTGGTTTAAGTACATTTTATTTGATTTAAGAATTTTTTGTCTTGATTCAAGATAATTTTTTTTTTTCAGTGTATTCATAGACAGGAATAATTTTAATTGTTAACCAGAATTGTCTGCAGGTAAAATTAAACTTGATCGCGGTATGAACAATAAAACAAATGAGACATTGGAATATTTTAGTCTTTTAGTTCTAGATAATTGAAGCATTTTAGTAAAAAATTAAACACATTGTTTAATATAATTTTTTATTCATGATTACAAGTAGAGTTTTTGTGAAAGTTTGAGACCAATTAGGACAATTAAAAGTAACTTTTTGCACTAGTTTGGGTTCATGTTGAAATGCTCATGAGTTTCCAGACAAACTATTACACTGAGTTAACGAATTTCGAAGCACATTTAATCAAAATCTAGAGTAGAACTCGAGATTATTTAAAAAGTAGTTTGCCCAAGTAATAATGATTAGAATATAACAATAATTACGCTATAAATAATATATATTGATATTAATTTTAAAAATTTTTTTCATGGCCGTAATGTTTTAAATAGTAGCAATTAAGTTCGTTTTCCATCACTATTTAATCTGTCCATTGATAAATCATTCGAGTGAATGAAAATAGAAATTTTAGCATACATGCAATTTAAAATTTAAATATTGAGATTTTCTACACTCTTAACCCATTAAATCTTGAAAATTCTAATTAAATCAATTTCACAAATACAGCTCATTAATTATATTTTTATTTCAAAAGTTTTTAAAGGTTTTGATACCAAAAATTCAAATTGAAAATTATCCTAGTGGTTTTTTTCAGCTTCTTTTATTTTCTTCATCTTCTTTATCTTTTTTTATTTTTGGTTTTTTATCATTCCATTGTAATAGTTGATTAATCCTGTTTCCACCGGTATTGAACGGGCTTTGCCAATTTTGTCCTTCAGAGCCCAGTTCTTCTTTGTCCGAAACACGTAGTATTTTTTTAATACACTTTCCTTTGATAGATAAAAATTTTTCAACCGAGTCAAATAAATACAAGCGATTATTGAATTCTGTTGGGCTTCTTGAAATGGTCAAAATAGCTTCCCAAGTGAAACCAATAACTTTCCGACTTTTTGAAAATCACTGATTTTCATAGCGGGAAATTACAAAAAAATTTGTTATCATTCAATCGAGCATTTTAATGAAAATGTGATACGATAAAATTTATAAGGAATTAAAAATTAATTACGTAAACTCCCGACAGGTTGAAATATAGAGAGTATCTGGTAGGTTGCTTTTGTCGTCATATAGCTCAGTAATTAATTCATGTATCCGCGTGAGAACACAGGGATATTTTAGCTCATCTGTCCAGTAGCGCCGATAACCACCAGCGCCGCACATCCGACCAATAATGACCCCGGCGATCGCGAATTATTCACGCGTTTATCGTCGCCCTACTGCAACACACTGCCTACACTTATCGCCTCTTCTCTCTCGGTCTCCCTCGGTTTTTACACGCTGTCGCATGCGCGACGACATTATACTTCACGCCTGTATGCAATATTAACGCGATAACATTTTAACCAAACATTAACTCCATATCATACTTACACACTTATTAATTTCGCTATAAAAAATATCTCACGGTTTATAATGATGTGCTACTCTGAAATTTATAATTTCATTTTGTGTTGAATATTTTATTAAGGTTTATTCAATATTCACTGACATTTTATTAAGAATAATGAATTTTATATTTTTGAATCATTATTATTCAATTATGAATCATTTCAAAAGGAGTGAATTTAAAGTTTAAATTGAAAAGATATTTATTGAGAGATCCAAAAGTTGTTGTATAGTAATTATTGAGGATAAAAGTTGGAGAGATTTGTCGAGTTTAAAGGTCGTAGCACGTGACTCAAAGGGTGTATGGTGTATTTGAAATGTTGGCTCGAGTCCACCGGTACATAAGATGCGGTGTAGGGTGGTGGGTTTGGTAGGCATGTCAGGTTTCTCAGACAGGAGTGTAGAGCCACTGCTCGATTCTCTTCTGTACTTAACTCTCCTCTATATCCCATACCTTATACTCAACTCGACTCTACTCTTTACTCTCTACCTTGTATTATATCACCCCAGAAAGCACACGAGTGTATATAACTTCCCGGTACAGCCACTGGAAGCATAACTACTACCGCTTCTCTGGTGGTACTTGCTCCTACTACCTCTCTCTACTTCTGTATACCTACATGCGAAGCTATACTACTTGGCTTAGGTATACACTCACTTTGAATCCTAATTCGCGTTATTAGCTTTACTAACTATCATGACTACGACCTGGGTCAATGTAAGACGAAGCTCATGCTCATGAGGTCTTCTGTAAATCTAACCCTTGCTTCTTAAACTTTATTTGTTATAAATTATAATTATAATTACCATATAATAACATCCAGAACTAATAGGGTCTTGCTTGAATTCGGGAATTTCTTTAAATTGAATTTTTGTTTCAAGTTTACGACATAAACTTTAATTAATCGAATTTGATGTAAAACTACGACTAAGAATTTGAAAAAAAAAATAGTTTGACGGTTGATAATTTTTTTGAAAATTTCTTAAAATTGTGATAATTAATTTTTTTTTTGATTGTTCATTTTTTTATGTATTTTTCAAAAAAAGGAATGCAATGCATGGATAGAAAATATTTAAAGAGCATTAAGGTTGTTGTATTACTATATACTTTCATACTTACGACGAATATAGTTTTGGGTTGTAGACAGTCAACAATGTAACTTTCATACGGTAAGATAAATATAGCTTCAAATCTAGATTGAAATAAATTACAGTCATATTATGAATGTTGTCAATTATTCATAATTGCATTAATTTTTAGCGATTTCAGACGATGGATGTATTTGATTCACTGAATATTTTTTTAATAAGCCATTTTTGGCTTGGTCATAATTATATACTTATTAAATGACTTATTCACTTTTACATTGAATTTTCATTTCATTCGGGAGTAAACCGATTGCTGAAGACCTTTTTTTTTTATAAATAGATGCAATTGATATGAATAAATACTCTCCATAATTTTTTAAATAAAACAGTGATAAAATATATTTATATCCAAAATTTAATGAGCGCGTTATCAATTATGCAACTGAATAATTTAAAACAAGAGTAAAATTTTTTCTAAATCAAGTAGTTTTATTTTTCAGTATAATTTTCTTTGATCCCTAAAATTTGCACCTATTTATCGACTCTTATCAAAAAATGACTGTTTAATAATCCCATCAAGAAGTAAGAAAATGTTCGAGTATAAAATATTTATGAGCGATAAGTGATAATATTATTAAATTGAATATAACATAATATATGTGTAAATAATAGTGGGAAATGAGAGTTAAAGGAGAGGGTGGAGAAGCCGAATAACCGTAGGGCGGAAAGAGAACCGAGTGAGGATCGTTGAGAATCAAGAATATATTCTGGTTCTGGGCGGGTGTGAGGGTATGGGGGTGTGGATGCCGGCAGAGCACTTTTCCGGAGGTATCAGAGCACCCTTCATCCCCTTCCACGCCCGGGAGTTCTTGTCCTCGCGCGAAACTCTCGTCCTTTTTCATTTATCCTTTTTCATCTCTCCCTTTCCATTTCCTCCCACTAAGCTCCTTTCCAGGACCCCCAGTACCGGTCCTACAACTATAGTCCTTCTATTACAGTTATACTATCATATATACACACATACATATATATATATATATACCTATTACTACAGCGGCACTTTATTGCGCCAGCGCTGGCATCCACGCGCGTGTCCAGATTCGCACGATACCGTACGTTACTTGTGTCGGCGTAGTCCCGAGAAAGAAAGCGATAGTCAGTAGAGTGAGCGCGTGTCTCGCGTCGGAACTTTGAGCAAATCCGTATCGCTTCCAACCGCTAGTCTCCCGCGACGAATCTCCGCGTTAACCCTCGTTGTCTCTCGGCATAATCGTTTATTTCACCCTCGTGCTTGTTGTAATTATAATTATAAATATCAATATAATTATAATTTCTTACTGTGCTTTTTTTTTACTTAAAAAAAAAATTAAATAAAAAAATTTTTTTTAATTGAAAATATTTATTTTAATTTTTTGTTTATTTTCTGTTGAATGTTTTAGTGTTTGTTTGATTGGAAAAAATTTTTTAATTCTGTTTTTTTTTTTTACAATCACTCAGTTAATTTATTATGGAGTATTGACAGTGAACGACGACGACGGCGGAAAGTTTGTTTAATTTATGTAATGTGGAGTGATCTGGTAGGGTATAGCCAATGCAAATAATTAGTAAGATGTTATTGACTCACGAGAGTTGACTGAGGCCCACGTGGATGTTGAATAAGTGATTAAATCGAGTCTCTGTGAATTAATAAAACTATTCAAATTAACTTATTATTCTTGGGTAAATCGATGAGCTCTTATTGCTCGAGTTGTATTTTACGAGTAAGTAATTCAAACGACTAATCACAATAATTATTTGATAGTTACTGAGAAATATTATACGTTTATTTCCTGTTTAAATTTACTAGGAAAATAAAAAAAAAAAATGTGGAGTTTTTTCAGCGAAGTGATTTAAGAGTGAATATAAATTTTAATAATTATAATAATAACTGCTTGTTTATTTCACGTTTCGTAAAATCATTGTACAATAGACGATAGTATCGGCTTTGAAAAAAATTAGAACAGAAAAAAAAATTATTGTTTTGACATATTTATAAAAATGAAAAAATGTGGTGGTTCGAATAATATCAAGTGTCACGATATCATAATAGTTAAAAGGCAAAGTTCAAGTATTAACACATGTTATCAATCATTTTTTGTAGAAAAATTGTTATATTTTATTGCAGTACTGACGAAAATAGTTCTGAAAAAAATTTATAACATGTGATTTTAAAGGATTATTCATGCACAATTATTTATTTAGTGGATTTCATATACATTTTCGGAATTCAATGCCCGAAATTGAAGCTGTTTGTTTTTACAGATTAATCGTTCAATGACAATTTATTTACATTTCTGTTCTGATACTTGATAAAGTCGACACTATTGATGAAATGTTGTACAATAATTTAACGAAGTGTTACACAAACAACAGTTTTTTTTATGGTCCTGAATCCTGAGAATTTATGATGATTGATGATTATTCTAGAGCTTGCATTGAAATAGGTTTTAATCCAAAAAAAGTATCCAAATTTAGATTTTAGGCAGTGTAACAAATTTATATTTCGTAAAATTAATTTTATTACGGGAAATTTTAAATAAATGAGTTATTATGAGCTTATTAAAATTGATTAAAATTTTTTTTCAGTTCATGGTTACAGTTTAATAGATTGACAAATTGTTATTGACTGTATGAGATAGAGAAGAAATTAAATTGATTGTCGAGGATTAGCCGTCAATCGCCCGCTTTACTTGGGTTGAGTTGGAATTTATTTTTTTTTAGTAAAACAATTTATTAACTTTACATCAGCACATAGAGAGAATTTTGTAATAGTATAGAATGTAGTTAAATTTGAAACTGTAATTTTTTAAGATGAGAGAGTGGATATTTACTATAATGACAGCTACTAATCACTTATTTACGATATTAAATTATAAATTGTGGCTTTTACACTTTCTGCATTAAGTTCTGTAATATTTATATTTTTGTCACCCCGATGTCCGCTTTACTGTTCGAAACAAAAAAAAAATTAACAGGAACCCGAGTGAATTTTACCATTTACTTTTTTCCGTATAAATTTAGTTGTCTTTTATAAATTCATTTATTATCGGATTCAAAAATTCCAGCGCTAACTTAAAAAAAATTATGAGAATTATATACTTATTGGATAATTAAATATTTCATTTTCAAATAGTTATAATTACACACCAGACGCTCAGAATCTCTCTTTATCATTAATTCACATATTTAAATTCAAATTTATCTCCGCAAAGTTTTTTCTTTAAAGCAATTGGTAGTCAATAGTTTTTCCTCGGTTATTAATTCAATTTATATTTATATTTTTCATCCACGGCAAGCTTTAAATATTTAATACAACCCTTGTATTATTTACTATCGATTTTATTTTATAATGACACATAATAAGATTTCGTGAATTACCTGTCCAGAGTATTATTCCTTTTTTTTTTTTTTTCTATATTGTTTGTAACTTCAACTCAATTTATTTGGCTGGCTAACGTCTAATAAGAGTGTATCGATTTTTCCGTTCGGTTTTAGTACTTAATATTTACGGTAATACAGTAATACGAGCAAGAGAAAGGGCCGGCGAAGCCTCTTTTTTACTCCATACGAAAAGCCCTTAACTTTTCCAGGAACAAAGCATTCAGTCTTAGTCAGACTTTATGGGTTATCTGTCGGGGAAGTTAAGTGCGTATGTGAGATTTGATACGCTCGACTGTGACCTGTGAGAAAAAAGTGTCATCCTTGATCGTTCCTAGTTATCCAACGATCTCTATGTCTATTATTTAGTGGGTTTTTCATGCTGTGGAATCACTTCGTAAAGATATAAATATAAATATATGAGGGATGGGTGTGAATGAGTGGAGATAAAATTTAACGAATCGGTTTTCCTCCAATTTAGCCTGTTTTATTATTGCCGCACACTGGAAATCTCGGAGGTGATAAAAAAAAAAAAAGGATAAATAAATATAAACAAAAGTGCTTTTACTCAGGTCGAGTTTTATGTATCTAGACGTATAATGGCTTCAATCTAGTGTCATCTATAAATTTTATTGTTGCGTAAAAAGTACCGGGTTTATTTGTTATATGGCGAAATGAACAATTTGAGGATAGTCCTGTTTATTTACACAGTAAAAGTTTATTTTTTTGAATTGTGTGAAAGATAAATTTTATTTTCAATGACCGTTTTAAGCCCACTTAGAAGTTAAAATATATAAAAAATTAAATCGATACTTAAATAATCGATGTAAAATATATTTATATTATTTTTATAATTTGGAAATTTTGTGACTAAAAAAATAGCTAACACTTAACAAGTAATTTTTTCATTATAGAACTTTTTTTTTTTTTTTTACTTATTTAATTGCAACATTTCAGGACATTTAAAATATTTCAACTTGATAATTACAACTGCAATACAAAATTAAAAAAAAATTTTTTTCAATTATATTTGACAATTATTATTGAAATGTAAATCATTTTTCCGTATAGAATAATTAAAATTGATCATAAGCTGAAAGTTATCAATGTAACATAAAAAAAAAACTCATACTCTACAAAATGAATTTCTTCAAAGTTATTATTAATTTGACGTAGTGTCAAAGTTTCAAAATGATGTGTAAGATACTTTGAAAACTATAAATGGGAATAGTGTGTAAACCGTAATTAAAATTGACGTAAAGCAAATTAGTTTTTCAATAATTTCTTACTACAAAACTTTACTGTAAAATGTTTTAAAAATCTTTTACGAAGTAAAAATTTTCGAACTTCACACAAATTTATCAGAATTTATAAAAATAATGAATTATTTTGCTCAAACGTTTTACTTCAATTAAAAACATAAAAATTTTATTTCATCAGCAATTTCACGTAAACGTAATGAAATTTTTTAATTATGGACAATTCTTTCATAATCTAACTTTCAAAAACGAATTAAAAGACAAAAACAATCAACTTGACAAATAGTTACTGTTTTTTCCACCCGTGTAATTTTTTGTAAAAATATTTTTTATAATTAAAAAACTTTGAGCTCTCGCTCAAAAAGGATATTGCAACGATTTTTCAACTAGCAATTATTTATTTTTATCAATATTTTCCGGTATGAATTTTTTCATTCTAACATAACGTTTTTTTACTGGTGTTATTATTGTTTTTTTTTTATTACCTTTATTTTTTTTTTGTTTCTTTTTTATCTATATATTTTTCCATTCTATTCAATATCGATGCTCTCCGGTGTTTTTATGGCTTTTAAAATGAATATCGTCGAAAATAGAATATGTAGGTCGTAGAGTAATACATTGAATTCTATCATGTCAGCATACGCTACTCTCCCGAGACTCATCACGCTGTATGTTTGATGACAGCGTCAAGTACATGCTAGATACACGTTATAATTTTTACCGGCTTATATACTTACTCCTTTGTAGATTCGTATTTACATGTATGCCTACGCCTCTAGACTCTATACAAATTCTTTATTTACATTTTTTTCTTTTTGATCCATCTGTCTCATCCCATCCCGGCCTATCCTCTTATTAGTTTTATTTTTAGCTTCATTTACAGCCGTCATTATTACTAAGAGGATTTATACGTATAATAAGTAAGAGTCCCCTTGCGCATCTTCTATGAATCAATACTGCTAAAAATAATTATCACTCGGTTTATGTGTTACACATTCATTCCGTGTGTGTCTTTTCATACTGATGAGGTTATAATTAATTAGATGATTTTTTGAAAAAAGAGCTCGATAAATCACAGAGCGAGACATAAATACTTAAAATCGTGAGCCAAATTTTTTCAATGTAAGTTTTTTACTTGAATTCCGGCGATATATTATATAGAAGTGTATGAAAGCTGTACATAAAACCGCAATACAAATCGCAACAACTTATACAATTTTGGTACAAAAGATTGATAAAAAAAAAAAATATCTCTAAAAATTAATAAATTCCTTACTAATCATTTTACGTCCAAATAATTTACATTCCTAATAAACTATTCAAACTTCAAGAGAAAAAATTGTAAATAAAAAAAACTATTTTAAAAAGTTTTATTGTCTTGAATCAAATTAAGATAAATTTTTCTACTTAAATCAAGAGAATGAAGTTTTTCAAAATGATTTGCTTGGTTTAAGAATTTTTTTCTTGAGTCTACATAATTTTTTTTTTTTTTTTCCGTATAGAATTAATTAAATTCCTAAATTTTTTCTTTGATCGAGGCCTATGTGACGACATCTAGTCATATTAGGACATCTAAAATCTTACCAGATTCGGTCTAATGTGGCCTGCTATAGACAATTTTCATATTGAGCTATACCAGATCATATAAAAAAATTATTAATGGACATATCAGACCTTATTACAAAATTCTTCCTAAGTTAGACTCTTGGAACAGTTAAAAATTTTAGGATTGCAAAATTTTACAAAAGTGTATGTTGTTTATAATATAAATTGGCTTTTTTTTATAAATACTTGTGGGATAAAAATTTTTTTTCACAAAAATTAATTGATTTAGCACCGTAAATAATTTAATTCTGATCAATACGGATCAATGCTTGGTGAAAGCTTTTATTCGAATTATTATCAATTAATTTACCTACCCTGCAGTAAATATAATGCATTTTTAATACCAATTCCATTTCGTTTTATTTATCACTGTCATGAAAATATTTTGCTACTTTTTACGATTATATGAATTGAAAATACCAATACAAATATTGTAATAACTAACATCGTGTATAGTCAACAAAAAGATTAAATTAAAAAAATAAATGCAAACTTTCCGGTTTGATATTTCATTTGGAAAATTTTCATTTCCGATAATGGAAAGAGGTAATGGTTATGACACGAGACATGACGATTGCAAAACATTAAATTTTAAAGATAACAGAGTATTTATTGCGTGACTTTGTTTAACTCCGACTGTTAGCTGTCTAGTAGTTGCCAAGATAACAAAACTAGTAATATTGTAAACTGGCGAGTAAACACTAGTTTTTTTTTTTTTAATTTAGCTTATTATTTTTTTCCATTATTGTTAATTGAAATCATGTAGAATCTCACTTACATTTATTTCATCGACGGGTTAAAAAATGAACATTTTTCATAATCAAACATTACACACCTCATGATGCAGGTGCGCGCTTTTTTGATTTCAACCAATAGATAAAAGTGTCTGATACATGATTTTATATAATACACAAAAAAATGTTTACTTAAACCAAGAAAATTGGTGATTAAAAAATTTCTTTCTTCAGAATTTTTCTATTTTTTTACAAAAGATTTTTCTCATTTTCTCTCGAAAATTTTTTTGATAGAAGCTAAAAATGAATTTCGGTCATTAAGACATTCAGTGAATAGAAACTCATGTCCACAATTCACCATTATCATTATCACAATTTTTCTGAAGTAAAAGCCTCAACTTTTCATTCTCTATTATCTTTTTCAGGCATTATTCATAATCTTCCGTTTACTTCAATCATTTCCATAATAACAATTTTTTCCGCTCAACTTTCGAGTTAATTAAAAGTTTTCTTAGCAGCTCATTGTGCGAGAAAAATGTCGCGTTAAATAACAATACCAAACAAAAAATAAAATAAAATAAAAATAATAATGAAAGTTTATTTGTAGATAAAGAAAAAAATATCTTTCTTTATCAAAAATTCTATAGTAATTTACATAGACTTCGTAAGTCCTAGCCGTCGTATATCATCTACAATGTACTCTCTATTCCTTGTATTTCCGTTTAGTGAACCATTTAAAAAATCCCTATGCTTGAATGATAAGTTTGACTAAATGAGATAGGAGTCGGAAGTGAAAAAAAAAAAAAAAATATGGGTAAGAATAAGAGAATAAGATAAAGAAAAATTTAGCATATAGCATATGGAGTTTTGAATCGTTGAATAATATATCAAACTATGACAGAAATGAACTCCTCGGAAATATAACTCAGCTATATGAAAAGAATAATAAATGTAAGATTATAAAAAAAAAGTTATAAAAAATGTCCGTAACCACGATTTTATTATTTCATATGTATAAATATAACTTTTGTATGTATATTGTGTATGTATTTTCAAAATTTATGATTCTTTATGACTTTTGAGTCCATTATTTACTTTTACGCATTTTTATCAAATATTCTTCATTTCAAAGTATTGTAAAAACTTTAAATTCTACATTTTCTTCTTGTAAGAACAACTGATCCCTTAGTCGCGATTTGATTGACAGCCGTCGGAACGGCTCGAGTGGTAGTAAAAAAATTTTAGAATATAAAAGAGTTAATGCCACACTAGGAAACAAAATAAAATAGAAATAAAAGGAAAGATGACAGAAAAGGGTGCAATTGCGAAATTACGAGCCGTTGGCCCGTAACTATGTGGATCTGCATGTATGCATTATTCAAATCTCATTTCGAAAAGCCACTTTCACAAAATTGAACAGCCAACGTGAACTTATTACACACACTTTTTATTATACATATTTTATCTTTCTCGCGAGCAAGCTCAGCTAGTTTTTATTTGACACTACTACGAGTACAAGTTACTAGTCACTCACTAGTCGAAGATGATGCGCCTGATAGATGATAGGTGATAGTAACACTGATACCAGATACGCTGATTAATGCAGACTTTATTTTGCACGCACCTATTTTATCGCATAATCTCACTTGTTTTAAATTCATCGCTGCTTATCAAGCTTAATTAATTCCATTATTACCTCTTATCTCTTTTTACCCGTATCTAGATCAGAACGTTTTAATTAAAATCCTTATTGCTATGACTAGTTTCATCTCATTACTGATTATTGAGAAGATTTAAAATTTTATAAAATTCAAAGTGTATGAAGATTTTGATTAATTTATTGGATAAGACGGAATTAATTGTAATAAGTTGTTACTAATACTTTTTATAATATTAAGAGTTTACTTTAATTTAACTTTCCAATCAAATTTACTAGACTGATGCTTTAAAAAATTTTTTAAATTAATTATTGAAGATATGAAAAAATTTTACCATGTATAATAAGTATTTAATTATTTTTACTCTAAATTTTTTGCGTTAGTTGCAGAAGTTGTACTTGAATAATAATTAAAATAAAAATTTGTCAATTAAATTAGATATTATTAGTTTGATCAAAAATATTCCGTACCTAGGTTTAATTACCCTCCGGTACCTTACAGTATATTGAATAGTATTTATAGAATTTTCCTCATGAGAATTTAAATATTAATTTAAATTTAAGAAATTCAAATATTAATTGATTTTAATAATTTAACCAGCGATAATTTTCACTGATTTAATTCGTGATAATTTTCACTAAACAATGAGTACTTACTATTTTTTAATGGTATATTTATAGCTGTGACAATTAGTGGATATGCACTGCAAATAAGTGAAAATCCATTATTACATTCTAAGAGAGCAGTCACACTAAAGATCATATGGATCGAATTGAAGGTATAACTTACTAAGTGAGAAAACGATCCCAACACAATAAATCCCAAGATCGATTGCAGAAACAATAAACAATTACCCGTTGTTTCCCGCGTGATAGTGTATTTGAAACTAATTGAGTATCTACGACACAACAGCAACCAGAAGGATAGGCGGATAGAAAGCTGATGATGGAATTACGACGGCGTCGAGTTGCCACCATACCAGCGGCGTCTCTGCGTATCAACCTCCCGATTTTCATAGTGACCGTTATAACTATTGTTATTGTTGTTGTTGTTGTTGTTGCTAATCTAGTTGTTATCATTATTATCGTTGTTTTGCACAAATGACATACGATGTCGTTACACATATATATAAATGTATATACACATATGTATATAGAATAGAACTACAGAACCGCTAGTAGCATCAGTTAGAGTTGTATTAGTAGCATCAGAGGTTAGTACGATAGCTGACGTTTAATGAACGCTGCCGGACGTTTTGATTTAGAGGACAGTTTGATTTCCGAGTGGTACAATAACCGCCAATTTGTAAATCGCCTCGTAAATCTCTGCCCGACACTATACGTTAAAAGTTATTTCGTTCACCAGTTTTGTTCCTCTCTATTTCGCTAACAGAACCTTTTGGTCTTTCTCCTCTTTTTTTTTCTTTTTTTTTTTTTTTTTTTTTTGAAAAGTACATAAAAAAACGAACAATTAAATTTTTTTTTTTTTTTTTTTTTTTTTTTTTTATTTTTCGAAATGGCCTTTGGTGCTAGCAGTAACGCTTTTTTGGCTTTTTGTTGCCAAACTATGGACAAAACCGTCACAAGAGCTGAGTACTCGCGAGAGTTTTTCAGGGCATATTGCGCTCTTGTCTCTCTCAATCCTCTTGTCCGTGCAGTAGATATATACAACAATGGAATAGAGCGTAGTGAATTGTCGTATCCCCTGGCATCACCACCACCGTCAGTGTTCGTCGGTAAAACGTTTGCCGCCGCGTGGCGAGCAATTTGTCCAATTGGATTAAACAATCCGAGGCTATTAACGAGCGTACTCGGAAAAACAAAGTGGTTGGTACGCAAACGTGAACGACACTCGCGAGATTGGCCTCCTGTCCTAGCTGGGGTGCTCCCAGTAGAAGGGCAACAAGAGCTATGTATGCTAATGCTTGTGTTTGCGTATATGTATTTAAATTTTCGGGCGTTAATACGGTGTGTGGACTCCAAACTGTAAACTGCGGGCTGTAGACTGCTAACTAAACTATTTGGGACGTTCTATTCCGCTGATGGTCTACAATTACAAGTCGAGTGGTACAAGTAAACGTAGTGTACGACAGCCAAACAAGTACCGGGACTATGTTGGAGCAGCAGTAGAACTTCCACCGGAATGTAGATGGTCACGACATAATTGTTATTAAGCACGTAACGAGTCGTGAAACGAGTTGATAGTTGCTATTACGCGGACGCGGATCCAACTCGCTCTGTTTTAAAAGTTTTCCAAGGGAGGGTGGGGTGGCGGCTGCTACGAGATTCGGATGGTTAGTATCATCTGAAAGTTACTGTAACAGTAGATGCTTATTAATTGGCTTCCGCGAGTCGTAATGCGCGGGACCTATGAGTTTTATGGGTGAGTGGGTGGGTAAGTATTTATGATACGGTTTGGCTTTGGCACTCGTCCGAATTGCCACATTGGGGAGAGTAATTGTTTTTATTTTAAATTTACAAAATTTCGGTTATTGTTATCGATTTTTATTGCGACTCGGTGGTATAAAGGGATCATACGTGGAAATTGGTCACGTAAATAATTTAATTTTGATGATAATTAAAACGAATTTAAGCTGATTGATGAGTTTGGGAGATTAATCATGATTTATCATTTATATTTTAATTATTTGATGGGTTGATGTTGGGGGAAGTATTTTAATTATTACATTTATATACTTATTAATTATTACCGTATTATCACTGTTTATTTACTAAATAAAGTTAAAAATTAAAATTTTATAGTTAGCTAAAATAAATAATATTACAATTAAAAAAATGGAAAAAAAATTAATTTTATAAAAGTTTCAAATTAAGATGATCCCTTAACTCATCAATCATGAAAATAGTGGAAGCTTAGGAAAAAATTCAAAATATTTAGTTGATTAATTATAGCAATTCTTTTTATTAAAAATATTTAAAATATAAAGTAGTAAAATTTCTTGAAATAAAATTAATAAAAGCACTATCGCTGTCCAAAAGATCGCCGATAACGATCTCTGCTTCTTTATATTCTGCGATGACGCTGACGATGTTGATAATGATAATGATGTATAGATGTCGAATTTCCCCGTGGTGGTAAACATAGCTCCTGGAACTTCCGGGCCATTGACGATCTTCATCATCGTCCGCGGGATCCTGTAAGATTTTTTGAACGAAGCTGACCTCCTGTTGATCGTAAAAGTGCACTGGTGAACCCAATGCCCAGGTTTGTGGCACCGACGACATACAGGTAAGGTAGACACCGGTTCACTCTGCCTCAAAGGAACTTTCAACCATTTTGAGGGAGAATAATTCGTCTTCTTCATCTTGGTCAGGTTGATTCGTTTCCAAGAAAGGGCAGTAGACTTAAATTGTTCTATTTTTTTCTGAAGTTCGGCTTCCAGGCGTTTCCATTCCCGCTTCAATTGTTCTATCTCCTCCTGAAGTTTGGCTTCTCGGTGTTTCCATTCCTGCTGCTTCCGCTTCTCCTCAAGATCTTCCTCTAACATAAGCTGCTGTAGTGAAAATAACTTTGTATCACAGCTCACCGTATCCGTATCATCATATTGGTTCTTCGTTTTTGGGTCCAGCGCTGTGATGTCCCCGTCTCGATTTTCCCTCACACGCATTTGGCAACAAATATCTTCCTTTACGTTCGCTTTTGAAATTGATGTCTCGTCAAAATAAATATTATAAATTTTTTCGAAGTTCTTAAATTTGCACACGGCTGCCATTTTTTGTTATTTTTCTTCCTTCACGTTTAGCATAAGAAACTGAAAAAAAGAACACAATGGTTTTCAGCTTCTACAGATTTGTTAAACTTATCTAATAGTTGATAACTCAACGTTTGCACTGACGAAGACACACGGTTACACACTAAATAACAAAATCGTAAGCAATTGCAATAGTAGCACACGTGTAAATTTTATTTTTTCTAGCACACATCCGTACGGAGCGAGAGATTGTGAAAAATGATTCTGACTCTCGTTGTGATGACTTAAGTACACTATAGTCAAAATTATGCATACTCATATACAAACTATTGTATCCCCTCTCTTAGTTGTACACCCCAATAGAAGTTGAGCTCGTCACCTCTCTCCCCTCCTACTCGAAGGCCCAATGTAGCTTTTCCTGGTCATGCCTCCCTCTCATGACTAATTACCCCTAAACGTGATGGGATTTTAAATACAATTGTAAGTATTCAGGTAATTTAAATCAATAGACACTGAAAATTTTCTATTTCATTATTTGTTACTTAAAATCGATACTTACTTAGATAAATGAAAATAATATGGTAAATTTGTATTTAAATGAATGCTCTACACTCAAGGGACACGACTATTAAAAGCAGAATGTTTGTAATCATTTTTTACTCTCAAGGGGCTAAAATAAATATGTATTAATAGTCAGTGAACATGAATCGAGCAAGTAACAAATTTTGATTACTTCACATGGAGTGTTCATTTATTTATATAATTGAATGTTGATAAATTTTTCTATCAGTGAAGCGGTTGTTAATGGAGAAAAAACCTGTGTGATTTACCTGTAGCAATTAAAGTAGGGCCTAGTTGTAACTTTTTTTAAATTTTTCATTTTGATTTTGTTTCTGCTAAAAGCTACTATTTTTATCAATATTTTAGAAAAAATGTTCTTAATTTAATTAGATATTTTGTATTTCATCACAAATATTCCTTAGTTAAGAAACATTACCCATCACGTCTTATTCCACAAAACTTTGAAGTACTAAGAAGTTATTTCCTGTTGTGATAGAAATATCCCTTTATGGAAATTTCAAAAAATTTTACTGTGATTTTTGAACAATAAGTTTCTAATTCCCGTCATCAATTATACCCATGACTAATTGCTAATCGCACTAATTTTAGGTAGCCAATTTAGTTTCCATTCTTCTAATGTTCTTTTTATACCTGTGCTCACAATATATCTGATGCTTATAGCCTGTCCCTTTGAAACGAGTGAATGAATTGTATACTAATGAATATGATCATTATAAATTAATCACGCTTAGAGAAATTTATGGAAGATTCATATACTATTGTGACAAGGAAACCTATAAAATTTCTTTTGAACGCTCTTATTTGTATCATTACTTGTTTATAAAAATATTATATTTGTTTTTATTATTTCAGAATTACAAAATAAAAAACATAGAATAAAAAAACATTAGCTCTTGCAAATATCGAGCCGTAATAATTTACGTGTATTTATCGGTGCAGCAAACAAAAAAAATAGAGGATTAACAACAACAATCGAGTCGAATATTATACTTCGAAATGAAAAAAAAGTAATATTTTATTTATATATGTATTTATTATATAAGTATAGAAATAAAATTTGTGAGTACCTATAAAATGTTATTTTTATTTTAACTATAATTAAAAACATCATTGCTAGGCAGAGCATAGAACTTTTAAAAGGGTAGTGATTCAATATTCGTGTACATATTGATGTCAATTACGACTCTACTACAAGTTTTTTTCATTTACATACATCAACATTTCCTTGTGTATATAACTACTATTTATCTTTGGGTTACGTACTCTCTACTGCCAGTTCTGGTACATATATGTGTATAAATATTTATGCACCAAGTAATATGAATACATTTACCAGTTACAGTTCGGTAAATCTGATTAATATTGCTCTAACAGGTATTATACGATTTCACCGCTCTAGCATAGTTACATAAACCAAGATAATTAGATTTCAAAATTATTATTTACTATCCATACCTCTGTAAATAATTATAATCTTTGATTTATAATATTTGCTATATTTGACCGGATTTGCTATAACTTGGATTACGTTACCAATCAAATTGAATAATTAGTCTCTATAGGCTACATGTTAAATTTCAATTTTTAATGATTTATTAAATTTGATATCTGTTAAGTTTCGTAGAATCTTAATTACGTTTGTGAGATGTAAATATACAAAACTAAAAATCATTTTTATTTTTCAAGATCAACTGATGAAGAAGCAGTTCAATTATATTGATAGCATTTGTCCTTGAAAATGATAAATAATAATTAAAAAAATAAAATACAGCTAAGACAATATTAAAAAAATTTTTTATGTAAAATTAAAAAAAAATTTTTTCTTTACATTTTTTTCAGAATTCCTAGTCACTAAGCGACTCGGACAAAAATGGCAGATCGACCGCGAAGAAATCGGTACCTCAGCATCAGCATACTTCATGTCATCACAATGATGTGCCAAGGTTAGAATTTTTTTCTTTATAATTAAGAATTCAAGTATTTCCTTCAGAAAAATAATTGCTTATTTTTAACTTACCAAAATAGACTTATATTATTGAATGAAATGAAAAATTAAAGAAGCACTTACTCAGACGCCACACAACTGAAAAATAAAATATTCAGCCAGTTCGATATCACCAAAATATCACCATTGCAGTCATATTTTTCATGACGTTGTCAAGATGAAGCATTCATAGAATAATTGATTGGGAAGCTTTTGTCCAGCTGTAGAAAGAGGATTTCATTGATTTATATACCTTAATTAAATAACTGTAGACCACTACAAAAATAATTTTACCTATAGCACATGGATGAAATTTTGTCTGAATGATTAAATTCCTCAATATTATTCAACAGAACATATTTAATTAATTGCATGTAATTATCGTTGGAATTCAATCATTTATTTATTTGTCTATTATTAGATAGAAGAATTAATTAATGGTTGATAAATTAATTTACTCAGAAATAATTTTTTAGTTTATTAAGTACAAGCAATTATTATTGAAATTTTAATAAATATTTCACGGGACGAAAATTATATCTATTAACATTTACAAAATTTTCATCAATATCAAGGGTCTGAGTAAACATTTGTGAAGAGTTAAAATATATTTGTCAACAATTACCAAATATTTACTATCAGAAAATAGATTTTAATATATTGTTTTCAATAAAAGGTTTATTATCTATTGATAAATTTTTTTCTAACGTCTAACAAATCTTAACTAATAAATGATTCACTAACTATTAATAATTAGTTACAATAAAAATTATTTGATAAAAATAAACAGAGCTTTTCAAATATTAACATATTTTAGAAATCAAAGATTTTTTCCGTGGAATTTTAGAATCCGTATGCTAAAAATTCACTTAAGCCTGAAAGTGTTTGTAAATTGATATTAAAAAAAAAAATAAAAAAGGTAAAAAGCGTCGGTATAGATATACAACATAAAATATTTATCTTGCTCATCGAAATGCATATGATATAACGTCAACTTGAGTAGGATATAGTATCGTCTAAGTGGAAGAAAGGCAAAATCTTACCTCAATCTAAAGATTACAGTATGAAAATCCAGGAGCAGCAGCAGCAGCAGCAGTTCTCAGTGACATGCTATCACAGGTGTCAGCTGCAGCAAAAGCTTCTCACCCGAACGAGTGGGTCGCTATATATCGGTGGCTGCTACTACGGGCTAAAGAACTGCTTCAAACGATTTTGCGACTCGAGAAAACCTATATGAGTATAACATTTCTCAATCCATTAGTACAGATGATACTATCTCTTATCTGCTATCATCCGTCTAGAAAAATTTTCATTTTTTATTTATTCTTATATCTATTTATTTATTTATTTAGTTTTCATTTTTGGAGAGTATCGATGTTCACTATTTATCTCGTGCAAATAATATTGATATATATTTATATACAAGTTATAACTATAACAAAACCGTGAGAGCGAACGTCGTGGATGGCAGGTGGACTATTTCGCATACTCAGAGCTTTCAAGCTTTAATTTAAATACATATTAATCGTTGGTGCGCAGCATTGAGTTTGTTGACGTCAGCTATCAACTAACCAATCAACGCTTGTCGCTCCATAGAATGTGTATATAAATATCTATATAAATGATCATATATATGTGTTGTGAATCGAAGCAAGTTTGTTAAAAATTGAGTTGTTTTACTTTCCCGCTCTCGTGATGTGAAATGAATTTTAATTCTGTCAGGTTTACCTCGGTATTATTTTAAACAATGCAAAGTTATGAAATTCATTGGCTCGATGATTTATTAAACATTCAGTAACTATGGTCGTTACTCGGTTTTGAATTAAATAATTTTTAATGTATAAAATAGTTTAATTAAAAATTTTATTTCAATTTTTTTAGTAATTCTGATGATTTATTGGCAATTATTTTTTCATGGTAAAATTTTAATTAAAAATAATATTAAAAAATTATTATTCCCAGCGGCTGATATTATGATTTTATTTAAATGCAATAAAAATACAATCATTTTTAATTTTATTACTCGTGTCACTTTATACAACATTTTAATCAATTTATTCTTATTGGGAATTAATTATTTTACCAATTAGTTTTTTAGTCATAATTTTGTAAAGTTTAATTGCATTAAAAGCTATTAATTTAAGCTGTATTTTTTTTTAATTTTTATCTTTTATAGCCGTATTATTTATAATCGTTGCTCGAAACATAAAAGTATCGGGGAAAAAATTTTAAGAATTAATGGGTCGGGATCGAAAGTTTTGGAGGGAAAAAAGTTTTGTGGTTTAAATCATGCAAACTTTGGACGATAACTTTTTTTTAACAACATAGACATAACAGAAATTTTTAGATATTGATGTGTGTTGTAAGTTTGATACAGTATAAATAATAAATTAAAAAATTTTTCATTTTTTTTTGTCATAAATAATTTCAATGAAATGTGAATATTCAGACGGCGGTGAAAGTGGTGGACATTTGCCTAAAATAAATTTATTTTTAAGCAAACAAATTTTCTTTTGGTTGGAATAAAATCTTCTAAAAATGCACATCAAAAAATTGATTCGTATAATTTTTTTCTTTAAAAAATTTTAACTAACTTTTTACAAACACAAAAATTTCCGAGTCATAAACTTGAAATTTTTTTCAAAATTAGTACCTTAGAGAATTTTAAATCATTTTAATCTTTTTGATTCGTACAATAAAAATTATATTGAAATTTTTTGATTCTAATACCTCAAAATTTTTTTCATCGTTTACTACTTATTTAAATTTACACAAAAACTAACATAATTAGGAAAAATAAACTCTATCATTTAAAATTTAACATCATTACAATGGATGTAAGAAAGCGGAATAATCTCAATTAAACATATCGCTGCTTAAAAAATTTCCAAACCTTTCTGACCCTTTTCACCCACTAAATTTAAATAAAAATAAAATAAATTTATTAAGTTTATATTTTTTAAAAAAATTTTAAATCCGTTTAGCTCCTTTTTTCCGTTAAATATTAAGAGATTAGCAAAAGCTTACCGGGTAACATAATCCCTGATAATATGTTAATTTATTATTACAACAAGAAGTTACTTATGAGCTTATAGTAAAAAGTTATTTTAACGGAAATCTTGTAAAAGTTTTCCGTTAAAATTAAAAGAGACATGACTGATATGATTCAAGCTAACAAACTTCTCTCATGATGTTGCGGTATTATATACGCACCCCCGATCTCTCCCACCTTTAGCTTTTTCTTTCGTTCATCACATATTTTTTATCCGTTAGAGTAGAGGGCGCATCGCGAATGTACTCGCGTACCGGCGTAAATGCAAAAACATATTTAAGATCTTATCTCTCAGAAGGTTGGGGTGTATTCAAAGTTAAGACATTAAATGTACATTAGTGCCCGTTACTCCGCAAGCTCGAGCTCTTTTCTACTTTCCATTCTCTCCTATAACTTCTGCTTTCTCTTATTTTTCTTCTTCTTCTTCTTCTTCTTCTTCTTCTTCGGTACCGTATATTCCGGAATAGCTACACAACCTTTTCTTCCGTACGATACTACATGTACACACTGGCCAATACAATACAACACAACAGAACACAACTCACCTCAAGCTCATTTCACATAATGAGAAAGTTTTACCGCGAAAAAAGATATATGTATCTTGATTACAATAAATATTATGCTTTATTTAAGTAGAAAAGGCACGCAAATTTTATCACATTTTTCACAACTTTTATCACTTTTTCATTTTTTTGAAAACTTATTACTAATAATAAATAAAAATAAATTTATAAAAGTTTTATAAAAAATTTTATTTCGTGTTTAATTAATTTTGTTTACTCGTTAGATTAAAATATTATTTTGTTTTAAATTTGAATAAAAGTAATTTGATAGAATTATATAATTACTGGCCCATTTCGCCTGCCTTGCTGGACGAATATAGAAGGAAATTAGTTAAATTTCAATTTTTTATTTTTAATTTGTTATTGTTATTTTTAAATAAGTTTTCTTTTCAATTTTGAAACTAACATATAAAAATTATAAAATTAACATAAAATTCTTATATATGTATAAATGTAAAATATTAATGCGAATATTATTATTACAAATGAATGAAGTTTTTGTACGGCTAAATAATTTTAATATTTTATATATTATTTCATAATTAACCGCAGTGAAAAGTTGAATTATTTTATGTAAAATCGAAGCTATTTATACTTGTGTAAATAAAAGCTTTTGTTTGGAAAGGCAGAGTTGATTGCAAGGTATTAATTGAACATGTAGATCTAGATCATATAGAGTTACAGCAAAACAGCATCAAACCGCAAATATTAGTGACCGCTTGTCAGTGAATGGGTTCAGACTCAGGTTGCTGTGGTGAGCATGTCTTACTCAGAAGACTGACGTCGGCCCGGTGTAATTAGCATAATTTATTTAATTGTTTATTCGTCAAATGTTAGTGGAAATTTTTATTAAAAATATTCATGAAAATTGGCCATATCTATTTGATATGGGCATATTAGGCCATATTAGGATATATCTGGCTAGATATGATGTGATAGGTCTACATATAATTTTTTATATTTATACACAGAAAGAAAGAAAGTCTTGAGAAAAGATTTAAAATAAAAATTATTTATTTACTTCGCAAAAAGCTTAATTAATATTGATTAATAGTTTAATAAATTATGAAACAAATTTCTGTTTAATCCATGTTCATTGATGTACACATTTCTAAAAAATTATAATAAATTTTTTTGCACAGCGGCAAAAAAGATATATTTTAAAGTTGAACCTAATTTTTTCATTTAATGAGTCCGATATTTTAGTGCATAATTTAAAACTTTATAAATTCATCATCAAACTCAAACCAATTTTTTAAAAACTATAGTACCGTAAAAATAATACGTCTTTCTTCAACTACGGATCAATCCCTGAGGTCGTTAACGAAACTTTTCATCCCCAACTAATTATAATAATAAAAAAAAAGAAAAATTGTAAACCGCAAAACTTAAGAACAGAACAAAAATAAAAGTGAGCTTCAATTTTGACCAGCTTAGTTATTTAAACTATTATCCCTCGAAACAAACCAAAAGTCGGTGTGACTTAAATATTTGAACAATTATATCAAGACACCTTGGGGGATGAATAAAACAACGAAAAGTTAAATTTTGGTGCGACAATAAATAAAGTTAATTCAAATATTTAATCTAATTAGATGATGAGTTAGTGACACAAAAGAATGTCTTTTTGGTTTACGTCATCTGCGTCTTTATAATACACCTACACCTCCACCTACACACGTAGAGGACAGTATATTCAAGATAATTGCATTTTATTCGTGTATCCCAAAGTATGAAGCACGAGCAGAAGGGATTGATTTATAGCGTGCCGTCTGGTTGCACGCGCGTGAACTATATAGCTTCTCTCTTGTCTTTACTTCTGGTTTATACTATCCTTTCTCCTCTCTCTTATTTACTATATAATAGTAATGCTACTACTATTCTGTATCTTCACTCTGGTTATATTGCGTTAACGCGAAACGCCACTCGGTCCACCCTCGTTCTACTCCGTGCTTGCTCTCGTTTACTGGCCACGATCGGCTTTCCTACAAAATAATGAAATATCGTTTGCCCTGTCGACCTTTTCTTTTGACCTCAACGTTCATTTTCACATAAAGATAAACGTTTTCAGAATATTACACCCCGCCTAAAAATAAATAAAAACTAAACCTACTAAAATAAATAAAAATTACACTATAATCCTCCCTACGTGATTTTTTTTTTATTAGTAATATTTGCTGGTAAATTAGCTGAACGAGAAAAGCTAACAAGAAATTAACTTCTTTTGGTATCAGTGTCATTTTTTCATTATCTTACTTCGAAGTTATTTAGCTGACAAATGCAATATTATTATTAATGTGGTCCAGTCGAATAAAATTTGGAAATCGGTTCACCCTGTAGGTTATTCCTGAAATTTAGTGGGATTTTTGATTTAAAAAAGCTCAAAAATTTACCAATTAGTTGATTGTTGAGCTGGAAAATCTGAAAGTTGTTATAGTTCAAAAATTATTTGTCATAAAAATATATTTCTTGCACATATTGTACATAGCGTTCCTAAAGCCAAAAAGGTGTATGAAAAAAATTTTTTTTGTTCCATTTAACTCAGAAGTATTATGGATCGGGAAATTTACTTAAATATTATTATTTTTGTTTTCTAAATTTCCGATGCAGAAATTAAAAGTTTTGAATTGCTACACAGAATAAAAAAATCAACTTGAATCAAGTAAATAATTTTGAAAAATTGTATCTTTTTGATTTGAGTAATAAAATTTTTAAACTAAGAAATTTTTCTTAGTTTAAGGTAATTTTAATTGATTCAAGAATTTTTGGTCTTGATTAAAAATAATGGAATTCTTCAGAATTATTTTCTTGGTTTAAGAATTTTTTTCTTGATTCAATTTAATTTTTTTTTCAGTGTAGGAACTAAAATTGAAAATTTTCTACAGTAGGTTCTTTGGACGGCGGAATATAAAAATTTTTTCACGGTTATATCTCAAGATCTTTAACAAAAATTCAAAGACTCATTAAACATTCAACTTTCCTACTTTCATGATTATAATTATAATTACTTTGTAATACACGAATCAAGTAGTTCATACCCGTGATAGTATAGATAATGAGTAATTATGAAGTAATTAGGCGAGTTCTTTGATGCATCTTCAAATGGTATGGCACGAAACATTAATCGTCGTACAGGAGCTGACTGATCGTCTCTTATTTTTTATTAAATCCATAAGTGTATGCATATGTATGTTTTCAGACTGTCTACATAAGAGATGAATTACTAAGTAAAGCTGGATGGTTATTCCATATAAGTGTATATAAGTATAGGTAAGTGTGTGCACTCAAGAAAGAGTACCAACACACCTAAGGACCCTTGAATTTGTATATAGGAAGGAAAATCTTGAAGAGGTATATAGCAGGCAATATCATCGTCTTATAACTCTCTAACAGTGGAGTCAGATGCATTTTCACTGTTTTGTAAACTATTCGAGGGTACAGTAGCTTTTCTCCTCTTTCCCTTTTACTCTTTGTTTTAAGCTGTAGCTCGCGGCTCCAGAACAAGATATTATGAAATCCACGCAGCTTGTACGCGTCAATGCTCCCGTGTTTTGTTCTAAACATCCCTTTACTGTTATTTTTTTTTTTTTTTTTAACTTTTTCTCTTCTCTCATAGGTAAATACCCGCAAGCACAAAGCACGAGTATGGGTATTACATTACGCGGACTTATCTGCCGCTTCTTTGAGACGCATAAAAGCGGTGAAGGTATATATGAGGTAGGAAGGGGCGGCGGAATGGATAAGAGTGGGTATTGAAAAGTTGTCATAACTCTCGTCGTTCGTTCACTTCATATATCTCAGACGATTTTCTGATTTTAAGGGGTGTGACATATGTCAAATGCAGATGTTGCTATTACCGCAAGCTGTAGCAACCATTCAACGAATTAAAATATTCCTTTGAATTCTTAGTTTTGCATGTAGTTTTAAATTTGTATTTCAGAATTTTACCAGCAGTAAACTCTAGACAATATTTTTTTTTTCTATTTTTAATGTAAAAAAATATTAGTAATTAATTAATTGTTATTTGTGGATGGTTAGAGTGAAATAAATAATTTTAAATTATAGTTGAGAAAATTTTACAGAATTAATAAAAAGTAGGACCAAAAATTTTCAAATTTTGATTACAAGTTTGCATATTATTTTAATTTATTGACAGCTAATGTTTCCTTGTCGTACAATTATAAGGCTTTATGAAAATCATTGATTATATTGGCAGCTTTAATTATTAATTTCACTTTTCCGGGTCAAAAACAAACTAAATTTATTACAGATTAATGATTATAATTCAGTGTGCGGTATAATAGATTTAGGTTAAGCTGGTATTAGGATAAATAAATCCAAAAATTATTGTATTTTATCATGAATCGTGGTCATGAGTTTGCGCTTTGAATTGAAATTACAATAAAATTTTTTCACAAAGCACACTGAAAAAAAAACTCTTCTTAGAAAAAAAAAGTCGTGTATAATAACAGAATAATCTGTTGAATCAAAAACAAAACTTTTGAAAGAAAAAAAAATTTTTTTATTCGATAATTATGTAACTAATCTTTTCTTCATAAATTATCAGTAATGATATTTTTTTTTAATCACAAATTATGATTAAAAAAATGATCTTTACTGAATCATAATGAAAATTATAATTTAAAAAAAAAAAATTGAATAATTACAAATTTTTTTTTGTAATAAACATTTAACATGAGTATCCTTTCCGTATTTTTCATAAAGCAATAATTAATTTCCACCCCTCATTTTTCTCAATTAAATTTCACCTTCTGTTGCATTTAAACAGAACAATTAACTATTGAAATTAATTCAGAATAGTCCAGCATTAATTCACAAAAAGTAATTATCCGTAAATAAACAAAAAACAAAAGACACCCGGTTAGAAAATAAAATAGCTTAAGCAAAAAACAACGAAAGACAATGATGTAATGGTTTTCAGTAGACAGCAGATAGGTATTGTGTTGTAGATTGAGGAAGAGATTTTATAGCATTCGTCATCGTGGCGCATTCCTCGGTATGGCGCGTTGCGGAAGTGCAATAGTAAGGACAAATTGCTTGGGATAATTACGAGTGGGTAGTCTCGGGTCTTGGGTTGAAAAGCGTTATTATTCGAGAACTGGGTCGAGTCTTGTAACTCGAAGCAACCAAACCAGGTACAGCCACAATCTAGCGTCTACCGTCTACCGTATACAGTATACATTCTACTCACATACATATGTACAACAGTCAAACAAAAAACGTAGATTTAATTGGTATACCGTTTTTTTACGTACCCTGTTATCTCTTTTTTATTTTAGCAATCTATTTTTGAAATTTTCGTACCGCTCATAACTACCTTTTTTCCGTCACGCCGAGTGCATTTCAATGAAAATTCAATCAATCTATACTAGTTTGATACTATGTAATTCAAACATCGACTTTATCATCAGATTGATTATCCAGTCATATTTTGATTTCATTTTCAATGATTTTATCTTTGTATTTATTTCTATCACTTGTCGATATAACGCTCCGAGTATATTTGTGAAAATAATTGGCTGAATGATCAAGTTTATTATTTATTATCATTCTTATTATTATTGTTATTATTAATTCCATTAATTTCATATCGGGCAATATATAGATGAAAAAAGTTTTCTGATAAGTATCGGTACAGTTTTTATTTATTTTTTTTTTTTTTTTTTAACAAATTACTTAATTCTGTGAAGCGGGAAAAAGTGGGAGCTCAAAAATGTCATAATTTAAATCATTTTCTTTGATGAAAAAATAGCAATTTATTAATTAAAAAAAAAATTGATTTAAGTTTAGCATTTGGATACATGCAACAATATATTTTTATTGCAATCACACCAAAAAAATTTGCTGTAAATATATATAACGAATTTTTTAGAGAGTGACAAAAAAAAATCAACTGTTAAATTCGAACATATTTTGAAACTCTGTCTATTATATTAAATTATATCATAAATAGTTCTTTAATATAAGTAAACTGGAAACTGTAATAAGGAGAAACATAAATAAAATTAAAGGGATTGTAATGCTACCGGAGGGATCGAGTTTGAGGCGGCGCTATCTAACAATCAGAAGGGATGGATTGGTTTTTTGTTGGGAGGACAATTCTATCTAGAGCTATTATCCCCACTGGTGGTTTTTGAAGCCCTCGGGCATAAGAGAGCACCGCAATGCCGCAGCAGGGATCCCCATGTAAACTATCAGTACTTTTCTTTTATACATTTCTCAGCTCACCATTTCTCGCTAGACCATTGCCTGGTGGTCGCTAGTTGGTGGCTCTTTTTCCTGCTGCAAAAAACATAATTGTATGAAAGATGTGTCCGATTTAACTGCCAACAATTGTTCGCTTTTTATTCCACTGAATTCCAGCTCGTTATATTTTTTATTTTTTTACTGGCGTAATCATTCAATTACCACCAGAAATTGGTATTTTATCACAAAGTTCTTTGTTGAATATTTGAATTTTAATGGTTAGTAATTTTCTGAAAAAATTTAATTTTTATCATTATACCCTTGTTAATTAACGGAATCAAGATATTTTGTACATTGTTGAGGAGTATGGAATTAATGGAGATTAATTCCATACTTCTCAAAAATTGATTTAGTGCCATAGAAACGAAAAAAAAAATCCGTATTAGCAATTAGACCAACACAAACACGGGTAATCGTGTTGCGCCCTTTTAACATGGTTTTTGTGTGTGTTTACTCAGTAATAGGCCAACACAAACGCGAGTAATCGTATTATGCCCTTTTAATACGGTTTTTGTATGTGCTAATTCGCTTGTTACAGGTAATAATTTTTTTTTTTTATTAAAATTTTCGAAAACTACAACGAATTCGAAGGATAACTTGTCGGAGTTTTTTTTGTCATAGGGATATTTTTTTTTGGGATATTTTGTCGGGGGATCAAGACACATGATGCCATACATTTATCCCACGAATGGCGCTTGCCTATTACAGTTAGTTTATATTTATTTTTTCACATTTTTTTTTATTTTATTATTATTTCATAATTCAATGAGCATTATGAGTCGTGCACTTTTGGATTTTCCAAACTTTTTTTCTCTTCTACAGTCGTACGAATGTTTTATCGATTTCGACGGATACTTTAATTAACACCATCGAAATATCGATAATAAATTCGTGTAAAAACATTGACACATGCTTCTAGACTTTAGCGAGCTTTCAGACACAAATGAAATGAATAAGCGGCGATAAAACAAAAGGCATTGTTGAGTGTTAAACAATGGAATAAAATGTAAATTACGTCAGAACAAGAGATTGTTAGCTTTAGTAAGTTGGTTGAATTAGTATGAGAAAGCTTGGACATCGGCGGGTCCCAGACAATGTGTTGTAGATCGGCGAGATAGAGTAAAGGTCGAGTAGATTTAGGAGAAGTGCCTGCAGAAGTTGTATGGTGATGCTGGTGGTATTAGCTCACAGAAGGAAGAAAGAGACGATAGAAGCGGGAGAGGGTGCCAGTGGGTGTCCTCTAATTTGAATAACTGCGCAACAAATATTAATTTGGCACCCCTAGCTATAGTGGGCGGCGGGTCTGCTGCTGCTGGTGGCTCTCGAGCACGAGCTCCGAGAGTCAAGTAGTCGACGCGTTGGGTACCTTAGATTAATCTGGACGCCAGGGATTGCAAAGTTTTCCTCTCAAAGGTTAGCTGGAGAGTCTGCTCTGGTGCTTTAACTTTAGCTTTAGCCTGAGCTTTAGCTTACTTTCTCCCTCGTACCTACTCTCTTCCTCTTTGGGTGTCTATTCAGCGATGTAACACTCTCCGTCGGCTGTCGGACGGTCTCTATGTACTTGTTCCTCAACGGCCCCTTTTCACGCCTTCATTCTGTCTGATATTCTCACGTACCTCTCTACTGATTCGCGCTAGCAGAGAATCCAATACCTAGACCTCGCTATGTGTAGCTAATGCTGAAACTTTGGCTCGGTTCTTTGAGTATACTCGCGTTATATTGGGCAAATGAATATAAATGAATGTCAATTTTCAAAGTGACCAGTCTAAGGCTAGTTTAAATTACAAATATTCTACTCATATTTTCATTTTTATTTGTGAAACCGTTGTACTACTCTGTTTTTTATTCATTAACTCTTTTATATTCTAGAATATTTCTTTCTTATAATTTCATTTTGCACTTTTATTACATGAAATCAAAATGTAATTTTACATATTAAATTTTTGACAAATTGATTTTATTTTATAGTTGAAGTGTGAAAGCAAAGAACCAATTATTTTTACGTACACTTTCTGTTTGTTGTTGTATGCTTATTCATAAGATCCTTATAAACGAAGAACCTAAATACTTATTTAATCATATCAGAAGAAGCAATGACAAACATAATTACAGCACTAGAAATGGGCTTTCAATTGACATTTCACATACAAAAACACATGCGGCTGAGAATTGTCTAACATTGGTTATTTTAATATAACTTAGAAATGCAATAACTTATCGGATTACAGTAAAATGTATTTAAAGACTTATGTAATAAACTTAAATTTCTTTACCTCATTGTTTTTTAAGGCAAAAAATAACTCACCCTTTTATCCATTTGATTAAATTTACTATTGCATTTATTTTAACCATTTTGTCCGTTTTCATTATTATGAAAAATCTACTTTTATTTCGGCTACTGAATGGCTTTTTTTATCCTTGCATTTATAAATTCTGATCACATGAATTCTAATCAATAAAAAATTTTTATTTCCAGTGGTTCTATGTTAAATTGAAAAAATGTAAGTGATCGTGAATGCTTCATGCATTGATCTTAATTGACATAGTAGCTTAATTGAATCCTCAAGTGAACAAGACATTTGACCATTAAAATAGAACAATTATCAAATCACATCCGTAAACTTGAAGTATGCCAAGAATAGACTCATCAATAAAACATTGAATGCTTCACTTAGACTATTTCTACAAGTGGAACAATTATATAAATTGCGAATCGTGAACCATTCCCATTAATTCTTCCTCAATCATATATATCCTGTGGATAATAATAAAAAATATTTCAGCACTTCACTTGAATTATTAATTACACCTATGATAAATATTTAAATAATGGAATTCATTAATTTGTAAAGCGAATTAAATTCCATATGAATGATAAATTAAATCGATGGAATTATTAAACCCAAAAAAATTAAAAATTGATTGTTAAGGAACTAAAAAATTATATCTTTCCAATGAATTTTTATTAAAAAAATAAAATTTTCAAATTTGACAAACAAATTTAAAGTAGGGAAAAACGTGATGCGAAAATAATAATATTGAAAAATATATAAAGTATCAGCGGGATAATCCGTTAGACAGATGAGATGAAAAACCGATAAAAAATTGAAAATGAAAATAAATCGTTCGTTACTGTCATCACCACGTTCGCGAATCCTCTTGCAGTAGCACGCCAGCGTAACATTTTCCGGGAAATGTTTTCCATCCGTTATGCGTTTTCTATCCCATCCGTCCCGTGTTCCATACTTTTTGATTGCAATTTGAACGATCCCAGCCAGTACCTGCCGAACATTCTGAAACTTTTATAAATCTCCGAACTCACGTCGTCTTTCCTCCTCTGTTCACTCGATATAACTCCAACGAGACTCGTTAGCTGAAAAACAACTTTATCCTGCTACTAAATTTCTATCTTCTCTTTCCTCAAAGATTTTTTATCATTGTTATTATCATTATTTCTATTATTATTTATTGGAGTTTTTATTTTTATTATTCTTCAAAAGCTCATCCGGGAAATAGATAATTATTCTTGAAACGGAGTAACGGACGGATGTTTGTTTGATTAACCTAATTACTTTCTTACCGTATGGTATTGATAAATTATTTGTATTGCAACAGCTTGCTAATAAAATAAAAATGTTTTTATTAAAAAATAAATAGTTGACATGAATTTCAAAATAAGTTGTTTCATTGTAACAAGTCCGTACGAAATTTGGGTCATCGTTAATATAAATATAAATATATCTGGTGCACGATAAAGAATTAAATGGAAATATTTTAGTTAATTTGATCTTTTTTAATATACAAGATTGTGAAACGTTTCAATCTCTTTTCTGGTATTAAAATGTATGTAAAATTAAACTATCCATTATACTGATCTAATAATTTATTTTAAAGAAAAATTATCAGTTGAGTTTTTTGTCATAAAAAAATTAATTTTTTACCAAAACAAAATTAAATTGTTGCCATTACTATTAGTTACTTCAACAAAATTATTTGGCTACTTTGATAACATCAAATAACTAGTTTATATTATTGGGACAAAATATTTTTTGATATACCATCAAAAATATTAGTTATCCAGACGAAACAATTCTTTTGTTTAATGAACCGAATTATTAATTCAATTAAACTGTAATTTTGAGATAACTAAAAGATTCTACCACAATAAAAAAATGGTTTTGTTGATTTAACTTATAAATTACTGATGATACCCCTGTTTTGCTATCATAACATATGATTTGTTATTCCCATCCTAAAACGATAATTTGCCACCACAATTTGTCTTAGCAAAAAATTGTTCAGTGTATACAATGTATCGATTTAAAAAACTTAAATTTAAAAATGTAAATCCTTATAAAATTTAACATTTTAATTTTTCACTGTTTTTTTTAAGACCAAGAAATATGTTTTTAAAATTGAAGCTCCATTACCGTACTCTTATTCCGGAAAATTTTTTGCAATTTTAATATTTGCCATGTAACCGGATACAAATGTAGAAATAAAATTTTCAGCAGTGTAACGAGTTGCAAAAAGAATTCGCGATGGCGTTAATACAACTATAACGAGAGCTTACGGTAACGGTTACTAACGAAAAAAGGAAGTAGAATTAAATAGAAAATGTAAAGAGACGACGTTGAGATTTTGTAATACTTATATTGTGTTGTTTTGTTCCTATACATATATTTACGTTTCTAGATGTATATATGTGTATATATGGCTGTAAGCTCGTCGGAAAATCCTTTATCAAACATTGTAAATCCCAGAGCAGTAAAAATTCTTATCGATTAGAGCAAACTTGCAATTCACCTGCCGCATTGCAAAAAAGCGCGAGAAAAATAAATAAAGTAGCAGTAGATAGGGAGAAAGATATAATGAAAAAAAAACACAAAAAAAAAAGAAAGAAAAAAAATCAGAAACGATATAAGAACACTCAATTGAGAGAATAAAAAGTTATTGTATTCGAAGACTTTAGTTCAAGGGTTACGAACCGGAAATTTCATTGCGAAAATGGTGCACTATTTCCGACATTCATTTTGTCGAAACGAAACTATCGAGGATAAGAACAACCGTGTATTAAAAAATCCATGTGTAAAATAAAAATCACCCGTCGATTAAAGTTGCGGTTCCGGTGGTTAATAGTG
Organism: Cotesia vestalis; assembly: GCA_000956155.1. NCBI lineage: Eukaryota > Metazoa > Arthropoda > Insecta > Hymenoptera > Braconidae > Cotesia > Cotesia vestalis. Next base: position 109,520 of record JZSA01001152.1, read on the forward strand.
AGAGCTCACGTAGTTGGCACTACCCTGGCTAGTAATGTGGAATTTTATCCGAATTAAGGCCTTCCGTTTTTAAGCCCCGGGGAGAAAAAAAATTTATAAAAATAAAGTTCTTTTTCGTATAAAAAGAGGAAGCGAATAGAGACGTCCTGTGGTACTCGATGAAGGTATAACAGATTCTAACGGTTACGATTATGGAGCTTGGGTGGTCACAAAAAATATCTAATTGCTCGAAATAATGTAAGCGTAACTTTATCTGAATAAATTGTCCTACGTTTTTATTCTTGCGAGCGCTAATCCTCAGGGATTTGAATAAATTTTTTAGCGTCGGTATTTTTACAATTTTTCAACTAATAATTATAGGAGCTTACAAATTTGATCAATATTTTTTTGCCATATTATATTTAAATTAGTTAACTTACTATAGTTGTGTGGAATTTCTGATCTACTTATTTTCAATCATGAAAAATCTATGATTAATTTTTTTTTAGCAATCTTAGATTGTTTTTAAGTTCATTAAAAATAGAATTTGACAAAAAAAAAATTTTTTTTTAAATTTCTGATATGCTTTAAAAGAAAAAATTTCTTAGAAAAAATTAAGCAAAAATAAAAATTAAAAAAAACAATGTGTGATCGATTATAAAAAATTTAAAGTAAAAATAACAAAAGTGTAAATTTAATCCATTTACAAAATCGATTGAATTTTTTTTTCAATTTATTTTACAGAATTTTTACAGCCATAAAAAAATTAAAATAATTAAATTTTTTAGAATTAGGATTTTTTCCATTTTTCGAAATTAATTATTTTCATTTATAGCATTCTTATAATAGCAATTATTATAAGCTTTCTCAAACTCATCTGTATGAGGATTAAATAAATGAGATTGTGTTGGTAAAATGTGGTTATGAGTTTAATGAGGTGATTGACTGCTGTAAGTTGGGTATAAAAAACAAAGTTATTTAAAGAAGTGAATTCACGGGGGTCTAGTTATTTATTATTAAGCTGGCGAAGCACCTGGTTCGGGGTGGAGCGGGAAGCAGAATAAATAAAAAATAAAATAAAAATAAAAAAAAAAGATAAGCAACGAGGAAACTTGCCGAGAGCATTCTTTCTCTCTATTTTGGTGTGTTCGCTAGGGTAAAGAGCCGTCGTTGGACGAGATAGCTGAAGAATGGAAAAACGGGGCTAGAAAAGAAAGGGGTAAGGATGAGACGGGAAAGGGAGAGAATGAGGATGTAGATAAAGTCAGTGGAGTAGCAGGTGGGTACTGATGCAATGCCAAAAGAGGACAAAGTAATAAAGTTGATGGCGTAAGAAGAAAAAAGGGAGACAGCTTAATGAAATGGAAAAGTTTCGGACTCTCGAGCTTACACTCCACACTATACTCCAGACTCAACCCATTCTCTATTCTCTGTCGGTATACTTGTATCTACTTCTTCACATCTTTCGCCTTCTTACTTGCTCACTCAGTTGCCAGTAATGGCCGGTAAACGAATTAAAGAACCAAGAATCCCTTCCAGCCCGACCAAAGTAACTTCTAACGAAGCCATCTTCCTATATATCTATATCTATCCTCTCCTCTTTGTACGTATACATACTACCTCTTTTTTTGCTCTTTCCTAAGTTTCTTCCTGCGAAAAAAAAAAAAAGTTGAGCTTGATGTCGCAAAATATACGCTCAGGATCCTCTAATAGGATTTCGTCACCGAGCTAATGAAAACATACAAATTAATTTATTAAATTAGAAATTTTATTTGTCGTTGTTTGTTTTTAGTAGTGTTTTTTTTTAATTAATTTAAAAGAAATATTTATTATTATTTTTATTATTAATTATTTTATATTATTCTAGAATCCAGTGCAAAAAAAAAAACTGTGATTAATTGTGAATTCACATAAAATCTAGATTTTGAAAAAAATAAAACTTAATAATTTTAACAGTTAATCACTAAATTTTTTTTGTAAACATGTAGAAGAAGAAATAATAAGCTAAATTTAGTGAAATTTTTATTTTATATCTCAAAGGTGGATACTATATTGTGTGACAGTTTTAAATACATTAAAATTTGAATTCTATATAAAATATATAACGAATCTATATTTTCTTTGCTTCGGAATATGGCCAATAAAATCTGACCCATTTTATAATAGCAGATTATGTCCTATGTTGGAAGTTCCAACAGGTTATGGGCCCAAAGTATCTAAATGAAATGAAGCATTCATAATGTAATAAGTTTTGTTTTTCATTTACGTTTATAAATATTTACTCTTCAAAATATGTCATGTTTATTCCTTCGCGTATGAAGTAGCTATTTTTACTAAACTGACTAATATAATTAATTAAAAGCAAACACAAATATACGGTCTCGTAATTAAAGGTATAATGTAAAATATTTATTTTACCATTCAAATATTAACAAATGAAAATAAAATCGTATATTTATAAGGGTGTTAAAACCAAAAAATTGAATAGATTATTGATTTTGATTTTTTTGACTTTTGATTTTTCTTTAATTTTTGTTTTTTATAAGCTAAAAAATTTTTTTTCGCTTTAATTTAAAACTTAGATGTGTATAATATTGATTGATGAAATATATAGGTGGTTTTTGTTTTCAACAAGACTTATGGGAGAGTGACATACACGTTACTTTTCCCGGGTTGTTCACTCGCTTTACCGCATTTCTCTCTGTGTAACCAAAAGCCCCGGCTCGTTACTCAGTCCCGTAAAATTTATTCGTACACCCGAACACGGTCTCGTTTAACGACTGCGCGTTGTCTTTACCCCAACTGTCTTGACGCGAACCGCAATAATTTCTGACCTCTCGAGAGTCTATCTTACTTCCACATGAACACCTGTACAATTACTTAACCCCATTTTTTTCTACCATACTTTATCTTTACCCTCAAAAATGGTTTGGTTAAATAAAATATCAGCTCCGTCGAAATGTCAGGCCAGTGCTCTCAAGTTTTTGGGTCTCTCAGAAAAAAAAGTTAAAGTACTTAATATTTAGCGGATCACTCGATCGGAATAATAATATTAATAACAATAATAATAATTGACTGTTAAATCATAATATATTGGATATTATTAATACATCGAAAAATTATGGATGAAAATTATATTAATATATTTTTTTATGGAAAAATACTTTTAGACGCTGCATTAAACTATAAATTTATTTTAAAGATACCAACGAATTAAATCAGCTTTAAAATAAATGGGATGTATTCTATTGATTCTTTGGCCCAAATGTCTTTTATATTTCAAGCAGTCACTTATACTTGCCACTTGATCATTTTAGTCCATACTAACTGAATAAATTAAAAAATTAAATCTCGAAATTAAATTTGTTGAAAAGTTGTAGATCAGTTTGAATGACAAATGTATTTTTATCGAATATTGAAAGCTGCTCTTAGTAATTAAATGTTACAACTCATTTAGCTGAGATCCAGAACTTTAAAATAAACTTTTTAAATTATTAACAATGTTACCAATAAAGAATTAGTTCATTGTAGGTCATACTTGATTTTTTAATTGTAATATTGAAATAAGGAACTAAAAATTGTACAGTTAAAAAAATAACATAGATGTAACCAGAGTATTGAAATAATTTTAAAAATAAAGTGGAATTATAACAATAATAGTAATTTTACATGAATTAAGTGGAAGTTTATAAGGATCCTTGAACGACGGGTAATTCCCAATAATTTATTATTCATTGATAGAAAAGACTGAGACAAGTAAAAGGAATAGAATTTGGCTGGGATCCTTGCGACAACTGCACAGCTGGAAACCTCAGAATGTTGGAACAACTCCAAATTAACTTATTAAATTAGCGCGGATGCGAAAGCTAAACTTGGCAGTGCTTTTCGCCGGCACACCCGACAGAAGTCCTGCCACTGCCGAATCAAAGGACAAATGCGTGATATCTTAAGAAATTCATTTTAGTCCTCTGTAGCTAGCTATCGTTTACATTTTTAAATTAAATTAAAGTTTAATTTGCAATTTATATGTTTTTAATTAAAACTTTTTGATTTCATTTCATTAATAAACGCAGTCATTTTTGGGGAGAAAAAAAAATTTAATTAATTGCCGCAAGATGAAGTGCGATAACTACTTAGGGTTTACTTATTTATTACTACAATTTTTGATTACTTTTTTTTTTAGTATTAAACAAAATTTAATGTTACAAAGTCAAAAAAAGCCTCAAAGCCTTTACAAACCATTCTTTTAACATTCTCTTGCTCGAACATGGAAAAAAATTGTTAAAATTAATTAAAATGCAATCAAAGTACCGAGAATAAAAAAAGTCGATTATTCTCCTTTAACTTTTTCTCTTTTTAATAATTTTTTTTTTGGCAAGTAAGTTTTAATTAAAAAAAAACTGTAAATTGAATTAAAATATACATTTTTGAAATAGAAAGCAATTATAAATTCGATTATTGAATTTACTCAGTTAGAAATCTATTTGATAAGATTCTCAGGTGCTTTAGCAGAGTTATTTGAAACTCTCGATTGTAATATAGGTTTTGAGGTAATATATAATATGTGTATATATAGATTATATGTACAGATGAATGTCTGAAAATAGGTATATAATCCCCGGTGGAACGGCGGACGTCACGATTGGTTGTTACGCGTACAGACACACATGAATCCGTCCAATTTATCGCCAGCAAATTGAATCTTTGTCGGCAAATCTATGGCACCATCCACTCGGGATAATCGGTTAGTTAATTAATATCGTCAATGCACGGGATGCGAGGAGTTTGCATTAAATCGAACTAATCCACGTCCGTTCAATTCACTCGTGACCACGACAATCATCCTGGAATTTACTCTACAAAAGCTCCATCAAAACCACTCCTAGTTATTCTTACTAATTACATTGGTGTATTTACATACACTCATCGATCTATTGTACAATTATTATTAATATTAATCATGGATCATATATCATTCGGCATTGTACATTTATTATTGTAATTTTGGAAAAATTTTTTCAAAAATAATTATGTAAATTTTTGGAGCATTATTGTTACAAAAAAAAAAAAAAACTAGAGCTTGTAAAAAAATATATTCATCTTTATCTCGAGCAAAGAGTGAAATTTTCCCTCACAAATTTGTTTATTTAATTAATGAAACAATCTCTATTCATAAGCCGTGACTATATCAGCTCTACTAAATGGAAATTTATCGGAATTTTTTAGATTTGTTAATAAAAAAAAAGAATTATGCAAACGACAGTCATAGCCTTTCATCAGGTTCTTTCAAAGGTTGTTATTCAAATATATAGAAAATTTTTAAATTTACTTTCTGACTTTAAAATATACAAAAATTTTTTTTTATCCGTAAAAAAATTTTAAGTTATTCGTTATTGCTTTTTTTTATTTTATAAAAAATATAATATATTTTTTCATTGATTCTCTTAACATTACGTTTATTTTTAATACTAAAATAGAAAAAATTTATACTCTTGACAAGTACAAGCAAATATTCATTTTTTCTCAACAATTAAATCCCATCGAATATTTCAAATATTTATCAACAATTAAAAGTCAAAAATCGAATGTCTTTTGGTCAAAAAAATGTTTGATATTGTCAATTTTTAAATTAGAGCTAAATGTCAGGCCAAGTATTTTATTACCCTAAGAATTTTTTTTTTCCTCACAAAAAAAAAAAAAATTAATAAAAGTAAAGTAAATAAAAAAATTTTCCTAAATCTAAATATCAAAACTTTCTCTTCTCAAAGTCTGATTAATTCATTTTATGAGCTCGATTAATTGTCGGCATTGTGCGGAGGTGATTAGTCACTGCCAGTAGAACAATCGGTACTTAAATCGCGAGTAAAAAAAACCACCGTACCGCTAAACTGAGGGTCGCCCAAGTGAGAACAGAGGATGGGAAAAGTAAGAAGATATAGTAAAAAAAAAAAGAGGGAGTGTGAAAACGAAAATATCTCACAGCTGGCCCGTGAGTTGAATGAGAACCGCTGTACTGTGAACAACTATATACCAGTATATACATATACATACAACTACAATTGGAGAGTTAAGTTGATTAAGCTTGGCCTAACTTGCCGTTGATGGGAGTCACTCACCTTCATCTCCTTTCAGCTGGAGTAATTCCTCGACAACAAAATGATAATCACAAGTTGATCTTGGTTATAGAATTTATCGACTGGAGCGAGAGCCCTCGAAGATAGGAGCAGAGAGCACGCGAGCAGTAGCTTTCGAGCTTTTAGAACAATCGATCTTCCCATCTTATTATTATCTCTCTCAGAGAATCGCCTCCAGTCCGACAAGGCTCTCGCCGGCTACCTTCAATCTCTCGACAAATCGCTTGAGGGCTTCTACCTACCATTCACCACAGACTTTACCCTAAGCCCCTTTTTTACTTTTTACTTTTTTCTCGTTTTATTATTATTTTTTTTAAACTCTTTTGAGATCAACCGAAAGCTTTGTTGCGTGTCACTAATTATTTAACATTTCATTCCCTTTCATCTCGTTTTTACTCGGGGTTAAATAAATTTGATTATTTTTGATCGCGATAAAAACAAAAATTTACAATAATTATAATAATTTTTACGTGAAGAAATATTCTTGATCATCAATTATACGATAGTGGCTATTTTATTTATCTACCACAATTTATTAGGCATTTTTGAAATGATAAAATCATTTTTATCACTGTTAAAAAATAATACTAATGATTTTTATCAAATTTTTCTTCGTAAAAGTTATACATGCTATTTTTAAAGGGATATTTAATATTGACATAAAATAAAGTTACTCAACTTATATTGAATGTGTCCGATGGGACGGAATCATGAAATTAAATAATAAAAGCAAATATTGCATCTTAAATCAATATGCTACATTATATCAATAAAGTAAATATTTTCGATCAACCTTAATTTAATTTTTAAAAAATTTTTAACTAATGAATTAGAAATCACTAAATATTTTAAATATTTAACAATAAAAATATTATTAGTCATCGAATGAGGTAATCCAAAAAAAATTTTTTTTTCATTCTTTCAATGGTCATTTGTCATTAATTTTTTTAGTTTAATTAAAAATTAATTGATTTTTTTTTTAATAATTGATAAATTTATTATGAAAATTAAAAGAAAAAAATTTTTTTAATACTTATTAAATAAATGGAATTTATTTAAAAAATTATTAACATTGTAAATAAATTTTTTTTTAATAATTGATAATAATTTTCTACAAAATATAAAAAAAATTATACTTAAAATTAATTTTTGATTTTTATGTGAGGCGTGAAATTGGCCATACATTTTATTCACGGGTATGTTAAAAATAATAAAGATAAAAAATGATTACATATTAAAAAATTGTGAAATCCGATATATTCAAAAAGTATAATAGATAATACATAATAACAATAAATTCCTGAATAACGACCCGATAATGGATCATTGATCTTGAGATTTTGGATCGCGTGTGTTTAAACAGTGTCAAGGTAAACCGGCATTTGGGTTTGTTACGCTCCGATAACACTAATCTGTAGTTATTGGCGTCGTTCGATATCCTGTCGGCCCTTCGCGCTCGTATATTCTCGGATATATAGCTACGCGGGGCAACATTATCGGGAAATCCGCGAAGGCGTCGAACAGATCGGTTCATGTGGGAGAGAGAGCCCCGGGAATAGCTGCTGAGTGGTGGAGTGTTAGAGTGTGAAAGGGTCAGGTTGTATCAAGAGAATCCACCGAAATGGTCCCGCTGTGTGTGCGGTTGTTTCAGCTACACTAACCACTGTCCTAACTGCTGCAAAATACGTGTGTGGTTGAGTTTCCAAAACCCCAGATTCTGGCTCGATTCTATTTCAAGCTAATACCGCGACACGCTTGTCCAATATATTTTTTTCCGTCCCTCTCTCCTTCCCGCTCTTTTAACTCTTTTCCATCCATCAGTCCCTGTTTTACTGACTTTATTTACGATCGTTATCAAATTTACCCAATTAATTATTTCGCTTCACTTCTATTCGCTCGCTTTTTCTCGTTTAATCTAAACAAATAAATAAAGTGATAAAAACAATAAATATTCACGACTACACACTCAAAGTGTCACAGTTCTAAATTTTTTATTTAAATTTGTGGGTTAGAAAACTTATTTTCTTCGACACAATTTTATGTTAGTTTACATTTTTAACAATAAAGAATGATCTTACATTTTTAACGCTGACTTATTCATACTCGAAAATAAGGTTTACTTGAACAAAGAAAATTAATTAGAAAACTCAAAATATTCTTAATTTAAGAAAAAATTTTTCTTGAAGTATACTCAGAAAGAAAAAATAACAGAACAGATATGTTTTTAAAAATTGTCGAGAATGAACTATCTTTTCTTACACAATAGCAAAAAATTTTTAAAAGCGTAGTATAAATATCCTTGAAATTTATTGTATATTTTATTTATTCATGTATTTTTATTTATAAAATTATAATTTTTTTTCAAACCGTGATAAATTACTTCAATAAACAACATAATTAATTCAACAACCGGAAAAAACTCGGAAATCCGCGACAATACAAAATTACAAATTAATTTTTTCATTGTTAGTATTCAGTGCAATAAATTTAACTCTCATTGGACCGTTATTATTTCCCCATTTTTAACCACCCGGAATTTTCGACATTATAAATTGCACCGTGTGTAAAGTATATAAATATATGTGTTTACCCTCTGAAAATAAATATATACATTTATATATTATTTATTTTATATAAAGTTGTGCCGAGGAATGAACTACCTATTCTGGAGCAATGACTTGCTCTTTCTTCTCACCTTTTTTATTTACCTATATTTTTTTTAAACTTTTTTCTTCATCTCAATCGACCATCGTGGTTTCGTTTATCCCTCCACCGAAGTGGGAAAAAAAAAGCCAAGCGTGAGTGCTGGTTAAAAAGAATGAGATATAGCAAAAAAATTAGAGTAAAACAAAAAAAGCAAAGAGTTGAGAAAAAAAATTGATGAACGAAAGTGAGTTGAAATAATACCCGGTTAATATTTTTTGTTAAGAGTTAACCATTAATTATTGTTATTACTTTTTGATAAAAATATTTTATAATTAATGATTTTTCTGTCGTAATAAAATTCTTTTGTGATTTATATTTTTCTTTTGACAAAAACTTTCATCGATGTTTTTGACTTTTTTTTTTATTAATCAAATTTGTTTTTATTAAAGCCAGATTTTTTTTCAACTTTATTAAATTTCATTTTTTTTTTTTCAATTCCTACAATTTTGACAATTTTTAGTTTCATATAAAAATTTCTGCAGTTAACATTAACAATTTTTCTACGGCTTTCAAATTTTGTTTCTTAAAAATTATTTTACATTTTAAAAGTGTCTTTAACCCAGAAAATTTTGCTGAAAATAAAAATTTTATTTAAAAATAAAATAATAAATTAATTTTATAAAAGTGTAGAGTTAAGTATTAAAATAATTGTTAAATTACAAAGATACACTCAAGAGAATTTTTTAATTTCCGAAGTAATAAATAAAAAACTCGACAGAAGGTGCAAAAAAAGTATTACTTGCTAGAGCAGCAATTTTCTAAATCTCTCAAGATCTCAACATTTGTTACAAGCAAAAAAATATCAAATGCTGAAGAACAAAAGTGTCGACGATCTCTCGGGAGAATCTGCCCGTCATTTGTGTCTTTATAAATGGCCCGACACTTATACATAAATATATACCTATATATATATATATATATATGTATCTATCTATCTATCCAGGCAGAAGAGCGGAGTTTTTTTTTTCAAAACTAATGAAAACTCACCTTTTTTTTGGAAAACTTTTCCGTATATAACTTGTCCTTTGAACTAACGGCAAAAGGCGAGTTTTAGTTGAGTGTTGAGTGCGGAGAGTTAAGTTAACAGAGAGTGAGTCCCAAAATGGAGTCGAGTTTAAACGTACAAGCATGTCTCCGTCATAAATCAGTGGTACTCTGTGGCACGATTGTCTTATAGTCTTCCACTCTTCCACTCGGCATACCGGGCCGACCCTTAAGTTTATGACGTGACGCACGTAAGGGAGGCCATGAGAAAGAGGAACAGCCCTCTTCTGGGAAATAGAGAAAGAGAAAGAGGAAGATGTGAGAGAAAAGGATAAAGAAAAGGAAGTGAGTAGGAAACGAGTTAACGGAGGACGGTTACTTGAGTAGCTGAAGAGAGACAGAGGAGATGAAGCGCGGCTAGCACAAAAGTTATTAAATTTGATTAGACTGCAGTAGAATAGCAGTAGCAGCCAGTCTGTTTGCTATATACCTTCAGATCAAGGCAACCTACTACGATGATGATGAAAATAGAGAAATAGACAGAAATATATATATAGTGATATTATATATCAGAGCTTTCTTGGTATATCAATAGTTTATACACACACTTATACTTGAAAGAGTATGTACATAGTAGACTATATAACATGCAGGCAAACAATCGTATTAAATGTAATTGTTAAAGTTGTTGAGCATATATGAGTGTGGAAGGTTACGACAGTTTGTGAAAATTACCTTATCATTGGTTGCTCCAGGCGAACGAAGAGATTTTCCTCAAAAGTTTACAGAACACTCCTAGACGAAGAAGACAAGAAGTGCAGGTAGTATAGTACCGTGCCAATACTCAGGGTGCCTGTAAAAATGATTAGAGATTTTTTTTTGCAAGTTGCGACTAGATAAAATTATAAAGGAAGTTATAGTAGTAGTTTATTGGGGCAATTTAAATTTATTTATGGGAAAACTTTGTTGAATTTTAACTAGTAGGTGACAAAGCTGGTTGTTTATAGATTTTAGTTTTTGAAGGTGTAGGGAAGTAAGGATACGATTTTATTTACTTAATACATTTATGTTACATAATTTTACGCTACGTACTTACTAATAACGTTGATAGTTAATATCAACATTTACAAGGTAAAATAGTTAATTGTGCCACCCCGAAGTCCAATGAACCATTTGAAATATTAAAAAGTAATCAGAATTTGAGTAAATTTTACTATTTAGTTTTTTCTGTGCAATTCTCAGTCCAATTTACTGAGAGGTAAAGAGAAAAATTGAGGTTTGCTGACTTAATGGTTTCGTGGTTGGTAAGTGGAATAAATTTTGGACCATGAGATGATGGAAAAAATTACGGGGATTTTTTGTAGGAATTAGCGAGGATTAATTAAGAAAAATTTATCTTTTACTTTTATTGAATAGAATGAAAACATATTTAGATTAATTTTTTTCTGTCCGAGATAATTTTTTGACGAAAGCTTGTGATTTTATTATGACGATTAAAATTCTTTAAATAATTATCACATCTAGATGAATCTCAGTTTGAATAAAAAGCTATTTCTGAACCTTCTGGTCTAGTTTAATATATAAATGTCTGATTTTATAGCTAAATTCAGATTCGATAGAAGTGAAACTAAAATTAGCGAACTCTTCAGTATTCACATTGACTTTTCAATGTGATACAAGACCTACAAAAACTCTGTCCAGAATAGAACTTTTGAAATTTTATTTATTCTAAACTACACGGAAAAAACAAAATGACACTGCATATCCTCGCACCGTGATATCTGTATAAAAATCTGTAAAAATCTATATAAAATAATTTTGTATAATCTGGAGTAGATAAAATTATTTTACAAACAACCAAACCCAACAGCCGTAGCCATTAACAGGGTTAATAATCTTTATAAAGTAATTATTCTTAAATTATTTCTGTGATGACAAAATAACCAAAAAATTTAAGTAATAAATTCAGATTGCATCAATCGCTTCAAAACTACTCGAGTAGGTAAACATAAAAATAAAAAAAATAAAAGAAAAAGGTAACAAATTTGTAAAAATAAAATTTAAGTACCATTATGTACCAGCGTATTGTACCATGTATTATAAAAAAATTGCAAAGTAAATCCGATTTTTTACAGTGTATGCTCACATTCGTATTGACATGGCTAATTTTCACATTAAGCTACACAAGGACATCAAAAATTTTTTTCCCGGACTTGGAAGGCAAAATTGTTCTCTATAATTTTTATCATTAGATAAACTTCCTTCTATTACTTATTATTTAATAAAATTATTAGTATGACGCTATGATGAATAAATTTTATTTTATTATCGTAACAAGAAAAATCAATGGTGGACAAGAAGATATTTCTTTTTAATATATTTAAATAATAATGAATATTTATGGGGTATTGTTTGAATAATAAAAGTAATAGAGGTTCGGGCGAATTTATTAAAATTAAAATCTGTATATTTTATATATTGGTAGAGAAAATACAAAAAATGTTAATAAAAATACAATAAAGAGTACATAGAATAATAAGGGTATAGTGTAACGAAATTAACGTATCCATTGACTTGTGAATATTCAGATGGTCGGATACTCTCCGGTGTTTCGGTAGTAAGGATCCACGTGAGCGTAACCAGTTGGGAATATTCATGGGCTCTCATCCCTTAATTCGCGTGCGGTGCGAGATGCGAAAGTTCTCATCTTCTATGTGATGCGCGATATCTGTGCTGAGAATTTATATCTGCACTGAGAGAGAACAAGTCAAGAGTGTATGTAATGTAATATATAGGAATGTATATAAATATAAGTATGATATGTTGGGTGGTATGTGTCTGAGTCAGAAGCACGTACCTGAAGAATATATACAGGCATTTGTGAGTCAAGATGGAAAAGTATAAAAAGTGGTTTATAAAGAAAGATATAAAGGGTGTGAGAAAATCAGGTGAGCAACGGGAGACAAAAAATTGTGTTGAAAAAAGTAAAATAAGAGCAGGGAGAAAATGAAAGAGAGGAAGAGGGAAAGAGAGAGAGAGAGAGAGAGGAAGATATAAGTAGAAAAAGATCGTAGTGGGTTGGGCAGTGATACATTACCAGAATCTGCGAAACTTTTTCCATCATCGATTCACTCCTTCTCTCGGTTCGGTCACTTGGGAGCACTCGAGCTTCCTCGGCACACTCGATTTTATACGGACCAAGCGCCACCCCACGACCCCACGAGGCGTCGGATCAAGAGTAAACAGATCCAAAAAATATCAACCCAAGGGGTGAGAAAAGAAAGATTAAGGAAAAAAAAAAAAAGAGAACGATGAGAAAATTAAAAGAAAAAAAAGTTGCGTACATTGGACAGCGATTTGCGTTATACATTTTTTTGTTAATGTCCTACAAATTATACTCATTTATTAAGTTAGTTCATAGATTAAATGACTGACAAATATTTCATTATTATTGTTTTTGTTACAACAATTAAATTTTTGGATTGAAATAAATGACTGCATTCATGAAAATGTCGTGTAGTATGTATAGATATGCGCATGTATAATTTTTTTGACCAAAAGTAATCTTGAAAACCTCCAACAGAAGGCGCATGATATCTGAGTTATCTCTTTACCAGAGAGTTCATTTGAATAGTTTAAGTTTTAAAATAATAGTCATTTTTTGACTTTCTTAAGAGCGTTTTTTACATTAATTATTATTTTATCTAGCAAAGAAATTTCTTTAAATATAATAAATTACACAGAAATTTTGTATTAAATATTTAACACTTTTATGGGTAAATTTAACATTTATTCTGTTAAATTAACACAAAAAAGTGTTAAATATTCAAGATAAAAATTTTTAACACAGAATTGAAATAAGTAACTTATTTATTTATTAAAAGTTTATAAAAATTTTTTAATATCAAAATGATTATAAAATTAACATACCCATGCGAGGTTAAAAATTCATTTATCACCCTTTTTTGGGTTAATGTGACCTGATCATTAATATCAATTATTATCATTATTATAGTGCTAAATTTAATGTTAAAAAATTTTTCCAACGGACCAATGATTGATCGAGAGACAATATCGAGAATCTAAAAAAATAAAATCTCAAAGGAGCTTTTATTTGAAAGATAAAAAATAAAAGAGAAATGAAGATGATGTCTGTAACGATGAGTGTAGAATAAATAATGGAAGATGAGAAATACGATCTGTAGATACATCTATATCTGTATATATAATATATATTTACGTATGACCGGAGAAGAGAAGGGGAGATTAAAGAAAAGTGACAGGATTATAAAAGACATTTCTGCTTTTTTTTATTTTTATGCTGCGAATGTATTGTTGTACTGTAAAAAACAAAGATTTACGTTCACAAAAACAAAGCGAGACAGAAGAACAGAGCAGCAGTGAAGGAGGATTAGAGTTCCAACAGGTCGAAGCGGCATTAAAAATACGTGTAAAATATTCACGGCATGCTGGATGTATGCTTATCCTCATCTCGCTTCCATCTCAATCTTTACTTACACGTCTTTGCAGTGACTAGTACCTAGTACTCGGTGCTTAGATCTTACTTCCAGTCGGCTGGCTCTTGAGTTTGTCGGATAGATCGTAGTAGTGGATTTAGTTCCAGCTCCAGTTTTGCTGGCAGAATCGGACAGTGCAGACCGACAACGACAACGACATCGACCACATGTAGGTCGCAAGAGACTAGACTGCGACACTACGTGCCTCGAGAATTGAGCCAAAGACTTAAGTCTAGATTTTCACTTTTGCTCCATCTTCAACCGTACGTTTTTCACTTACTCAAGTGCACGAACCTCTTAAGGGTTTAACGGTCAAGATTATTTTAATCTCTAGATGTATATCTTCTTCACAAAAAAAAAAAAAAAATTCAGTAGATTTTTATTTTAGTATAAATATGAATTTATTTTATATTCACAATCCAAAAGTGAGTAAAAATTACTTGATTCAAGAAAAATATTGTTGGTTCAAGAATTTTTTTCAGGATACCTTGATTCAAGTAATGTATTTTCTTATTATTGAATATTTTGGTTCGAAAGTTTCAAATAATTAAATGACATATAATTATTTTTTTAATTAATTTTTTCTTCTTTTTCAATAGAGCAAAAGATATTTCGGACCAAGAAATTACATTTCTTGACGCACAATATGTATTTTACTTATTCTGAAAGGAAAGAATTTAAATAAAAATCATGATAGTGTTTGAGTATAGTGGCTGAACAGTATCACTTCGTGTGAAAATGGTATATTTAATCTACAAGTCAAAATTCTAACAAGACTCATCTCTCTTTTACGAAAAAGATTTATTAGCGATCATTTGTCCTCTCTCGGAGATTGCCAACACTATGTTTGGTTGAAAAATAATACATAAGCATATGTTACCAATAGGGTGTGCCAAAATGTAACTTCCGTGATAAAATAAATTACTTTTAAATCAAAAAGTTATTTTCTTAATTCAAGTTTTTTAAAATTATTAATTGAAAAGAAAATCTGTTGAATTCAAAAAAAGCTTTTATAGTTTATTAAAAAAAAATTTTTAAAAACCAAGATGTTCTTGGTTTAAATGATCCTTTTTTTTCAGCGTATATTTTTTCAACGAAAAAATTTATCTCTATCCTACTATCCTATTCCTTTTTTTTGCTTCCAAGTTTTTCTTCACATTCGCAAGGAAGCACATGTGTGGCACATATTTATTATTTATTGTGTAATTACGGAAATATGTCGTGCAGACAAGTGCTCGGAAGTGCTCCCAGAATTATCGAATCAGGAGTCGGAAGCATCGGTACCAAAAATAAATAAGTGTATTTTATATCTAATATGTATGAAAAGAAATAGAGATAAAATGTGAATGTGAAGGGTTAGTCGCATGCAGACTCCCATAGAAGAAGCTGTCTCGTTATTGGATACGAACTTTGTCCCTTTGAAGCACGTTGACGTGACCTCTTTTCCATCGAGACCCGACGAAGTCTGACGATTACTACTCAGACGACTCCGACAACGAACTCGACGAGACTGGACTATTGAATTCCCTCGGGCAATACGAAAAAAATTTTGAATAATATCGAAAAGGCAACGAATCATTTTATAATCCTCCGGATAAAAAATTGGAAATGTTTCATTGATACTCTCCAAGTATCTTTTCAATAACTTTTCCGTCCATTTTTTTTTTTTTTTTTTTTTTTAAGAAATGTTCGATAAAATATTGTATTCCCGCAAAAAATGAGACATACATTATGCACATACGATCAATGATTTACATGTATGCTGGTCATGTGTGAGCATATTAACAGTCTTAAAAATAAAATATTAAATAAAATATAGAAATAATACTTGAGATTAAATATTTATCTGAATTAACTCAATTATGAAAATTTGAACCTTCCTTTGATTTTTTTATCAGTGTGGACAAAAATGTTAATTACTTTGTAACGATTTGCTATTCCTCATGAAAATTTAGAATATTTATCTTCAATGTACATTTAATAAAAAAAAAAAAAAAAAAAAAAAAAACTGATCTCGAAATTTCTTTATTTTCTCGATCAAAAAAATTTCCGAAAATCACCTATTTTTTCGTTTGTAACAACAGGCCCGTCAGAAGCACTGAGAAGTACGCTTGATATTAATTACATTAAAAATCTTAATTAATAAATTTAATAATAATTGATCATGCATTCCGAAAGGTGTCATCACGTACACCGAAGAGGAGAAAAAACATTAATGAATATAATATAATATTTACGAGGTCAGGTGGTTGACGAAAAAGAAGAGTTTATCTCCGCGTCATTAGTAAATGCAATTCACGTGTCGCGATAACAAGTGCTAGGGGTGGCTACTATTATGCGATCTATAGAGTTAGGTGGAGCAGAGAGTCTACTACAAGTTCGGTGAGGATACGGGAAAGGCGGAGGGACAGGCGAGAGGAACGAGTAAGAATGAAAAGTCAGATTTGGAGCTTTAGCGTCGAAAAGCTCTGGGGGCTGAGTGCAGGCCGAGGAAGAGATGGAGTCGAGTTTGGAAACTAAACTGCCGGCACTCGACGTTTGTTCGTCGATCGTCATTGTTTTTGTTGCTTAACGACGAAACAATGCATGAGTAGGAGATTCCCTGGAGTGTTGCCGACGGCACTTGCTCTGCTCTTTCTCTTTATCTGGGGCCACTCACCCCCGTCTGCTGCACCCCTGCCCCAGCACTTTACAATCCTTGACCCCGTGATCGTCACGTTTTACCATTTTCAAACATCTCAACTCTACTTTAGACAACCCTCGACATTCCATTGTGCTCATTCCTCCGAAATAAACACTATTGTTATTATAACTTATTATTTTAATCTTTTTACTTTCATTTTTATCAAATATGGTATTAGTCAGTGATTACGGCTAGACTAAGAGATATTTGTGATAGACTAAGACTAGACTAGACTAGACTAGACTAAGAGTAGACTAAGACTAGACTAAGAGATATAAACTAAGATAAAATGTAAAATTTAAAAAAAAGCGTAACAATTATTGGAGCAAATGGTAATTTTTAAAAGTTGATCATTACTTATTACAAATCGACTATTATTTATTACAGTTTACTTCTTTCCGTGCACTGAAAAAAAATTTTGTTAGAACTATATATGAGAGAAGTTGTGGTTACAAATTATTATGTTAGTATGAGAATAACAAATCATATGTTATGATAGTGAAATATGGGTTATAATAAGTAACTTATGTGTTATGTTAACAAAAATGTTTTATTATTGTAGCAAACGTTTCAGATAATAGTTCAACAAAATAGTTTAGTTGAATTAACCAGTCGGTTTGTTAAAGCAATAAAATTATTTCGATCTATCTATCAACACACAACAATGTTATTCTAGCTATTGCGGAAGCTTCATAATAGTTTATTTAAAAATTTTTTTAAAAAGTAAGTAAACACAAAATTGTATTAATTTTAACTCAGAGCTGTGTTACTTTATGGTTATACACATGGAGTGTATTGAATTAAGTCTAAGTCTATGTCAAAAATGTCATCAACACAAATTTTTGTGTTGAATTTTACAAAAATTTATTTACTGTCTCGTAAAATTTGAAAATTGCTTTATATTTTGAAAAGTAGCAACCTTTATTTATTATTCAGATAAATTTATAGCAAAATTAAATTTTTTTCTACTGAATATTAACTTAAATAATATCCGGCTTATCATCTAAAATTTCAATGAATCTATGTCTTTGACATCGCTTAGTCATTCAATCAAATAAACCCACCCATCAGCGCAGCAGTGGCCAATATTGCCTTTGACTTTGAGCTGAAAGCATCAATGTCATTTTACCATTACAATCGCATAGCTGTGGTGGGGATAAGGAGGAAAATTTCGTTCCCCTTGTCCTTGTGTTGGTTTTGATTCCCGCTTCTTATTAGAGGACTTAGAAGCTCTTACTAGGATCTAAGGATCGCAGTATAAACCTTATTCGATTAGGTCACCAGGGGAGCATCCTGATGCCCTGACGCTTGAGTTGTCTGTTACTTTGTAATGAACCCGTGTGTATAGGAGTTATTGATGTCGGACCGAAAGGACCGTGAGAATCGAGACGAGGTGGTTCTCAAGTGTATGAAAGCACTCAAGACAAGACGCCAGCGGGATTTCTCATGACGAAAGTAACGACACCGCAAGTTACCGAGACACCTTGTGTATGGACTGTGTGAAGTGCACAAAGTGTATGAAGGGTATAAAGCGTAGTAAGTGTAGTACGGTAAGGTGAAGTCAAGAGCTAACAGCACGCTGTAGGGCTCTTGTAGATCGTCTTTGTTATGGTCGGCGACACGCTAAGCAACTTATTGTCTAATAAATTTATAAGCTGCTATGCGTAGCTTTTAATGTTTCATTTTGGCGTAGCTTTTCCTTGATTTTATTTCCTATTTTGCTGGCGTATAAAATTCTGGGAGATTTTTGTTAATTTTCATTTTAAAAAATAGCTGTACTTCCACAAAAAAATTTCTGACAATATGCGCAGACAAATAATTTTGTTAAGACAGCAAATGGTGATTAATCGATTAGTTATTTAAAAAAATTGAGGCAAATTTCAAAAACAAATTAATTTGTGATTCTTATAACTATGCGAAGAATACAAAAATTTTTAAGTCAATTACTGAGAAAGAAGTAAAAATCTCCAGTTTTTAAATTAATTAGTTTTATAATTTTATAATTAAAAATAAAAAAATAAAAAAAAATAACTCCCTAAAAAATTTGAAACACTTTATTGATTCAATAATAATAATCTGTGATCAACATGTCGACTGTCAATGTATGATCATATACGGCTATGTATATATGGATCACTGACTTTTCCCGGGTTATTAAATGTACTATTGATACATCACTCTCAACTAAGTCCTTCTGTATCTACTTTATCACATTTCCAGGACAAAGACTTGTGATGCAGTGACTTATCTTCGATACAGTTATGAAATTGTAATATGCCGTAAAGACATTGATGTTGGTGGCTCAAAGTCAAAGGCGGTATTCGTCATTGCCATTAGACTTAGTTCCAAGTCAAGAGTATTGAATGAATGTCTCTGTATCGAAGGATATTGCGGTTTAGAGTCATGATGTGCTTAATATCTATTAGACATTGAGAGGTACATTAGACTTCAGGCACAAGTAATGCCCACCGTAGACTGGCAGTGAAAATGAGAATTCGACTAATAGGCACATAGATATATGTATATGCATATATGGAGATATAAAGTGTGTACGGCATGTGGATTTGATCGATGAGATGCACGTCCGGTTGCAGGTTAATAGCAATATTGGCTGCTGCTAACTACACCCCTTGCCGTAATTTGATCCCAGGTATTAGTGTACTGAGAGATTCCGAGACCGTCGTCACAGAGGGTGCGATCTGGAGAGCTCCACTCCAGAGCTCCCAAGTATATATAATAATCAGGATAATAATGATAATGATGATAGAGCATAGGAATCCGCGAGAGAACAAGCGAGGAGGAGAACGCTCTGCTCAATCGGGTTGGCTCTACCCAGCCGTGACATAATTTAACCAAATTGCCGGACAGTCAGCTACGAATACCAATCCTCGCGTCTACATGGCTCTGTATTAAACATGTAATGCTCGGTCCAGTGTCTCGACACGCACAATTTCGCCGCTCGCGTGTTATGCGCATCGGTAGGTGAGTTCAGCTCTCGTTCAGAATCGGCGATACGTGACTGCCTGGAGAAAAAGAACCCATGAAAATTTCGAGTTGGGAGGTGTTACATTTTTTTTTCTTTTTTTGCGTCATTTAATTAATTACTGGATTTGGATTTTTCAATGATTTATATATGTGATCAATAAATATTTTGCACTCTATAATTTAGAATGAAAAAAATAAAATCCTTATCTAAATTGATGCATATAAAATTTTCAGCGATTTAATAACTCATCATGACCCGATTAAAAATTAAACACAATATCTCGTAAACAAATAATTTCAAGCTAATCTTTAATCAATATTAAAGTTATCAAAGAAGGGAATTTGAATCCAGAAAATGTTTTGTTATATTTATTATTTCTCTTTAGGATACGTTATTTCATTTATAAAACTCCTTTCTCAGCTCTTTTAGTTTCACCTCTGCCCGGTTTTTTAGATAGAATCCTCCCTCAGCTTTATTTCTCCTCCTCTTTCTCCTATCATCATCCTCTTTCACTCCTTTGCTCTTGTACCTTAAACTCGAACGGTCGTTCTTCAGCAAACTCGTCTTACCCTCTCGTGTATCCTCAGCATTCTTTTATCTCTTTCCTCAAGTGCCGGCACAACCACTTGGTTGCCGACTTCACCTTCCTCGCTGCATCTACCCACACTCACCCTCACCCTCAGCTTTCTTTATACATCTTTTGCCCCTCATCCTCATTCTCATCTCTATCCTCACCCTCTCATATTTCTTTTTAGTCCACCTTTAACCCATCCTCAAACCCTCACTGCTATCCCTCAATCTCCACTTACTTTTGCCGCACTCTTTTGGTCTGTACACCACTACCCTTGTAATCTGTTTACGACTCTTCTGAGGCAGGAACTAACCATGCTGTTGACAAAGCCATACAATGCCTTTCTCATCAAGGCAATCGTTTATGAATACCCACTGTTATACCGTTATTATTATTTTTCTTTATAATTATCTGTTTATTTGTTTTTTTATTCATCTTTATTTTATTATTTTCTTTTACCTACTTTCTTATAAACTCTAATTTTTTTTTATAATTATTTTCAAAGTCTCGATAAATAAATTAATTATTTATCGACTCTAAATAAAATAATTATTTATTTATCCATATATATATATACATATACAATCGAGACCATTAATTCGAGTATGCTTTGGTTTCATTTAACATTAAAAACAACAAAAAACTTTCTCAAATAAATAGCCACGATTGTAGATATAGATTTTATATAGTAGTTAAGTATTCTTAAATTTTCTAATTTTCTGCACAATTTTTAAAATTTTTTCTTTCATAAGAACCTTCTCCTGACAATAACAAATACAACAAAAAAAGAATTAGTGAAATCGGTCTAGCCGTTCACGCATGATGGCATGACCGAGGGAAAAAGGAATTCATTTTTATATGTATAGATTAAAAACTGAATATTTTTTTATGAAAAAAAAAATTTAATTAGACTTTTTGATAAATTTATGTAATAAAAAAAAAACAGGAAAGTTTATTGGGTCAACCTAGCGTTCTATTGATTGAAAATTATTTTTTCTACTACTTTTATTAAAAAAATGAATTTATGGCAATTTGGTAATAAAATAATTATTCAATGGATGAATAAATACCTGAAATTGTAGAAAAATTATTTTCTGTGTACGTGTTTAGTCGACGAGAATTTAATAATTGCCTAAAATCAATCTAGAATCATGGATTGAAAATTAACGAATACGCAGAATGGGCTTTTGAGTAATCCATACTATATCGGTTGCAAAAAGTTTTACACGGTTAATTACGTTATTGTAGTACAAAATTTTCGAATAAAATCATAGTAATAACATCATAAATTATTCTATTAATAATTGTAATAACATCTTTTGCTAACAATAAATTTAACAACTCCAAGGTCGTGTTTAAACGAACCCTGTCGATTAGTATAAAAAACTGATTCATCTATCAGTATAATAATATCTCATTTTTAATATACATTCTAATTATAACCAAATTTCTAGGACTTTTTTCTTCGCGTGCATCTCATCCGTAAGCTCCAGCTTAAAAGTATTAAAAAAATTCAATCAATGCCCACCGAAGCGTAACAAAAAAAAAGCTAGTTCTAAAATGAAATTTCTAGCACATCAAATTTATTACAAATCAATATATTAAATTAGAATCCGAGGAACAAATACTTTCGATAGATTTAAACTCTAGGACATTTATATAAAAAGTTGGCTAATGCCACGTCGTCAACAGCTGGAAGCGTCGAGCGTCTAGATTCAAGTGTTTAACGACAGAGTACGATCTATAAAAAATGAAAATAAATAAAAGTTAAGTTGTAAAAAAAGTTTTATAAAAAAGTGAAACATTAAGAGGTAGAGTCTTTTGCGCCTTCTTTTGTCCCGAGTATCGGCAGGAGACTATAATCGCCCGAGGAAGACAAAGTTAAAGCTTTGGTTCCTCGCTGTAAGCTTCCTTGTTCAAGTTCCGCCTCTTTTCTCTTCTCTCTTCGTTTGGCACTAAAACAGCTCGGTGATCTCGGTGTCTCTTACGCCTCCTATCCACCTTTACACGTTTAACTTACGGCGCCTCGCATCGCCTTACGTAACACATTTACCGGCATCAAAATATATATACAGACACTGTGCAGTAGTGTTATGTGTTATCTATATACTACGACCAGAGTCAGGCAAGACAGTATAGTTTCATAAGGTATAAGGTAGAAGGTATATTATGTCGAGGACACGGCAGAATCAACAGCCAAGTAAACGGCACACCCTTGACTACCCTCTGACACTGTCCCTACTGTTCCGAAGAGAAACAATATAATGTGATTTACTGGACCATTACTGCCAGTGTATTTTCCGAGTAGTAATGTCTAGGTGTGGTGATACCACTCGCTCCGACGAGAGAAAATGTCCAAGATGGTCTTCAATGTGTTACAGCTATAATACACCTACCTACTACCTACTACCTACTACCTACAGCCACCCCGTACACTTTATTTTTATTTTTATTATTTTTATATCGCAGTTGAGCTTTTTATTCCGGACCACAGTGTCGTTTTTGACTTGATCGCTTTTCTTTTCTCGTTATTTCGTCGCCTCGATAACACCAACGAGTGTCCGCGTAATAAACTCGGTGAACCACAGCCATGATTTTAATGTCGCTCGTCATAATCCCCGAAATATAGATAGACAGTATAATTTATAACCACAATATTTTCATGTCATTGTCACAGAATATTATGACGTTCTTCTGCGGTTTAGTTAATGTCAGCATCAGCGCTGCTTATGACGCAGGTGTTGAGAATTTATTTTGTTTCGAAGGTTTGACAATTTTTTGATTTTGGTAACTATTCATTTTCATTTTTTAAAATTTATTTTCGTCGGGGAAATTATAATTATTTTTTTTTTTGTGTATTTAAAAAAACAGATTTATTGACAGTAAATGATAGTTCAATTAATTACATTTCATTAATTATTTTTAATTTAATAACTTTATTTTTGGAACAATATTTTTTAATTAATTTTTTTTTGTATAATTTTAGTCGATCATTTTTTTCCAGCGTTAATTATTTTATATAAATCGACTTAGAGCTTAAGAATTATTAATTGAAAGTTTAAAAAAAAATTTATTGGGTTACAGGAACGATTATATCTTACGAGTCTTTCGAGCGAAAATTCTTGAATAATTTATTGAGATCTCTAATGTATGTTAATTATAAAATTATCTTTTTATCAGGCTTGATATATCTTGATATGGTCTGGTATGTACATATACATTATTTTGATCTGGCCATATATGTTCTGAAACATGTTCTGATCAGAAAATTTTTCACGGGACTTGACATATTTCATAAATAAATTGACTATTAACAGAATTGCTTGTAAAATTATTAAGACTGCATAGAGTTCGAGTGAATAGCATTAATAATAAAATATATCTATTATTATTTAGTTAATTCATTGAATTATTAAATCAATTAAATCGAAGAAACTTGTATGTGAATTAATAATGTATACTAATTTTTAATTAGAACAGATATGACAAACGTTAATATGAAATATTTACAGAGCAGAAATTGAATAATTCAGTAGTGAAGATCAATAATATGTTTCACCGTAATGAATACTTGATTTCACTAAAAAAAAATTCAAATTGAAAAGAAAAATAAGTTTGGAAAATCCAAAAATGCACGCCTCATGAACTCATTTTCTATAATAAAATTGATTGATATAAAATTCCGTCTACGGAATAAATAAAAAAAAAATTTTTTTCATTTATTTAAAAAACAAAATGTCTTTTAAAAATGTCATAAGTGTTGAAACTAGTGTTTTTCCATGATATTTATTTGTAAATATTATTCTACAAGCGTGATAAAAAATAAATAGAGACAATTTTAGTTAAAAAAATCACTTGATTTTTATAAGGCGAGAGTAGTAATCCTCTTCGCTTATGAGGCGTGCAATAAGTTACGAATTTACAAGAAAATTTTGAATGTTTTATTAAAATAACTAAAACTATTGAATTAATCGGTAATCATTTGAAAATGTGAATACTGAAGATAGAATCAAAATGTTTTTTTAATGGCTTATTTAAAATACTTGGAAGGAAGTATAAGTGACTAAGAGTATGAGAATGGATTTTTTACTTTTTTTCCCTCTTGTGAATTTTTATCTTACTGCTGATTAATCCTCCAATTTATAGAAGCAGTCCTACAGGATGTATAAATGTTGGAGGACTTAGTGAGAAGATTTTAATGAAGGAATTTATCGATTTCCATTGTCTCAATAGAAATTCTTCTCTCCATTTTTTTTTTTTTACTTTTCCGTGTTTTTATTCCCATACCTGCACATACTCGAGTTTTATTGCATTCACAGAAGCGAAAAAAATCATCAGGTACAGGCTGAAATTATAAAAAAAGAACATTTGAAGATTGAGCAGAACTAGAGTTTTTCGAATCACTTTTTGATCTAAAAGTTTTTCTTAATTTTTTTAATATAAAATAATGATTTTTATGAAATATCATTTATAGTGATCAAATAATTATGAATTGTAACACAAACAAAAACGTCGAATAATTTTGCTAAAAATTGTTTTACACAATCTAAATTTTGGAAATAATAAATTTTTCATGGATAATACTTAATTTACTGACAGGAAAATTTTTAGGAGCAAGTTAATAAAATTTTTAAAGTATATTTCAAGAATGCAAAATAATAAGTAGTTAAAAATTTTATTATTATTTATCACAATGAGTATTCATGAATAATAAATGAATATATACTTTAAAAAATCATTTTAGTTTTTTATTATAAATAAGTTATGATTCTATCGATAATAAAAATCTCAACTCATAAAAAATTTCTAAATGATTAAACATTTTTATTACAAAAGCGATCGTGATTTTATGTTGTATAATGAATGCATGTATTTATCACATATTTTCAAGATATTTCAATCAAAATTAAGATATATAAAATATAGACGAAAATCGATCAATAGTTAATTATTTTATTTGTTGGTCATACATTTTTTTAATAAGTTTGTATTTTAAAATTCATTTCTGATGAAAATTATTCATAAGGGCAGTTTTCTTTCAGAGTGTGTGTGAATATAAATATAAATAATAACAATTTCAATAATAATATCAACAACAGCGATCGAAATAAGACATTACATCAAATAAAGAGCATTAAACGTACATTATGTACATGCATAAAGCAAAAGTAAGGGATGGGTCGTATATATTGAAGGAAAAGAGACGAGGGAGTTAAATATTATCCGGCGAGTTATCTATTTATCTTATGGTCGATGGCGGGAGTTAGTTTTTTTTTTATCTTACATCAAACAGTTATCACACCTAGTTTTACGAGTGCCATTTGTAGATGCCATGTTATTTGTGATGGATGTACATTTTAAAAGCAAATCGTAAAATATCTTGCAATGGGTCATTTGTAATTTCTCGACATATTGAGTCAATTTTTATTCCCCCGTGAATCGATAACTTTTTACTCTTTATGCAGCTCCCTGTCATTTATTACTTGTTGTTAAAAATGATTTCAATTATTTATTAACTGTTTTTGATATTTATCCCTGTCATTAATAGTCACTCAAATGAATTTATTTTATAAAATAATACAGAAGACTATTTCAAATCAATCTACTACCATTAAATAAATATTTGCCAACAAAAAAAAAGATAATAAATAATTACAGACAGCCAAATGTTTTTATTTTGTATCATAAATTTTAAAAGTTGCTCCACGTATAGAAAAAGAAAATATCAGCCCGCAAAAAAATAAATTGAATACTTTTCACCGTGGAGTTTATCGAAGATTCCCAATAGCAGTATATCCGGACTGGTCAGCGTTATCGGACTTGCTCTTTTAAAAACCCCTATCCCCTGCTCCCTGCCCCTGTCCACTATCTCGTCTCTCAGTTAGTTCTCTTTTTCCGACTGTACACCGCACACCGCACGTGGCCTCTCTCCCTCTATCACCGTGAGATTAAGGTATAAAAATGATAAAGTCTCCACCGACGGACCTTTTTATCGGCGATAAAATTCCAAGTCCGTACAGATCCTAAAAGTGTCAAGCACTCTTGGAATCCGATATTTTATTGTGACGTTAGAGTGAGTTTTTCTTTATCTCTCGTTTCGTTTGTCGCTCTTGCTTCTCTTCGTTTTTACTCCCATTATACTTCTCACTACATATACTATATAATATCTGCAACTACCCAACTGTCCCAAACGTTTACGATCAAAATAGTAAACTGCTATAGACTTAAAGTAAGACCGATATGACTGGACCACCAATTTTTTTTATATATTTTCCCGGAATATATCATCCTCGGCGGCTCTACTTGGATAAAGGCCGAGTGGAGAGATCGAACCCGAGCAATACGTTTTGTCCAATTCGTTGGGTAAAATCCAACATATACTTCTATCATTCCCAATTTTTTGGTATTCGCTTCTCCAATTTTTCGTGATAGAATTTTTTTTGATACAGCCAATTTTTACATGAGAATTAATATGGTTCGATCTAGTAATATATAAATATGTGAAGACAGATAAAGTTATGCATGAGAATAAAAAAAGTAAGTCATAATAATTTAAAAATTTTTTTTTTTTTTTTTTTAACCATTCAACTAAAAAAAAGTTTCCAATTAAAAAAAAAAAAAAATGGCTTTTGTTCTTACTAAACTATAACTTTTTAAAAAATTTACTTTGAACTTTGAATTTTTTTTTTTTTTCTATAAAAAACTGGCATTTTTTTAAATCTCAAATTTTACCAGTGTGGCGGTACTCTCTCAATTTCTATTTATTTTTGTAGATTAAAAAAAATGTATTTAAACCAAGACATCTTTGAATACATTTTTTGTTTGATTTGGCAATAAAAGAATGGCTTTATTTCACAATAATGGTCCAAAAAATATTTAAAACGAGAAAAAAAAATTAACAAATTATAAAACTCAAAGTTATAAAAGAAAAAAAAAAGTTTTTCAACATTAATTTTAATATATTCCAAAAAAACAGAAATCCACGAACATGTAGTAGTCAAAACTCGGTAAAATTTTTCTCATTCAGCAACATGTGAATAACGTGGCTGAAATTTCCATATTTAGCTGTGAAAATGAAACTAGAATTGTATGTAAACTCTGTACACTTTGGAACAAAATGTAAAAAATCAAATTTCCTTTGACAAAGATCTCTATATCAGAATAATAATAGAAAAAGGTCTTCCCGTTCCATAGTTTTGCGAAGAGGACAAATAAAGTATAAAAACAAAGATAAAGTATTTTAAAAAAGAAGTTGTAAATGAACGATTAAACAAAAAGTTTATGACACTTTTAATTGAGGGTGTATGTTCGTGCTCGTCACAAGTTCGTCAGAATGAGAAGAGTATGAGTTGTCCATTTAAAATGAGAGTATGCGTGCAGTAACTAAACTCACATAAATCTCGTATAAAACAGCGTATTTAAATATTACCTTAGGTACACAGGACTTTATCATGCGGATTAGCATAAATATAACAACCAGGATGGTACATCGAACGTGACTTGGTAACTCTGAGCTGCTGACACAACACCCCGGGAATACTCTAATGAACCCAAAGCAATTTAATATCACGTTAAAAAATAAGTTACCTTTAATGACAGGACACTAATTGCTCCCCATAAATAAAATCTTTAAAATAAGTTAATGACGTTCAACTAAATTCATAAAACTACCCAGATGTTACTTTTTTTCTATAAGCTAAAATTCTTTTGTGTTCTCAAACTTTTTTTTCGTCATTATTTAAAAAATGAATTTCCCGTTAACAAGATAATGCACTTTAATACTGTCTCTTTCGGCGAGAAGAGACAAGGAGGGGGAAAGGAAAAAACAGATAAAGAACAATGGTGTCTTGGCTATTTATCTCGACATAGGGTTATTAAATAGTACCGAGTTTTAATGAAAACAATGAAGCTTTGTGTCGAAGACCTTCATCGTAGTAGCTTTAATATCCGAGAATTTACATTAATTTACATCCCTAATTTAATAACCGATGTATGGACATTATGCTACAGTTATGCTTCGTTAAAATACGTCTGTGTCGTGTACTTTGTTTTAGGTCGGTAATAATGATTAAAGTTTTATTAATATATGTAGTTACAATACAAAACGTTTACAGAGTTTAGAGTTCTCACTAAACAAAGTTTGTGTTTAGAAAATTAAATTTTTTATGAGATACTAGTTGTTGATAGTGTGTAAAATTATTCCAAGAAGTATTTAGTGATATATAAAGCACATGTTCACGAAATTTCAAAAAGTTGTTGATTTCCGTAAAAGACATTCTTACATGAACATAAACAATATAGAGTCTTGTATGAATAATAAATGAATGAATGGCTTATAAAGTATAATTGGATTGTTATTTTATCTCGAAAAGAAAAATTCAAAATGCTATCTTTATTTCTAAGTGCACTCCTGAGAAACAAGTACATCCTTACAGTCATGAAAATGACATGAAGGATTCCTTGTTTTTTTTTTTTTTTTACAACAGACGCGGTATATATATCTGTGCCTTTATCAAAGCTGCAAGCTTTTGCTGTTATGTAATCTCGAATAGCTGTATCATTCTTAAGACAAGAAAGCATTCGTCTTGTATATACATGAAAAAAGTTTCATATCACTTCTTTATCC
This sequence comes from Cotesia vestalis, assembly GCA_000956155.1. NCBI lineage: Eukaryota > Metazoa > Arthropoda > Insecta > Hymenoptera > Braconidae > Cotesia > Cotesia vestalis. Next base: position 138,706 of record JZSA01001152.1, read on the forward strand.
GGTCTTATTTTCCCTCTCAGACTGGAGTTACAAAAAAAATTTAAATAAACTGCAATATAGCTTTTAAATTTCACTGCTAGAAAATTTTATGCATGCATGTTTGAGGATATATCGTCCCGGTGGGATATAAAACCTCAAGTGAAATGAGACAACATTGAGTGTTTTTGTATTAAAGAAAATTATGGGAACCATTTTTTAATCAATTTGATTTTTTTATCTGCACAATGAAAAAGAGTTCGAAAAATTAATTATATTTTATAAAGTTGTCGGAAATATGAAAAAATAATTGGATGTTCAAATTATTTGAAAGTTATGTAATAGATATGCATGCATGGATACGAGTAACATATTGAAATGCTCACGGTCTCAGTATAAAAACTTGTAATTGATTTCGTTGCAAACTTCGCTGAATCTAAAAATAATAAAATGTTTTTGTTAAAAAAAAAAAAAAAAATGTTCCAATTTATAAATGTATGTTGAAGCTTCAATTTTAAAAATATAATGAAGCAGTAGTGGTCTGATCAAAATATTTATCAACTTAACTATTAACAAATTCAATGGTTTGAAAAAATTTATTAATTTATTAAATATAAATAATTTAATAGGGTTATAAAAAGTTTTAAATTAGAATTTTTAGTCACTTTTTTCAAAGAAGCCTAAAAGAAAATTTATCAAAATAAATATTTTTTTATTTTTATTTATTTATTAACAAATAAATAAATAAATAATAAAAATAAATAAATAAATATTTTTTTAATGCTCTCTCTACCAGAGATTTTTAACTCTATGATCGAAAATAACAGATGAGCATATATGACCTCATAAGGACATGTATGAGAATATTAAGACATATATGAACATATAAAATTTTCTGATAAAACCTCACATAAAAATCACATTTTGTACGACGAAATATTTATTAACTGTTAATAAATCGCATTTAATGATTCATTAACTGTTCATACAAATTTATTGAATCATTTAACGTTAAAATATTGTTCATCAAAAGTTCATAAAGCTCATTAAATACTAACAAATCCTTCTACCAGTATATTCTCGTCGAAAGTTGGAAAATTTCAGGCTGTCAGGCCCGAAAAGCAGAATCAATATCTCCGACCTGTCACATCGGTGTTACATCGCCGACAACACTCTGACCGTTTTAGTGACACTCTTCTCTCGAGCGATTTCTCGCCGTCCTCATCGGATGACCTTCCAATACACGCACAATCACACACACACACACATACTCATAGGTTTCTGTACGTTGTATATTTAATGTAATTATTGGTACACAGGGGCACATACGACTGGTGTGACAGCTCCTGGGACACGTTTTGCCCGCGGGAGAAGTTTACTTGGAGCTTTACAGAGATCTGCTCGTCAATGTTATTCTACTATGCTTTCATTTTGCTCTGTGGGGACTAGGGACAGAGGAAATTCATTATTAATACCCATGCGCTCACAGTTTTATTCATAGTATTAATCTACGGAATTATTTAAAATAGTCGGAAAACATGCTGCAAATAAACTGATTTAGTGATGTGAGGGTTTTTTTTTTTTTTTTTTTTTGTAAATACAAGCTGTCGGTGTTCGTAAAATATTCGAGATTCAGGTATTTAATACAGCACAATTTTCAATTTAAAAATTTTTTTTCAACTTTTAAACAATAAATTTGTAATAAAAATAATATTTATAAAAATTTTCGCAAATTTTAATTTAACTAAAAATGTTTACTGCGTAAAATCAAGTCGTAAATATTTATCATTTTCTCGTAACTATAATAGATGTCTCAACGTTTGTAGCAACATTCACACTACTTTGTGTTCTAAATCCACGAGAAAGTCCTCGTAACACAAGACTAGTTTAAAAAATACAGTGTAGAAATCGCAGGTGGTTAAAGAAGACCCCGCTAAATCCACTTTGTGATATTAACCCCCGCTGGCTTGTACAAAATATTTTACAACAACCCAGGGCTTTACAGGCTTTGAATTTGAGCGCATTACCAGAAGAAATTTTTTTTTTTTCTCAACAACAAATCTAAAGATAAATTTGAATAAAAATGACGAGATACTTTGCTATAACGACACTTCGCAAGTGCTTAGACGGTAAAAAAAATAACCAGCAGAAGGAAGAAATGATATGCTTAATCACTTACAATATCGTTAGCGCTAAGATTATAGAGTAAGTGGATAAAGAGTGTCTGACTAGAGCTCGGAGCGACTACTTGCCGTTCATTGGGTTATTTTTCCCTTGTCCAATAGACTGGTTGTTTACCCAGGAGTCCAGGGGATAGAGTGGGTTTTTAAGTGGGGAGAAATGACGCTAGTGGTTGTAGTACGTTGCAGAGAGACCTTTATCTCGTAGTTTTTCTTTGCTAGTGGATTTTTCTCTCCTCTCTCCTCTGCTCACTGGTAAGAGTAAATCCCAGTTATAAAGGAGTCCAGTCTGCACGCTCAGTATCAAGAGTTTATAATCCCTCAGAGATTCAGTCTCTGATCTCCAGATCTCCAGATGTTTTGTATTTTTTTTTTTTTTGTTCATTTTATTATTTTTATTCCTTAACCGTTACACAGAAATACTTTATCTGCGGTAAAGTAATACGTCATTGTTATTGTTATTGTTATTACGATTGTCGGTGTAGTTATATATCAATCATAGTCTGCAGTGGTGGACGCGTTGTAAAAACAGAGAATTAAATTTATTGGCCGAGTGAATAGAATAGAATGAAAGTGGATAGGTTATGTTATGAGTTGGAGAGAATTTCAGAGAGTACCAAATGTTGAATTGCCCACGTATCTTTCTCCAAGCTCGACAGTTTAGTTCACCCGCGTATAGCTGTGTTTTGGGCATGTTCCGACCGCGACGGAACATTCATTTCCCATGTGAACCATGGCTCACCTGGTTTGTATCCCTATAGATGCATACATAGATACAGATACAGATACAGATACAGATGTAGATATATACATTTTAGATTCTGGGAATACACCACTGTACAATTCCCACATTTCCATCATCCGTTGTGAGCTCGGTTTCATCTGTTACCGTAAATCAAATTCTTATTACTCATATCCAATAGTGAATTAAAAATAAATAATACGATTCTATTTCTTACATTTCATTTGTTGAAGGGTTTTTTTCTGTTTCGATCTAATTAATCTTTTTATATTTAACAAAAAAATATATGATAGTAAATTTTTTTATAGAATATAAAGGATTTTATTAGAAGAACGCAATGTGTGAGAGCGTTTATCTGGGTAAAAATTTTTATTTTGGAGGTTTGACACGCTTGATTGATTATTTATTTCAACTTGAAAATTCAAAGTTATCCTCATTTCAAAAAGGTATCCTGGATTGAAAATAAAATTTTTAATTAGGAAACAAGAATTTTTTTTTATTAGTGTTTAGACGTATATTTTGGATAAACATGGCATGATTAAGAATTTAATCGTATCGATTTAAGACCGTAACAAAATCATTTTTTTTTTATCAAAAAAATTTTTCTTCAACACATCAATTAAAATTTTATTTAAATTCAAATCTAAAACATAAATTTAAATTTAAATCTTAAAAATAGATTCAAAATTTAATCCCTTATCATTTATAGCTCCTCTAAAATTGATAGCATAAAATAGAGTGATTAAAAATAATGAGATATTATTGAAGGAATTAAGTGAAATGTATGAAGGAACTAATAAGATAAGACGGTTTGCAAAGAGTCTATTCTCAGAATCGATTGTTAGATTCACATGGAAACACTTTATTCGAATGGCGTATCTACCACGAAGAGTAGCATTATAAACATGTCGGCGATAAATCACGAGATTCGATGCTGCTGAGCAAAAGCCGCGAGTAGGTATACCAGAGAGAGATAAGCTGAGAGGAGGTGAACCAGCCCCGGAAAAGAGTAGCTGAGCAAGAGAGAAAGAGAGGAAGAAAGGTAACGCAACGCGACTAATACAATGAGCGAGTGAAGGAGAATAGTGAGATAGATTTATCGCAAGCCTAGCTCTCGCCAATACGAGAGCGGGAAGGGAAACCTACAGCCAATATTCATTCCCAACATTTCACGCCGAGCATAAATAAGGATCGAGAAGCCATGAAAGAATTTCTTGCTTTTCCACCAGCTCAACTTTAAGAATAAAAAAAGACACGAGAGAAAAAATGAAGGAAAAAATCGGGGGGAGGAGTGGAAAAAGAAATACATGGAAAGAGGTTAAGTGTGCGAGTTTGGCTATAAGAATGTATACTGTACCGGTGTAGTGCTGGTAGATGATGTGAGAGAAAGAAGCCATAGAGGAACGATAACTTCTGGCACACCGAGCGATTGCTTATCGCGATTGCTCGCGCGAACTTCAACAAAACTTGCCGCTCGTTTGTCGTAGGAAATGTGCTTTCTATTGACAACCATCGACTGTTGTATATTCATACGTCTATATACACTCCCACACATAAATATATACAATATATTGTATACTTGGGATTGAGACAAATTACCTTTTTACTTTTCAAATTCTTACTTTTTTCTTACAATAAGAAAGTATTTATTGACTGAGTTTAATAAACAATCAAACTTTCTCAAAGTAATGAATAGGTTGATTGAATTTTAAAGTTTTGGATAGACGATGTTTTACTCAAATATTTAAAGAATGTCTGGAAACTTTTCTGTATAGTTTATTTAAATCTCTATGAAAATTAATACAATCGAAATTAAATTAAGATTAATGTAATTTATGTATCGATTAATGTAACGTAATTATCCATTTTATTTTAATTATTAAAAAAATAAAAATGAATTTTATGGACCATTACAAACATATAAAAAAATTTCAAGTATCTATTAATACCAAACAATCTGATTTATTAAGCAAAACATTTATCAATATCATAAATCATAAGTAATAAGAATCCGTTATACGATTTTATTGTTTGAGATATGACTAACAGGAACCGGATGAGTTAGTGTGTATACATGATTGGAAGGATGCCTATGTCCGATGGCTTTAATCCAATAACTTTTCTTCTCACTTACTCCTTCGGGAATTGAAATATCTTTCTCTCTATCATCCATACATTCAATTCTTCTTATTTTGCCTTTTTGCTCTTAAATCTTCGTAAGGACATATTGAACATAAATTTTCAGCACTCGATGCCTTGTGTCATCTGTTCAATTAGCTCGTTTTACTCGTGAATCTGTTCCAGGATTTTCCACTCTTATTATTCCTTTTTCTTTCTGCTCTTACTTTATTCCAGTCGAACACTCAATCGTAAAGCGCGAGTCACAAGTAAATCTGGATACATTCATTGAAACGTATAATAACTAGTCTTGTTATAATGTATTTTGAAAAGTTTAATTTTGCGTCAGTTCGTGATCGAAACAGTACTTTACCGAAATTGGAATAATTTTTTATTTTTTATTTTTTTTAAATAAATTGAATCATAAAATTGTATGGATTTTTTCAATGGTGGATTGTATAATAAGGAAAGTTCGTACGGACATACTTGTAAGTAGTATTGAGAGTAATAAGAGTTGAAATTGGACACAATTATAGCCAGAAAAGTACAATGAAATACTTTGAGGATTTATCAGTGTGGCCGTTGCCCACCTGGTAACGCTCTTAGCCCGTTAGTAAGTAGTAAAAGTACGTCGTTGAAAAGTTTACAAGCATTCAAGTACATGAGAGTTTCACCTTCTAACTGTTTTAGTTCAAGCCCTCCACTCAACACTATTGTACCTTTATTTTTTACTTTCCTAAAACTTTTTTACTTCATTATAACTTGATCTCATTAAAAATATTTCTTGGCATTACAATTTGTTATTTTTTAGTTTGCTGAGTAATAACTTACTCGTAAGCAATCGCACGACGAAATAAGGCAATAATATGTAATTATGATTTATTCATTAAAATATTTTTGAATCATTTTAAGATTATTAAAATAATTCAAGGTTTTTTTCAAGTTCTATTAGATAATGCCCTTCAGAAATTTTTGGCTCTTTACAGTTTTTAAAACTTTGTATTGATAGTTTTCATGATTTTATAATGTTCATAAATTGTACAAGATTTAATTAATCGCGATCAAATTGAGTTATTTTATAATTCCTGAAAAAACGACAAAAATTCGGATAATTAAGGATATTTGAATAACTCGATATAACTTCGGATAAAATGGATGAACGAAAGATACAATCCCTGAAAAATTCAGAGCGCTGCGATTTTTTTTCATAGTGCCTCAAAGCTTCAAAATCTTTGTTTTTGCAAAAATCACCATTATGAGACATTTTTCGATTTTTAGTTATTTTTTCAATGAAAAAAAAATTTTTTTACTTAAGAAAAAAATTCTCAACAAAAAAAATCGATATACCCCCCCGCGAATTTCGGCTTTTATTCACACAAAATTTGAAGAATATACGCCATACGAAAAGTTAATACAAATATTACTTGTAAAATTTTTGAACTTTAATCCTGAATTAAATATTACAAGCATGAAAAAATTATAAGACACTTTTTATATGAAATTTAATTTGCCAAATGTCTTTCAAGAATAAATTTAAAAATAAAATTTTATCAATAAAGCCAGGAAGTTTGCTTCGCTATAATATTGTAATGGAGCAAACTAATGAACTTAAGACATTAATTTATTTCTTATATATTTCAAAATATTAATTTAATAATGTTTCTTATTATAAGATATTAATATAACATATTCTTTGCAGATAATTTACTAAAATTTTTTATTACAAAATTTTTTTTCTCACGGAAGTATTAAAGTTATGAGTTTCAGCGAAAAAGTATCTCATTTAATGTACACAGATATTAAAAAGCTAATTCCATTAAACGAAAATTAATAAAACGTTTTGGATGAAAGTAAAATGAATGCAAATTAAAAATTAAAAATTAATCAAAGCTGAATGGAAAAATTTAAATAACATTACTGAAATGAAATGAAAAATTTTTGTATTAAGCTCACTTAATTTGTTTGAATTATTTCACGCAAAAATGAAATATTTAATACATATTAAGACACATTATAGTGAAAGTGACTATTATAATCAAATAAAAAGCTATTTAAATAACATTATACAAATAATATTACGTAATTAGTTAGTCTATCGGAAATATTATAGTCATGCGCATTCTTTTACGTGCACGTTTCAACAGAAACATTTTCCTCGTTTTATTCGTGGGCTTTGAAACGTTTCAAAGTACGTCTGGGCGCCTTGATTACAAAGATCCGGGTTTAAATTGATCCTAGTGTTTGCGGTGCTCGGTGAGCTAGTTTCCGGCGACTCGTGCTTTGCCGCACACGCTACTAGTGTATCCCGTCGAAATGAACTGGCACCCACCTTCTCTGTCTCTCATCCTTCTATATATATATATCTATTATCTTTTTCTCTTTTCCTCTGTCCCCGTTCCTCCTAACCATTCAATCCCCTCCCACACACATACTTATACACTGTACACAATTCAAGTACGATGTACGTGCTCGGGACATTGGAAAATCAGCAAATGGCGAACTTTTGCCCATTGATCCATCGATTTTCTTAATAATTGATACGTTTTTTATATTATCAATTCTATTTACGTTTATCTTATTCTGTAAATAATGGATTAATGCCAGACATGAAATCTCAAATAGTAAAATAGAAACTCGTGCTTTCTCCTCTATTCACATTTAAAAAGTTTTTCTCAGGCTGACTAAATCAACAGTCGTTTTACTAGTGAATTATCTGTCATTAAAGTTAGCAGTCACGCCATTTAAAAAATTTTTTTTTTAACGAAAAAATTAATTTCAAAAAATTGCATTTCTAATTTTTAAAAATTTTTTTAATTAAAAAAAATTTGTTTTTTTATTTTTTAAAATTTTTTTAATTAAAAAAAATTTGTTTTTTTAATTTTTTCAATTGAAAAAATTTTTTTTCTAATTTTTAAAAATTTCTACGTGTTAATTTTTTTTTCTCATATTTTTTTTCCAAAATTTATTTGTAACAAAAATTCTTAAAATCATCAAATATCTGCTAAATTAATTTTCATTAAAAATATTGGTAACAATAAATGTCTCAAAATTTAACATCTCAACTCAAAAACATTCTCAACAATTTCTAAAATATTATTATATATAAATCGAACAATTGCCAGCGGATTTTCCGGTAACATGTCAAGTTTATCGACGTGAATTGAACATATCACTAAAAAAGAAACTATAGATCAGACGACTATGACCTTACGTGTCTGGGTGTTTATCGAAAAAAGTGTATGACAATATAGTAGTAGTGGTAGTAGTAGTAGTAGTAGAATAGACGGAAAACGAATGATGAGAAGTTGTGATATAACCTATAGTTTGATGTAATGGTATTTCTCGTTCACGGTCCAGCATCCCATCTCCATACATACGTACATGCACCCATGCATCCATGCATATATGGTGAGGCTCTCACGTATGAGACCGCCTCGTAATATCGGGTCGCACGTGAGGTTGAAAACGACGTCGTTGTTATCCGTCGTCGTCCGGAAAAGGCGCGAGATACATGCGAAAACGGACTGGTGCTCTTTACAATATATATATTTAATATATATGTACAACGAATTTTCTATGAGAATCGGCTTCTCTATGCATGGCATTTTAAAGTAACTTTTTAATGCCACCAGCACAAGGCACGTATCTACTAGGAAAACAGGTGCTTATTTTTATTTTTTATAACAGAGTGCCAACTACATTCTTGTATTTTTTTATTATTTTTAATCCCTTTTTAGTTAAAACTTTTCATAGTTAAGACCGGAAAATTTATCGGGCTCTTGTACGGAAATAATTTATAAGTTGAAACTTCATCTCACATTTTGCCACCCTAACGTCTTGTTCGTTGGAAAAAAAAGAAAAAAGAAATTGAGAGACTAAACTCAGGAATATATGGATAACTTTTGACTTTATATAACTTCGGTGGGTGGTGTACAAGTAAACTTTGTTATACATGCTACTGTGCAATATTATTTCTAGATCTTAAATATTTAGAGTAAAGAGCGTCTTTTTGTTTGTTATCTATTAAATAATTCCTCAAAGAGCATACACACTGGCTTTGTTGGGAATTCACCGAAAGAATTTAAGTAAAAACGATAAACTTTCGGCCCGGGACACCCAACTCGACTCTACTTGGAACTTCTTCACCGGAAGTGTCTTATACGACGTGATAGCCAGTCTTTTCAGTAACGCGAAAACGCGGATGGGGATGAAATAAAGGCAAAAAGTAACACAAGAATGGATGAAAAAGCCGAAAGAGAAAAAAAACAAGAGCAATGGCTTCTAGCCAACTCACCCGTCGAGAAGTTTCCGAGTTTGAGAATGCGGTTAAATGTGTGGACTCGACCGGAAGACAACTTGGTGAGCGCTGACGAAGACCTGGTCCGAGTGTCCCGGTGAAGGATATCATTATGGTATAAATATCATTTGTGAGAATTTTTTTAGCTTGTAAAAAAAAAGTGAAAACTTTTGTTCCATTAATTATTTGAAGAGAAAATTTTTATTTTTTACTTTTTTAATTGAGTCGATTTTTCGATAATTAGTTATTGTCCCTTAATTTTACACGAAAAAGATTCATAATAAAATTATAGCTAGAAATTATGGTAGTTGAGAATTAAATTGAATTGAAATTGTAAATAATTTTATTAATGAGTAATTAGTTGAAGTAATTTATTCGTAATTATAATAAGCTTATAATTGATGATGAATAAAGTGTTTAATTATTCAGGAGAGAAAATAAATAAACGGTGATCATCAAAATTAGGTAGTTGTGAATGAAAATAATGTTATTCTTAATAAAAATAAATGTGACTGATAATAAACACTCAAATAAATAATAAATTTAAATTATTACCGCATGTTAATTTAAAAATTCAAATAAAAACTTGTACAATATACGTAAAAAATAACTGGAGTAAACAAAAACTTAAACTCGAAATTACGTTATTCCAGTGCAACTCTGTGGAATTCTAACTCAACATTTACCCCGAAATACATTTAAGCCGGTATATAATTTAAATTTCCTCAAAAGATAAAAACATCCAACTTTTGTAGTAAGTTAAAAAGCGGGAGTATACTTGTGCAGTAGGTTTTAATACTTATAACTCGGTACAAGTTACAGCGGGTGGATGAGCGTTATGTGAGAAGCTTTTGGTGAGACTATCGCTGCGGTTGGCCGAGCCCGACGTTGACCTCCTTCACTGAAACTGCGGTACAGTCGTTCGCTAATCCGCGAAACGTTTCACCAACTTGCTGCTCCCTGCACTAGCTAACCAGGATCCTTCTCTTACTTACTCCTAACCCTCCTCACCTTTACTATCACTCCAACTCCGATTCCAACTCAGCTTCAACTTACCTCCCTCCACTCCCTACAGTGCACGATGTTACCCTCAATGTTATAACGCTATGCCGACCAAAAGTTTGTTTTACTGTTCAGTTAAATACAAATGCAGCTATTCAACATACACCACTACAATTACAAATTACACTTACAGATATAAATACCCTCGGCTAGTATTAACTCTTACAGAGATTAATTCGTAAATTTCCTAACACCAAGGAACTCACCGCATACGTTACATATGTGACGGTCTCTGCACTTTCACCACACTATAAATATATCTCTATACAAGTTATTTGATTCGCAAAATACTGAGATTTATCAGTGATATACATTGCACATCGAAATAATAAATAGTAGGGTGCGCCTCAAGAATTGACATTTTTTTTTTTTTTCAAAAGGTCTTGAAATTTTGATAAAGGATGGAAAAATAAAAATTCTATCAAAATTTGAGCCCTTAATATTGATATTTAGAGGTCTTAAATCGAAATTTTTCCTTTTCCATTTAAATAACAGATGAAAAAATTTTTTTAATTTAAAAATTTTTTTCTCGTTTCTATTTTGGAGTTTTGAATAGCGTGATAATGTTTTTGGAGGAAATTTAATGTTCTACGAAAAAGTATCTTCCAAGTTTTTGATAAATCCACGTCTTCAAAGGTTATTTAAGATTAATTTTAATTCATCAATATTTATACAAGCCTTTTATATTTTTGTTTCAGGTAAGACTGCTCAAAATTTCTAAAATTTTCACACAAAAAGTTTACCCACAAAAACATTCACAAGTATGTATTAATTATTAAACAAAAAACTAAAACGTTTACAATGATAAGACTCAAAAATGTCTGGTGGTAGCAGGAACATGTAAAGTTGCCCAAAGTTAAGCGATTCTAGTGGAATGATCCGTATATCTATATACATATGTAAATATAATAGCAGAAGTCTTTTTGCAGGCAATGAGCCTGGCAGCGATGAAGCAACTTTATACAATACTTCCGTGAGCTTTTCCTTGATTTACTAAATTTTGTATTCAAGATTGTTCCTCAGCCAATTGCACAGCACACTTGACTCAACTTTCTTTTGAGTCTATATAGTATATAGATAAATTGCATCTATACTATATTGCATATATACACGAGGGTTAGTTTGTGTAACAATGTCAATATACAACACGCGAGAATCCGATCTGATCTGTCTGAGAATTATCGAGGCCATTCACAAAGCAATTGCGTGGCTGCAACAAACTTTCATTGGTAATTCCATTGGAGTTTAACCTGTTGCCTTATACGACATTGTAGACTTTATTTTGTCATTCTTTATCCTCAGTCTTGAATATATATATATATATATATAAATTGATTTCTTATGGGATGACGATATAAATTCGGCTTATTTGTTTCTTCTTTGCAAATTATTATTTTTATTATTCCAATTAATTTTTAAAATTATTTAAATACTAGGGTCTTAGTTTCTGAAATTTTACAATTATTAATTCCGATAAGTGATACGATTAAAAAAGTCAATAATGACCTACATTGAAGTGATACTTAATTAGTAACATTGTTAATAATCGACAAATATCATTTCAAAGTTCTGGACCTCTGCTAAGTAAATTGTAGTATTAAATTACTGAAATTAACTTTAAATATTCAATAAAAATGAATTTATCATCCAAACTGATCTATAAGTTTCAGCATGAAAATTAATTTTGAAATTGATTACGTTATTATTTATTAAAATAATTAAAAAGCAAAAATAAGTGACTGCTCAAAACAGTTAGACAATTGAATCAAAAGATTAATTGAATAAATATAATCTACTCGAAACTGGTTCAATTTTTAAGTATCTTTGGAACAGGTTTAGTTACAATCAATTTAAATATAAAAATATAATTCCACACCATTCGAATCTTACAGGCCAAACTTGTCAGCATTAAATATTAAAAGTAAGTCTAAATAACCTTTTTGTTAATTCTCAGTTTGAAATTTGATATGTGACATTTATATGTCACAAGAAAGATGAGACAGTTTGAATTATTAAAGAATTTTATTGTCAATTCATTTGAAATAATTTTATATTGCGTCATTTAAACTATAAAATAATGAATAATTTGGATCTAATTTGAAATAATAGCATTTTCGGGTTTAAAAATAAAGAGAAGATCAATTTAAAAAAAATTTTAAAGTATTTCTTGTATTTTATTCTAATCAATTTTATTATGGAAAATTAAATTATGAGGCGTGCACTTTTGGATTTTCCAAACTTTTTTTAATTTCAATTTTACAACCAAATAATGTTAAAAAAACAATTTCGGAACTAAAATACTCAATTCAAAATACCTATTAACACTATTTTATTGACAGTGAAACTAATTGGTAATGACTGAGAATGAAAAATAATAAAAATTTAATTTTAGGTAACTTTCAATTCAGAAATTTATTTATGTTTTTATTTACTAGTTCCAACGGTTGATACATTTGTGAAACATAAATTTATATGTATTAAACCGGGAGCAGAGTTTATGCTGAAAATGAAAAGACCATAAAGTAAACGTCCAGTTTATTTAACGGTCCATCCAACTAGCTAACGTAACTACCACCTAAATTGAGTTCGGTTACATTCAATGTTAATTCAATCGGATATGTGTTACCGTTTGGTTCCACTCGTATTCTACGCGGTGACTGATTGAAAAGCTTTGCTTAACTATAACTTTCAATTTAAACTAAAGTTGCAAAAACATCACTCTTATAGTTTTTTTTTTTTTTTTTTTTTTTTTTTTTTTGTAATGGACTCAGTTCTATGCAATTTCATATACAAATTGAATAAAACTTCACTTTCATTGTTCTCTAAAAATGGTAATTTAGATTCAATAATATTATTACTATATTTAATCAATGGAACATCTACAAATTCGGATGAATATTTTATATGGATTGTCAATAGATTTAGACCTTAAAAAAATATTACTTGATTCGAGAAAAATATTTTTATAAAATTTTTTATTCTTTTTTATTAATTTATTCGCTCTAAGCTTATCAAAGAGGATTATATCTTCACAGCCATAAAAAATAATAGTTTTACAAGATACGTTGCACTTGGTTAAAATAACAAATATTAATATTAATTTAATAATATTTCAAAATATGTTAATCAGGAAGCACACAATTTTTTTTTTATTTCTTTTTTTGCACAAGTTGACTAGCTTATGTAAATTTGTTTATTCACTTATACTGAGGATATATATTTTGTATCGATGTTTTAGATACAGATGATTGAAAATTGGAATCAAAAATTTAGTAGTCAGGAAAAAAATATTTTTTAGAAATTTTGGTGATTAAATTAGTCACTCAACATTACCAGTCGTAATTAAATGGATGGGTTACTTATAGATATAAAATATAGAAAAAAAAGTGAGAAAGCGAGTGTGAGAGAGAAAGAGAGAGGTAGGTACTAAACTAGACGTGAAAGTCCAGTGAATTCAGAATGCAATCAACGAATCTCTATTCTCGTTTCCAAGTGACACCTTCATTCCGACGATTTAATTTTCCTTCCAATCAGCCCTCTACACGTCCCTACGCCCGTTTATCTAATTCACAAATAGAATAACTATGTAATAAAACACCTACAGGTATAAGATACCTTTAATAAAAATTTAAATTAAAATGGATTTCAATTGAGTATATCTGAACAAAAATAAAAAAAAATAAAGATTACAATGAAATGTTAGTTGTTTACTCACTATTAAAGTAATTCGATAAGTTTATGATTGAAAAGATGACGTCAGTTAACTATTTGAAACTCCAGGAAGTTTAATCAATTCAGTATTATCGAAGCGTGCTGGGGCATGGATTTTGTTCTTCGACTCAACCAATTTTAGCCTCCGTTATCGTCGAAAGCTCTTGAGCCCGATGTGAAAATCCTCAAAAAGTGAATTGCGTACAACCTGCAACATTTTATTCTTAGCTTTATCTCAACATATATTTTATTTGTTCACAGGTAATTGACTTTTTATTGTTTTTTTTTTTTTCATTCTTGATAAAAACTTTTTCTGAATGATTAAATATTAAAACTCGACAAAATTGTTAAATTGCGCGGAATAACAGACAAAAAGAAAAAAACGACGAATAAAAGGGTAAAATAAAATTAAATTTTTTTTAACTTCCCGTTAAGAAAATTGAAAATTTTCAAAAATTGGGAAGTTATTCGAATTCGGAGAGTTCATATTGACATTATGAAGTTAAAGGGATGGCCTTTAGGGTCAACCATTTTCCTGATTTTTATTTTTAAGTTAGTATCGAATAGTAAATTTATAATTTAATTACTCTTTTTATTTATACGACCACAACTCGCTTGTCAATAATTGTGCAAATTGGCGCGCTATTGCCCAAGGGAAATAGAAACTAGAATTAACTTGCTGGCAAGAATGAAACCCAGGTATTTCAAAGTACTCCAAAATATACTGCTACTGTACCGCCATTTTTTAATTAAAAAACAAAATAAACTAAAAGTGAATAACTAACTGTTTTTTTTTTATCACACTTGAAAATTTTGCTGGCATTTTATTGATCAATTTTTTTACTATTAAAAAGTAATAACTTCAGATAAAAAAAATTAGGAAAACGGTTGACCCTAAAAGCCTTCCCTGCAACTTCTCGCTAATTTCATACCTAGACGCTTAAGATAGTTTTTCTATACTTTTGAGCTCTTCGAGCTCAAATTCCTGATAGGAGTTTGTTAAAACACTATTTTTTGAATATTCAAACCGTAATAACTTTTAATTGAATGAACCACTATTTTATTTCACTATTTGAATAAAAAGCAAAGCAATTTATGAAATAAAACTATTTTGATATCTTCAACACAAGAAACGTGTTGGACGCCAATTCCATGAACTTTGTGAGATACCCTACAATTGAGCTTGTTATTTATTTTGCTTAGTAGTTTTCTAAACTTTAGAAATCGATAGTGTTGCCAGATGGTTTCTGGCCGTCAGATGATTGCCAAAAAAAATTAAAGGATTACGTACAAAAGTTGTGCAGGACTCAAAGTATTAACATTTTGGCACTCATAAGTACGATGTATAGTTGAGAATTATCCTAAAATTAACAAAAATCGTTCACCTTTTTGTTAAACTGAAATATCGTAAGAGTGAAAAGTATGTGATTGTTTTTAAATGAACTGTATATAAATTTTTCTAAGTATTAATTTTTACTGCTATAGCAATCTAAATTGAATAGCTGCCAAGAATCACGAATAATGATGAAAAATAATTTTTCCTAATATTTTTATTTAAAATATAAATAATTTGTAAACTGTTGAAATACATTTTTAAAATGTTATCTCTAAAATAAGATCACCAATAATTTGATGGAACCAAAAAACTATTCAAAATTTCTCTGAAAACTTATATATAAACTGATAATTTAATTTTTATAATTAATTAAAGAACTGACTCTTAATGGTCTTCTTACGTAATTCAAAAGATTTATGTTTATAAAAACAGACTTGAACAAAAGTAATAAAATCATTCGCTTTGAAATTTTTTATGTTTACTTTATAAAACATATTATAATTTCTATTTAAAATTCAGTTGGTGCGTTTTTATTTATATATTACTGCACTGAAGCAGTAATATCTTCTTGCATAAAAGTACAAAAATTCGTGAAAAAGTTATTTCTTATCGTACACGTTCCACAGAATAAAATAACTTCTGTGAGTATCGAAGATTCACGTTATGTATTATATATTAGTTATTATAATTCTGTAGGGTTGTCCAGCACCAAAATAAGTTTAAAAAAAACACAAATAAAAATAGAGAATTAGTAATACAGTAAAATGTTCTCGTTTACTTTGCTGAGACTTATTTTCGCTTATTTTTTTACTTATATATAATTTTTCTTCTCTAGAAGACAAGGAAATGTCAAAATAAAAACGCAGACACTCAAGTTAGTTTTTATGAATAATATTAATTTTACTTCTCACATTAATTTCCTATTTTTTTTTTTTACCGGAGAACATGCTAAATAAAAATTGTTTTCTGAAGAATAAAATTATTTTTACTTCCTTTTATATATTATTGATTGTTTTTTTTTTTAATAATAATAACAACCTTCAGTTATTTTATTCTATGAAAACAATGGTTTCGCTTGAAATTAAATTTTTTTTACGATCATAGATATTTGTTATTTTCCCTGAGGCGCCGATATCAAAGTTTATGTCAAAAATATTTATTACTTCAGGCTAAATATTTTTTTGTACATTATACTTTTTATTTTTAACAAAATCACCAGAATTTATTTTAAATAATAATGAAAAAATTTGCTGTTGACCATCAATTGTTTAAAATTTAATAAAATAATATTGATCTTAATTAAATGAAAAAAATTCCAGAAGATTCCTGTCAAGTTATTAAAAAAAAAAAAAAAAGATAATGAAAACTTGGAATTTTTTAACTCCTAAAAAAATTGATTTAACACAACCTCGTGTTAACAGGAAAGTTATTTTTAATTACAATTTCAGATAAATGAATTTAATTTAATAAAATTGAAACAAACTCAATTTTATCAGATTTTCCGGTGAATGCGGGCTTTAACGCTCGACATGCTCGTTATCTATTTTTCGCCGGCCGTCATACACGTTTTAATGCATATGTATTGACCGAATATTTTTGAATTTTGTAGATTACTCACCAGGCTTATCTCCGGGTACCACACGCTATGATCCAACCCAAAAATATTGTACAGTTGCTATAGTTAGGAAAAACATTTTTAGATATTCAAAAAGTGGATCTATCAAAAATGTACACTGTAAGAAATTAGAAGTGAATTGTACTCTGCATTCACTCCCATCACTCGGAGTACCAGATGTTGGTTAAATTTAATTTTTTTGACACGATTTATTTTTTAATTTTAATATTCCATATTTACAAAATTAAGACTCGTATTAATATATCCGTATGATAAAAAAAGAAAGTTACTGCATGTGAAAAAAATTTTGATTTTTGCAGCTAAAAGATAACATTGTTAAAAATTTTCAACACATTAATTTCTTGTCACAATAATACCCATTTGTTATAAGAGAACTTTTTTCTCTCAGCGTAATACGCCTTTTTGAAATTTGGGAAGCGATTTCTTAATATTATTAGTATAAACTTTTTTGCTTGATTGAGTTTTTTGGTGCAAGTTGAATCCAGCAATTCTAAACTAAGATGAGCTTAGTTTTTATAACTCCCTCGTAGTTGAAGTTTTTCATTACTTTTAAGAAATTTCAAAATTAATTCTGCAGCGAGGACAGTGGTACATAGACGAAATTATATTACTCTGCTGTTTTACATTCTTTTGAAGTGGAATAAAAAATTTAACAATTACGATAAAAACATAAAAGATAAATTCTTGTGATATTAAGTCACTAAATAATAATAATAATAATTTAAAGTAAGGAAACAAATTTTCCTTTTAGCTTGAAGATTTAAAAATCTTTCAAGAAATAAATGACAATAGAAATTAAATTTTGTGTCTGATTGCACTCGCTTTGTCTGCATGAAGTAGATTGCATAGAGGACAAGAATTGGCGTGAAAATCTCCACCAAAGCCCGTATTTTTCAGTGACTTACATTCAATACGTAGTTCTTTATTTATAGATTTTTTTTTTTTTACTATTATCAAAACTTTTTATCTGCTCAATACAATCGTTTGTCGGAAATCAAATGCAATTCTTTTCTACTTACTAAAACTACTTGATTGAAATACATGTTTACATGATTGTCACAAACAATTGTGTACACACTACCGAAACAATACAACAATCTCTGTGAGTATGCGAGAGAATGCTGAGCACTCGCCATACCTCGAAAATTTAATTCATTGTATTTTATCCCACTTTGTTCTTTATTTTTTTTTGTTTTCGTTGTTGTTTATCATTTTCACCGGATTGAATTTCACGGAGAATAATTTTTACTCACTCGACATAACTCTCAATACAAATATTTGAACTTTGTATTTCGAGATTTGCTAAATTCTTTCGGTTAAAATATTTAGATAGAACGCGATTAACTTTTTGATTAAGCATAATATCATGTTATCATTATAATTATTTTTATTATCTTTTATTTCTATACCTCAAGCAGCTGTGGGATACGCAATTTTATCCAGAACTATGACAATCTTCTCTACTTAGTTCCCTAGCGGTTTAAGGGGTAAAACCATCAAATGCCGCGGCAGCAGGCGCATATATACTGCTAAAGAGAAGATAAAGTCGAGTCAGCGTCTTCGAGGTGTTGGAACCAACTAGTTTGGCTTAAACTCTTGTCTTTATACTTACAAAGTGCCACGTCACATTTTATTGCATTTTTCGAATGGATATAAAGAAATCTCAATCTTTATTCTTTGAAATTTTATATTTACATTAAGATAAATAATATATAAATTCATTTTGCCTATATAAATATATAAATTCATGATCAATTTTTAATTCAGGTGTTATATGGACAAATCAAAGTTTTCTAATAAGAGCGCATGTGGACATTTAAGGCTATATTAGAAAATTTTTCTACAGGAAGATAAAAAGTATGATTTTAAATAAGTAAATTGTATGAATTGAAGAACAATAATTTTATCAAAATTTTGGCAAAATCAAAAAATGTTTTAAATTTTATAGAATAATTTCATTTGTTATTAATCAGTAAACCATAGTCACTTTTGATAATTAATGAGAGTAAAATTAAGGATTTTAGTAGGCTAAAAGTAACATTATTACACGAAAAAAAAAATTATACGAAAAATTACGACATGAATTTCGTAATCCAGGACCCGTCTTTCAATACCGTAACTTCTATAATGTTTACATTTTAAAATGAAGTATCTTAAAAATTATCAGATACATCTAGCAAATTTTAAAATGTAGATATTAAAAAACGGGTCCTGGATTAAAATACTCACATCGTAATTTTTTGTATAATTTTCTTTCCGTATGCTCTGCAATTACAGCGCGCTGTTAACAAGATCGAAAAAAGAGAAAAAAAAATCTTGAAATTCTCTTATTCTTCACTTAATGACAGAAAGATATATTAATTAGGCAGTTGCAGTTGAAAGTATTTAATTATGAAGTGAAAAAATACCAAAAGAAAAAATTAGCCTGTATTGCAAGCAATTATTTTCACGGTTATATAAATTAAGATGAAAAATTAAAAACTAACAGCTACCTATCGGAGTAAAAGAGTGATTAAAATACGGGCACTCAAATGCTGCTCACTTTCTATATATTTCTCTTTCTTCACTAGAAATCGGTCTTATTTTTATTTTATTACTTGGGTTATAGTTCTATTGTACGTTCGTTGAGTGGTAGTTTATAACCGGACGGTATCGTCCGTGACATGAAGCAACAACGGGACGCGTAAAAGTCACAGTTGAATTATTCCCTGGGGGCGGTGAGAAACTACATGATAGAGAAAAATTGTTGTAGAGAAACAAACGGCCATTGAACCAAATTTCCCGAGTCGAGCCACGAGTACTCCCTCAACTCTTTCTCTACGTTGGATGGAACGGAAATATGTCTCGCTTACTTCCCACTGATCAACAGTCTCAATTTGCATTTATTTCTTTTTACCTCTATTTATTTTTATTTTCTCCTATCAATAACAATTATTCATGATTTATTTCAGCTAATTGACTTTTAATTTTTCTTCAATGGAATATCACTAGAATATTTTTTTCTTTTTTAATAAAATAAAATGAAATATTAACAGAGCAAATTTATTTAATCAATGAAATTTTTTTTAAAGGAAATTTATTTATTAAAGAGCAATAGAATTGTCTTTAAAAATCTTTTTATTAATAATCGGTCAATTTATTTTACACTACAAAATAATACCACACCTACGAAATAAGCATAATTATTAGAAATATTGCTATTAATCAAATATTATTATAATAAATTTCATAGGGTTTATATTTTAGGAAATTTAGATTTTATTTTTATTAGATATAATGTTTAATTAATTCTTTTAATTCAATTAAAATAATAAGATTAATTTAATTTAAAATAAATATTGAATAATAACTAATAGTAACAAAAAGTTACGATTGTCATTAAAGTACCTTTTTACAAATAATATATCACTAATTGCATACTATTTTATAAGAATGATAATTGTATAAAATTTTGTTAAAATTAAATGTAATTCAGCCTCCAAGTTGGTGGACAATAATGTTACTAAAATTAATTTTTACAGGAAAATATGATAAATTTTGTAGCAAAAGGTAATAATAGTAGCTTTACTAAGGTAATAATAAATGGTACTTTTCTAAATTTTTTTACATTATATTTGAGAATAATTATCAAAAGATTTATAATTAGATCATAAATTGCAGAATGTCCCACGATTACTGTGATTTTTATGGTGCTTTTTGAAAAAAATTTCTTTCTGTGTACCTTATGAATTTTATTCATTAAAATAATTTTTTAATTTTCCTCAAAAAAATGAAATTAAAAAAAAATGTTTTTCTTTTCTTTTAGCTACAAAAATTTTTCTAAAATAAACGAATCTTGGTGGTAAAACCAAAAGTTTAAATTATAATTAAATAATTGAAATTGGAGTGTCTGGGTAAATCTGTCGAGGAATTAAAATCTTAAAAGATTATATACCTACTTGATTACATGAATTTCGTAAGAGTAGTAGTGTAAGTACAGCACAGCGAGTTTAAAGCGAGACTCATCAAAATGAATCTCTGTATTCAGTGGGTAAAATGTCTCTCACATCGTGGGGAATCTCGAAGCTCCATAAATTTACTAAAGTATCAAGCCATAAATTGAAAATGCCTTGCAACTACGACGTTCACTTGCTTCTCTGTTCACTGCATGCCGAATAGAACAAAATTGCGGGTTTTATTCAGCCCGCAGAGAACTTAAAATCCATTTAAAAGTTCTTAAATCTATTACAGAGCTACGCGAGCTAGAATTAATTAATTTTAATATCACAATGATCAGCATCTCAGTTTATTAATAATTAAATAATAATAACCGGGCATTGGAAATAATCAGAGCTTAAAAGCAAAATAAAAATACTGTAATTAATGAGCATATAAAGCTTTGCCGTATTGTCCGATATAAATTCAAAGGATTGTGTTATTAAAAGGGCCAGTCGGCTTACGTATTATACGCAAATCGTCAGTTCAGTTCAGTCCGATGCATTCATCAGATATGCATGAAAGCTCACTAATACAAAGCTACTGTGTTTATCTCTATATATATGCTGACGTAAATATTAACGACAAAAGTGGACCATTTTTTGTTTATTATATTTTTATTTATTTATTTATATACAATGACTTATTATATCATATTCAATTTTTCAATGAATGAAAGAATTTCATTCAATACGTGTAAGATTTAAAATAATCCAAATGTGCCTGGAGCACTCAAGTCATACTCGAATGACTCAAATTAAAAGTTCATTTTTCATAAATAAATGTGATTAAAGAATTTGTATTGTTAGCGTTGTGATTTTTATTTAAGTAAGAAATTTACTTTCATTTCGGCTGCCAAATGGCACTTTTTTTTATTTTCATTTGATAATCAGCAATTAGATTTTTAAGTTTTCATTTACCGTGCAAGCGCAAAGAAGATAGTACAGTTTCTCTTGATAAGTGCAAATAGAAAATCAAATTGGAGCGGTTCTTAAATAAAATTTTCATATTAGGCTTCTTGAGGAAATATTAGGACATATATGGTTTTATAAAAAAATTATATATGCGCAAATCAAGCCATGTTGTAAACTGTTTTACGTGAAATTATTGTTTTATTCTCATGTGTAGATCATGAAAAATTTTTCACAAAAACTTTACATTGAAAACCTCTAATTGTTTTCAGTTTCAACATTACCTGTCAAAAAATCAATAGAACAAAAGCTAAACTACATCAGTAACTTCTTTGACTTCACAAAAATGAGAAAAAGAATAGCACACAACCGTAAAAAGTCTTCTGTTCTTCTTAACTCTGGAAATGAAATAAAGGAAAATAAGAATAAGTTTTAAATGATGTTTAAATTTCCGCTCAGTTTTCCACGATTCAACGAACTCTTCCTACTCAACCTAAAATTTTTTCCACAAACACCCACATCCGAAGAAATTATTGATCATAAATACACTCATTCCATTAAATAAACAAAATAAAAAAATGTAGTCCTGGAAGTTGTAATGTCTCCCCAGATTATGTCATAAAATATTAAAAAATATTTCATTACTGAAATATATTTCATTTCAAAGACTTTTAGTCTGGTACAAAAAGCTCAACAAAAAAATTCATTACACACAAAAAATAATAAAACCTTTGAAGACATTGTTAGAACAGAAGAATTGACCGAAAAAAAAGAAAATAAAAATAACATGCTCTTTTTTTTATTACTGTGCTGTGTGTATTACATACATATAAATATATAGAAAGGCGCAGCACTCGTATTACAGTGTACTTTTTACGTTTAAATACATACACACACACATACTCAGACGGAAAAGTTCCGGAGTGACTTTGTGTCCAAGTATACGTGAATTAACGTTAACGTGCATTACACAACGTCAACAGTTTACGGAGGAAAGTTTCTATTGCACATAACACTTAATTTGATTAAAAGTTTCGTTTTTAGACTCAACTGCTATCTGGATGAAAACATGGTGAGGCGCGAGCTCGTTTAACGGAAGAAGACGTTAGAGATGAGATTGAATTGAAAACACTGTACGGAACGGAAGTTGACTACTTTGAAGACTTAATGCTCTATATATATATATATATATTATTTTCAACTAATTTATGTCCATCAAATCATCTAGCAGGGTCTTGAGGTATAAA
Source organism: Cotesia vestalis (assembly GCA_000956155.1). Taxonomy (NCBI): domain Eukaryota; kingdom Metazoa; phylum Arthropoda; class Insecta; order Hymenoptera; family Braconidae; genus Cotesia; species Cotesia vestalis. Next base: position 161,897 of record JZSA01001152.1, read on the forward strand.
TATGTAGAGTTATGACTATAAATGGTTCATTAAAACAATTGTACGGTTCTTAGTCTACCAAGCTATGCTGGGAAACATTGTGAGAGCGACAAAGACGATTAAAAGCGGGATTAAAAAAAGGAAATTTGTGAAAGGACCGCGATTTTTGCGCTATCCAGTATATCGCAGCTGAACCACCATGTATGTGGGTCGCAATCGACACAAAATGATCTAAATTTAAAAATCATATTTTTTTTATTTATGAGTTATAATTTTTTAATAAATTCTTTCGGAAATGCATCGAGACGGTAAATTAAAAAAATTCGTATCGTAAAAATTAATATTATCATATATAATAATTGACAAATTTTCACCTTCAAAAATTATTTAAGGTCAAAGTTCAACTTGGAAAAAATTTTCAAATTTTTAAACTTTTTTGTCGAATCTATTTACGTCATTCAAAACTTTTGCTCTAATCTTTCGTGAAGTTTTACCAAGGTACTGAGGTAATTTCCATCACATTATAACCGCAATTTTGCGGAAAAACTTCATTTTAAGCATTATTTATTGATTTAAAAATGAACATAAACTTGTTGAAAATAATAAAATACAACAAAAAAAAAGTTTTTTACAATCTAAAATTTCGACGGAAGCAGCTCCCAAGTGCAATCACTTAACTCGACATTATAAAAGTCGCTCTATTACATTTACGAGCTAATAAAAAAATATTGCAAGGAGGTATTAATTAATAGTTGCTTCCTAACTAACTAAATTTTTAACTTGATGGCGCCCGTGTGGTACCAAGATCGTAAAAAGAAGCTAATGTCATTAACTTATTAAATATGTTAGAGACGTGTTGTACTAAAAAGAGGTGCGTATGAGGTGAGTAGAAGGCGGACATAAATATCTAACACGTAAATAAAAAAAAAAAAAAAAGAACGCTGCGGGATTTTTATATTTTTGTTATGGGATTAAGATATAAAATTTACTTTCTTTTTTATGATACGTTTTTCTCTTGACGATCGTAAATTTATTTACGATTTCATTACAACTTTGTTTTGATGTCCATTTCTTGGATGGAAAAAATTAAACGTTGAAGCGTCTTGGGTAAAGAAGTAAAACGTTAACTGAAATAAAAATAAAAATGTAAAAGTTACTGTTAATGAATATTAACCAGAAAAATGAAATTTATTAAGCTTATTAGCGAACGGTATTTAATTATATATATTTGATTGAACATGTTGTGGCGATGATTGATTTTTTATGGAATTGAAATTGAACATTCAACGCCGGATGAGTTTAAACAGTTAAATTGAGGGAAAATTAGGGAGAAAATTGGTTGGAAATTTTTAAAAGTGAGTTTTTGTACTCGATTATCTGACTGGTGGAAGTTTAACAGTACTGCACAGAGATAAATATTCTGTTATTGTGTTAAAAAATTTTTATCTTGCATATTTAACATTTTTTTGCGTTGATTTAAACATTTTGTTCGTAATTAGTGCAAAAAATATTTTGTCTCATGATAAATTTCTCATAAAAATTTTTTAATTTTCAAATAAAAATTTATTTCAAAAAATCAGTCGAATTTCTTGCACTTTTTTTTCTATAATCGAAAAGAAAGATATTTCAATATTTTTTATGCAATAAAAAAAAGGCAATGAATAATGTCATCCACACGCGGATATGATTAATAAAATAAAGTAACGTGGTATTCATTGAAATTGATGATTACAATAATTAAATGTAATCTAATACTAATGATAGGTAGAAAGCGATATCAAAGCATTAGTGAAATATTCCCAGGAAACCGAGCAGCTTGTAATGCCACGTGACTAGACGTAATAGCTACAAGTCTCGAGAATCTTCCCATCCTTCTAGGTATTCCTTACCATTACTATTATCCTCTACATACACATACACAAACATACTTGTTCATATATATTTATTTGAATAACTGTACATAGATATAGCGCAATACGCTTCGGCTTGGCTCTCCGTCAAGTCCTCGAGGGAGTACGATTGTGAACTTACGCTAATTCCCCACAGAAGTTTCCCATTTTGTTTTACTAGTACTAATACTACGACTCGTACTCCTACTCGTTTTGATATAAGCTATATGCTAGGTAAGGTACTGTATGCTGTGTCTAGCACTCAGCTTGGATGCAAGCCCGTGAGACTGTATCTAATTCACGTAGGATAAAATACTATAACGTGAAGGGAGCTGTGGCAAAATCGTGTATTTAGCAGAGCGAAGCCCAGAATATTCCAAGCTGATGCTGATTCTGATGCTGATGCTAAAAGGGCAAACGACGAATATGCGACTCTATTGTTGTGCCACGCGGTAACAAGACTTAATTTCACTGGAAATTCTCTGAGAAATGTTTTGGCAGCCCTACAATATTTATTATTTTTTTTAAATTACTCTTATGTAATTTTTACTTGTAACTTCTCGTAAAAACATTTTTTGATAGATCCATTTATAGACTTTCCAAAATCCGACTTGAGGAATGTAAAAATTTATTGTAACAATGAGAAATATAATTGTTTTATATTAAGAAAAAAAGAAAAATGGAAAAATTACATTATATACGGCCATAAAAAATTTTTCAACCAAAGATAGTTTTATAAATCTCCGACAAATAGCCTATGATCGCTAAATCTTTCCCTCATCAGAGATTTAAATTTTTAGTCTTCAGTTGTAAGATAAAAATAAATTTTTAAGTTTCTTCAGGCGAGAATATCTGACCTTGGTTTTTGGTTTTATCAATTACTAAGCCAATTTTTTATAAATAAAATATGTTAATTGACATATAAATTTTTAAGAAAGATAAAAAATTATAATAAACTATTTTTTTTCTCATATATATGGCCATACGTGGTCACATCAGGCCATACAAGAGCAGATATGAAAATTCGTCTTATCTAAGCACATCATAAAATTCTTCACGGGTCATAATTTCTTTGAGATTGTGGATAAAAGCACATGGTATAGTAATGTATCATATCATATAAAATAGTTATAAGATATTTATTCATTTATTTATCAGATGATGTAGTGGATTAGATTGATGAAAAATTCATGAACCATCGACAAATAAGAATATAGCGAGAATAAGAGAGTGATAAAAATATGTTGCCGGGAATGATCGGACGGGAAACTCGACGGTATTTCGTGTGGTAATAAACGAGCAAAGAGTAAAGGAAACGGGGATGAGGCATTTTGTAAAAAATAGTTGTAAGGGAAAAATAAAAGACGAAGAAAGAGGGACGGCTGTGTGTCGAGGGGAAGTTGTCGTGCCAACCCCAACTGTTTGCCGTCCAAGTGGCCTGTGCCAGGCGGCGCTTTTACCTTCCTCCTGTATCGTCTCTCTGTTGTAATAAACTGCCGTCAAGCTCTAATGGTTCTCAACTTTTGATATTTTTTTCCTCTTTTTATTTTATTTTATTTCATCTGTTGTTGTATTCAATAAGCTAATTTTATTGTTAGCCAACAGACCCATAGACTATAATGTAAGCTTTTAGTATCTATACTCGATCAAAATGTGCCTCGTAACGAGATTTTTTCAAGCTTATGATTTATCTATATATTCAAAGAAAAAAAAATTTTTTATGAGTTATTTCTTCATACTCATCTAATTCGTTTTTCGTCTGTTAAAATTTTTTTTTAAATTAATGTGATTTATTAATTTTTTGATTAATATTGACAATTATTTTTTTTCTGAATTGTTATATGTAAAAATTGTTTTCTGAATGTGAGATACGACGTATTAGAATGGCAATTTCGTTATAGTAAATGAGTACACACTACAGAAAGTACACAAATGCAAGGCAATTACAACAAGCTATTGATAAAATTTCTTCGGAGTCTATTGTAAGCACGAAATATTTGCGACTTTGAGTTCATTACTTAGTAGAAAGTTAATCAAACTAGTTTGATATTGAAAGAGTAACAATGTTAACTAAACAAACTTCAATATTTTCTACAATGTCAGTAGGTACGATCGTAATATCGATGCATAACATTTTCATTGAAATTTCATTAAAAACAGTCGATATTAATTAACGAGTTTTTTTTTAACAAGTAATATATCATTTTCTAGAACTTTAAATGGTTGTAATGTTTCCAAATCTAATACTTAAAAATCTGATAGATTTTCATTAGTTCTTGCAGAAATACTTTTCCGTAAAAACGATTTTTATATTTATATATATATAAAAGACCCGAGACTTTTAATCATTAACAGTAATTTTTTGATATAACTTAAGCAAACTCTATTATTTATTGCAGTAGTAGGTTGAAAAATTTTTTGTATCATATTTGTGAAAAGTTTTATGTTCTACAATTTTAAATAAATTAAATTTTCTGTGATTTTTTAATAAATTTCGAGTTATTGCACGACTCATAATGTGAAGCATCAGATAGAAAAAAAAATTTCATTTAAAAAAATGACTTAAGTATTAAAAATTCTAGCAAAAACCAACATGCAGTTTTATTTTATAGGAGTTACGTGATCATGTTCGTGATAGATATTTTTTTATTAGAATTTATACGGCTATGTATAGTCGATGTAGAGAAAAAGATAAATAACTTTCCGGATATTATTTAAGAGGGAGGAAGCTCCAAAGAAAAACAACTGAAGGATAACATCCGGAATAGGAAACTCACTCATTGTTAAAACATAAATCTTATCTATGTATTATTTATTTAGCTCTGATTTTATACCATGAATTTTTTTGTTAATTTAATAATATAACATTATTTCTTATTCTTATAACTCTGAGGAATTGTTTTCACTGAAAAATTACTATTTAAATGCGCAACATATTTTATTTAATCAAGATTCCGATACTTTACTCACTAAGAATTTAAATACAAAGAAGAAAAAATAAACAAATTTATTAAATTAATAGTTAAAATAACGAGATTTAAATCTCGGCTTGTGAAGTTGAAAAAGAGTTTTTTAGTTATCGTGCTAGTCACGAGTTGGAACCTTTTAAAAATTCCTCTATCATTATTCCTTAATCTCATTTTAAAGTACGGGAAATAAAAATCACTCTTTGTAGATTGTTTCTACGAGATAATAATCATTACTTTTTTCCTTCCATTAGACATTATCACAGTTATTACAGCAATAAATATTTATAGCTTCCTTAAGAATAAATAAATAACGAAAAGTAAAAAACCAAACGATATTTAACGCCAATATTTCAGTTTTCAATGCATAAGACGAAATAGTAATTTATAAATTCATACATATGGTTTTTTCATATTTTCATCCGTCCATACTGTCTCACTAAAAATATTTTGACAGCTACGTATAAATCAAATTTTTTTTATACAATATTGTCTGTGATAAAACCCAAATTTATTGTTTTTTGATAAAATATAAATCTGGAGTCATCAATATTTTTTTAAACAGAAAAAAATGAATTTGATTGATTATCAAACAACATTAAATAGAAAAGAAAATATTCTTATTTTTAACACCGAAGGCGGGCGAAGTTTAATAGCAAAAACATTTATTTTATGGAATAATTTTTTTTTTTTTAATTAATTTAAAACTTTCATATGATTTTTACCCCTAGTATTACTAAATACGAGGAGTAGTATTACAGAAATTCATTCAAAGTAGCCAGATATATATTACACCGATCAGTAATCTAAATTAAAACTCGAAAATGACGTAATTTAGCTTTGTTGAAAGGATAGAAATGAGAAAAAAGAATTCAGAATAAAAACAGTTTTACAATCTCATATTTCTATTGAAGAAAATTCATTTATAACATATTTCCAGGGATGAGTCCATTCGCATCCAGTAATATCCGGGCCGTGAAATTTGATCGAATCCGTGATGTGTCATTCTGCCGTCCGAATATTATTCGAGGATAGCTCCATGCGACATAAAGACTCCTATTCCAGAAAAATAAAAAAATAAAAGTATCATACAATCGTAAAATTTTTACCTTCACATATTTTTTTATATTATAGATACCTACCGTTCGAGCTGTTTACGTATCTAACTATTTTTATCCATTGGATCCAAGACGGCCATTTTTAATAACAAAACATTTATCCTCATTGCCCGTGAAAAAAATTTCTGATATGAGTTTATCTGATAATATATGGCTGTGTCTGGAATTAGAAGAAAAATGATAATTTTTTACTTTTTCTAGAAATTTGTTCGTCAATTAACATGTTTTATTAATCGAAAATTGGTTTAGTACACGGAAAGAACAAGATGACACTGGATATCATCCCAGATTATACTCAGTGATATCTGTGGTGAAAAAAAATTTCAGATAGTAGCTAGTATAATCCAGATTATACTATGTGATATCTAGATTATACTCATTGTAATCTGGATAATACCAGCTACTATCTGCATTTTTTTTTCACTTAGTATAATCTGGGATGATATCCAGTGTCATCTTGTTTTTTCCGTGTGGTTAAAAATAAAAAAGAAAAAAAAAATTATTAATTTTTTCGAAAATTTTCACTGTATTTTTTTCCGACATTCACGAAATTAAAAAAGCTATTTTCGGTCTTTTATACATTTAATATTTATCTTTTACTTGGGCACTTGGACTTGACTGGTACCTTTAGTATAGGTCGCTCGGTGTGCGAGAAGATTCATCCCGTATTTATTAAGTTCCATAAAGCATTCCCGGCGGAGCTTGGAAATATTTTCCATTTTCCCTATCGCGGGTTGCGAAATGCGAAAGAAGCCAAGCCAAGTAAAAAGAGAGCGTCGCGTAAAATGAATATAGCGATGGGGAGAAAAAAAATTTAAGATGGAGGTACACTATAACTATAACTACAGCTATGGTATGAGTGAACGAGCGTTCTCTAGATCGGCTGAAGTGCTTCGGCGAATGAGTGAGTCACGGAAAAGGTGTACTTTTATGCGGACGTGCGTCCTTATGGAAGAAAGGTGAGAAAGAAAATTTAATGAGAAAGAAGGATGCGAACAGACAAGGTACACCTTGGTGTCACCAACTTCTTTTCCATTTTCTTCGCGTGTCTCAAACAAATTTTTTATTTTGCTTTTACATCTACAGACGAAAAGAACTCGAATGAAAAACAATCTTATTCAAAGCAGCTATGTCAATTTTTCTGATGCCACATCTTCAAAAAAATCACGTTTATTTATCTAGAGAAATTCTATTTTACTGACATTCTTTGTACGTGTATTACTTCTCACCCGTTTCGATCGAAGTCGGTTTTATTTGTCGCAGTTTTTTTCTTAAGTTAGTATTCAATACACTTTTTTAAGTCATGTTAATAACACCAATAATTACTATGTATAGTTAAATGCTGTAATGCAAAACGTAGTGTTACATAATAATAAAATTTTTGGATCAATTGAAATTTGAATTTTTCGAACAAAGTTTTTTTAAAAAAAAATATTGGATTCATAGAAATAACAAAATACAGAATTATAGAAAAATATGTTGCAGTAAGAAATGAGTTTAGTAATGACTAAGTTTGAATTGATCAAACTAGGAATTTAGGAGTAATTTATTATTTATTTACTTTCAAGGTTAAGAGCTGATCAATTTTTGGAATCGATCGGTAGAGTCGTTCGAAATTTATTACCAAAAAACCACTTTTGAAAAAACTTTTTTTCTTAGTTATTTTTTGAGATTTCTCAAAATCTACCAATCTGAATCGGTCCAAATTTAATAACTTCCCGATTTTTGAAAATCTTGAATTTTCTTTATTAATTAAAAATTTTCCTTATTAATCTATAGTCTAATGAACTTTGTTTGTTATATCCAATAAATAAGCTCGATGACCTGCAGCGTTCTATACTCCACAACAACAAAGTAAAACTAAAACATCATCTAAATTGCACATGACGAGTAGCAAAAGAACTAAAAAACCATCCCGGATTTTCCTCCAGTACATCTCAGTAGACCCAATACCCGGATCCTGCCTTTAGGGTGAACGTTAACGGTTTGTATGGGCAGTCTACCTCGAAACTCTATTTCCTTCTTCCTGCAGAAACCTTGAACCAGGAGCCAGGAGCACCGACTGATGACGTACCGACGAGGATTTGTACGCTTTTAGCAGTAATCCCGACTCGATCGGCGAACCCTTTGCCATCAGCATCAGCATCAGCATCTTTACTCTTATTCTCCTTCTCCGTCTCCATCACCTCATTCTATCTAAATCCGAGTTAGAGTTTGAATTTGTCTGACCGACTAGTCTACTATTCCACTGAGCAAATGAAAGTCGAGAATGAAGGATGATCACGCACGAATGCTTGCCTATATTCCCGCCGACGGATTAGAGTCGAAGCCTCCACGAATTAAATTTTAATTAAATTTTACCCTCTGGATTCCGGGCCTCTGTACTAACACCGAAAACAACCTGCCAGCCTGGGAGCTTAAAAACTTATTTTCTTGAGGATCGCATGCTCAAATTTGCTCCTATCTGCTCTTTGCTGCCATTGTTCGCATCCAATTCAAAACCTTAGGCTCTAAGGTTTCTATCCCAGCATCCCGCATCCCCAAAACTCCGAACTCTGAACAGGACCCGGTAATAGACAATCTGTGCTCGCTTTCGTTACTCAGCGTGTTCTCACTTGACAAAAAATTTAGTTTCAATTTTCCCTAAGGTGTTTTATTTCTTTTATATTTTTTTCTTTCGCGTTCTCACACTTCATCTGCATGAATAAATTCACCGTGAAAAATCCAATTTAATAGTGACGTGATTATTGAGAAGAACGGGGCTAAAAGTTACAAGAGTACGGCATTCCGACGGCTCAATTTCAAAAATAAAAAAGATTTCAATCTAATTCCAAAAATTGATGTTATTTTATTAAATCTTTTCTTGAGGAATAGCTTATGAAAAAATTTATCCGAAATTTAAGACAAGTTCTAAAATATACGAATAATTTTATAATTATTTACCATTTTTTTTTCTGATTGTTTTTATAATGTTTATATTTAACAAAATAATTAATAACGAATCGATTCTTTGTTGTCACATAATTTTATTTACAAAAAATATTCTGCTTTTTCATTTAGCTTAATGTCAAAAATTTTATTTTTGATATTTGGTAACTTTCTGAACGATCGATGGGGTTAAATTTTTGATAAATATGTAATTAAAATCAATATCTCAAAGTAAAAATTTTTATCTAATATCAGTCTCATTAAAAAACGTCTTTTATTCAATAAAAAAAGAATAAAACTTTGTAAGTCAAAAAAAAAATACTAGCATTACATGTACATTTTTTTTAAATAGAATGTTTTAGTCTCAGTGTTGTCTACGCACAAACAAAAGTAAAAATTTGTCAAAGCTCTGGATTCCCGATGACTAAAGAGGACAAAAAACGAAATAATTAAGTGCTAGACTGTAATTAATAGCCTGAGAATGACGATACCGATGATTACGAGCGTGCAGTTGTTACATTTTCTTTTCTATTTTTTATCATGGTGTTTTATTGTCTGCGAACGAAGTGAGTGGACGACGATACAAAGAGTGAAAAGGAAAAAGTTGAAGATGGGAATGCATTGTTAGAGAAGCTGATGGTCCCTGATGAGCGGTATCCGTTTCCGGCGCGTCGAACAAAGCTTCGTTCTAACCGGAAACGCCGCAACATCGTTACCCCGACGGTGAACTTCCGAGTACGAGACGCCTCTTTAAGCCCGAGACAGTATACGTTAGCCGGTGGGCTGAGATAGGAAATGGGACGGGATAGTATCTATGCTCCTCGTACCTCGTAAAATTATCAACCAAGATAAAATAAAGAGACACTGGCGCTTTCAATGCATTTCTAAAGCATTAATAATCGATTGACATCAGACATCACAATCAATGTTACACGTTTTAACAATGCACTCTGTTATTGTTCTCGAGCATAATTTCCGGGTCGAAATCAATGTTTCTATTGATACCGAGCAGTGAGATGGGTTGAGCTCAGTTTTTGTTTAATGCTAAATTTTTACCTTCAACTTTGCTGGCTTTTCTGTTGTATAAATTTAATATACGCGGCGTATTTACTTACTGTATAAGCTTGATATATTCACTGACAGATAGAAGTTTTCACATGCCACTGTCTGTCATTCAAATGAAAATTTATGTAGTGAGAATAAAGCCACTAAATCCAATGCTTGAAATGTTAGATAACGCGCTCTTGAATAAGATCTGAGATAAATTGTATTGTGAAATCTTTCTGCATCGTTTAATATTTTTAGTGAATAAATAAATTACCTACATTTTCTTCCGACTATTTATCTTATTTATTTTTCTTCTTCTAAGTCGTGAAACTTTTTTCTGTTTTATTATTTTTTAATTTCATATTTTTAGTTCACCTGAAATTTTTTAAGAGCTTTTGATATTAGCTTTCATAAAATTTTTTAGTTTTGTGACTAACCATTTTTTATTATTTATAATATTAATAGTTGAGTATCATGTTTAGAGATTTTTTGACAATCATAAATAGGGGCCTCGTTTGATGAAAATTTTATTTTTTCGGTAAATTTCAAAATTTCTTAATTTGATTTGAAGTACAGTAATAAATATTTTTGTCTTACAAAATTTTTTCTGACTATTTTTTTTATTTTTTCAAGTTTAAAAAAATATTCTTCAAAGTTGTGAAAAAATTAAAAAAATCATCAACTTTTAACATCAATCGAGGTTCACTCAAATGTCTGCTTATTTTACAATCCAAATTATGAAAATTTAATTTTCCACGAAATTCTACGCTAAAGATTTCTTCCTCTATTATTTCATAGTTAATTAAAAGTTATAATAAAAAAAAAATTGTTAACAACTTTAGTAAATTAAGACTCGAACGCTAACATTAAAATTAAAACTCAACTTCAAACATAAACAAACTTTCACAAATATTTAAGCCCAAAAAAATATAAACTTTACGCAGCAAAAAAAGCATAATTAAGAAAAAACACCAATGACCGTGTCAGAAATAAAATTTTAATCGCAAAATAAATAAGGTTAAAAAAATATTTTCACAAAAACGTTGTAAAATGGCATGCTTCAATTATACTCAGTCAATTTATCGATCTAATAGTTATAGCCAAGTTTAACTCAATAATACGTTGGCTCTCGTTAGCTACCGAGCTAAAACTTTTTTTACCTCGTTTTTTATTTTTTATTTTTTTGTTAATTATTATTCTCGTTACACTTAATACTCACAACCAATTACTGTCACTCCGCTGAGAACATTAATCACTTAAATATTAATTAAACTTTTAAATTTGAAAAATTAGCGGAAAAAAAAAATCTATAGAAAGACTTTGGGATAAAAAAATAACAATCAAACATCAAAAGTTTACCCTATAAATTAATTATCATACTAATTAATTTATTTTATAATTAGAGTGTACTTCAGCGTAACTTTGATGAGATTGAATGGCAGGAAATGACGGGTGAGAAAAGCCTCGTTTTTCGTACGACCATCACCGAGATAAGATGATGATTATAGTTGAACATAAATCTATTAAAAAACTTTAATCTTCTAAAAGTCATTCTATTCGATTCACTCATGGATTTTCTTTCGGTAGAATAATCTCGCCCGTTATCTCAATCCCATTTAATATTAATCTCTGCTTTCATCTGCTTTTATATTTTATAATCCAATTCTCTTTGTCATTCAAAATATTCAAGTCCCCTATTTGATTTATTAATTGTAATTGTAATTACTCGATACTAATTAAAGCATTACTTATTCGCATTAATTTATTTATTTATGAAAGTACACACAAATTTGTTTAATCATAAGGATTAAGGGTGTTATAAGTAATTAAGGCGCGCTAATGAGAATATAATGATGTAACAATATGTTTGACTTTGTCAACAGCAGCAAAGTTAGGTGCTCTCGGTGGGTACCTTTGGCAATTTTCACTAAATTCCAATGAAACCCGAAGCATGTGCTCCCCGTATAACTATCCAAGTAATTAACTGCAAACTATTATTACTGACTCTCAACGGGCATTCGCACTAACGATCTTTACCAAAACTATGCTCATAATATTAATATCAACTGTTACTAAATTACATCGATACAAATATCTATAGATACACATATGTATGTGTGCGTATGTGTGTGTATGTGTATGTCAATTAATTAAACATCGTCATGTTCTATGTCATTTCGATAATTGTCCAATTATTATTAGTCTACTTTCATTGGTAAGTAATTGGACAAAGTTATCATCGATTCAATTATAGTGTTTTGTTTATCGTTCACGGAATGATTTCGATTAATTTTAGATGGAATTCTAAATAAAAATATTTTAGTTTTTTGCATCAAAAATGGGTATATAATCAAACTAGCTGTTTTCCGAGTGGAACAAATCCCTATCAAAATGACAGAGAAATCTTACAGTTTTATTCCTGTCAAAAGATAGATGTCAAATTTACATTTTTAAAATGTGCACTGGAAAAAAAAATTGACATTATTTCAGAGAAAAATTCTTGAATCAAGCAAATTTTACTTAAGGGGTCACATGGGTTTTCTCCGAAAAAAAATGGTCTATTTTTTTCTGAAAAATTCCAAAATTTAATATAACTTTTCAAATATACAATAATAAAAAAAAAAATTCTATTATCGATTTTTAAATTATTCCGTTAAATTGACTCATCACAGCTCAAAAAGATTCAACTCAGTAATAAAATGAAGTTAATTTCGAAAAAATTGACTCGATCGATTGTATCGAATCGGATTATAATATTTACATACGTTCACAATCACGAGCAGTTGAATCAGCATCAGTGAAACCGAGGCCTGTTTCATTATACCCGGTTAGTTATAAAAGTAAATCGATTTTAAACTGTATTAACTTTTTATTCCGCATTCCAGCGCTCACTTTAGTACGGAGTATATTTAGTCTTTTTAAAGTGATAGCTACACGTGAGCGAGATATTTTTAAAATGAGAGTAAAGCATATAAATTTACCGTTCAAAGTATGGAAAATAATAGAATAAAATTTGATATTTTATTAAAAGAGCGTCAAAATTTATGTAGCGAATAAAAGAGAAGTGAATTGATAAAATTTATATATTTAACATACAAATCAGTGAAAAATGAGGGTCGTAATATTTTTTATCATTTTTATGTCTTTCATTTTACTGGCGTTTGAATATTGATTCAATGAAAAATAAAATATATAAAATGGAAATGGTCAGTGGGAGAATGGACATTTGGAATTTGAAATGAAAGCAGGCTGTGCTCGTTTAAAAGTAACAAAAAATATCAGTAAGAAGAGCAAGGATAAGGGTGAGAGAAGAGAAAAGGAAATGAAAAATATATAGATTTAAGTATAAGAATAAGAAGTTGAAGTAGCAATTGCTTGTGCCTCTTATACAGTCGATAGTTTGGGAAACAGCTCGGCCGGCGACTAAATTGAAAGTATAAATTACAGATAAGAGATGCCTCGTGACCCATTCCCAACAAGGGATAGAACTCTTCTTTCTCCAAAGAGAAGACAAAAAATCATCCTCGGTACGATTATGTTCCGCGCGTGATCTTCTTACCGATCGCATCTTCCGATCCACTCTTCCGAATTCATATCTAGAAAAAAAAAGAAATCGGAGTCGGGATGCCGAAAGTATCTCTATACATCTCCTCACCGTATTATATGTAATAGTCTACTATCTGAAAACATATTCAGCAGAAAATAATTCTGGCACAGGCTGCGAAAAATTACCGTGCTTCAATTGCATCACCGAAACTTAATCACTCGGCTTATTATTGTTTTCCAGATTTACCTTCATATATCTCATCATTGCTATTATTTTCATCACTTTTTCATCTTTCCCTAAATTTTTTCTCTGTCCTATTTTTTTCAAAGTAACCCGATTTTTAGTTAATTTAATTTCGACTTACATCTCTTGTTAAGAATTCTTTTTTGTGATACCTCAAAAAGGGCTCCCACGGGTGACTTTTTTTCGGTAAAATAAAACTCGACTGCGGCACGCGCTCGGAACTCCCTAAGAATATTAAATTCTCTGTCGGTGCATAAATTTAAGAGGTAACTACTACAAAGCCCGAATTATACCGAATGACCTCTATCGAATTATTTTTAAATAATAAAATGTTTAAAATATGAATTACTAAATCCATTAAAAAGTTTTAACTTTATTAGGCTGAAAATAAACTTTTGAAATTGCTGGTGAAATAGTAACGAGTTACCAAACTTATAAAGTCTATCAGAGAGATTGTATAATTAAAACAATATTTGAGGTTTATAAATGTTTCCAAGAATTTTATGGCAATAACTTTTTATTATTATTATTATCATTGATTAGTCATTTATTAGATAACCAATAGACTTTAGTTCAAGTTCAGTAAGTGAAAAGGTCAATTAAAGGGCTCACTTTCTTTTTTCCTTTTTTAAAAACATTTCTTAAGCACTAATTAACATTATAAAAAAGTTTAAGATTAATTTTTACAAAACTTCGAATCATTTTATTTATTATTAAGACCACGACAAATTGACAGATTAATTAAAAAAATTTATGCAAATTAAATATCCAAGTCATTGAATTTTTTGCTTGTTGATTATTTAAAGTTTTAATTACCAAAAACTTTTTAAAAACACTGTATACATTTGAGCTAGGAAAAAATGAATATGCATCCTATTATTTCTCGTCTCAATGCAACGTGCCAATGAAAACTGAAGGCATCAAAAAATAAAAGATAATTCTCCGTCTCAGTAAATCTCAGAAGTATAAAAGAGTCTCAATTTGCATTTTTAAATATTTTTAATCCAATAGTTTTGTTACTTCTTGTTTCTCAGATACTTTTTTAATTTTTCTTTCAAACTTTTTTTTTCTACTATTATCCTTATCATTATTATGATTATACTTAATGTTTTATATTTTCAGTGTACCTAGATACAGATATAAATAAATTCTTCCGCTTTGTTCTTTTATTCATGGTACTCGTTGGCGGTAGTTCGTACACCCGATTCATCATCTCAAACTCATTCACGCTTTCCTCGGTTGCCTTATCCTCCACTTCCACCTCCACCTCCACTTTCAGCGGCAGTACCACTACCAACATAGGGAATGAAAAGTACAAGCATATATATAGGTATAAATAGAAGGTGTACAAGTAGTAGTGGTAGAAGCAGAAGTGGGTTTACTACCTTTACTACTACGCCAACCAGGTGTATAGTAATGTAAGAGTATAGTAGCACTTTGCCAGTTGGCTGGACTGATATCTCGAGAGTGCAACTTGAGACGACCGAAATTACAGTGCTTTATCAAATTCATAGAAAATTTATATGCATAGATATACGTGTTAATTAAAACATAATTAGGCGGTATCCAAGTTATTAATTATGGCAAAAAATAAAATTTACCTCCGCTCATATTTATGTGTCAGTTACGAATTTCATGTAAACTGGAAAATAGTACCTATCAAATTATTAATATACAAGCCTCATTTGATAGCACCTGCACTGAAAAAACAGAATTTTTTCACTGACAATATTTCTCTGTTCTAATAAAAAAACTTGCCTCCATGAAAAAAAAAAATATAAAAAATTTACATGCCACATATATTTATTTTATATTTTTTTCTATATGCTTTAGCCTACAAATTGAATAAATTCGTTCAAATGTAAAAAAAAACTTTGAAATTTTCCAAAAAAACTTCTGGAAGTAAATGACTGGTTCAAATTGTTTTCGATAGTATTAATTCATATTTTTTTGCTTATATGTTATCATATACATATTTTTTGTGAAGGTGGTATTTCTCTACAGAAAACCCTGCTCAAAAATTTACGTCCACTCATTATAACATAATATGAAAAAAACTTAACTTTTTATTTTTAACTATTTCATTTTCAACTTTGTCTCATTTTTATGAAAGGTTTGAAAGATTGGTTTTTACTCCCGAAAATGGGAAAATATTTGTGCAATTTTTCTATATTGTAGTACTTTCAAATTCTGAAAATTCCTCTTTTGTTTACGAGTAATTTGAAAGCACAGTGATCGTGCTTTTTTTCTATTTTTAAATCGCTACAATTTTTTACATTGTTTATAAATCGACAGCAAATATTTAAAATAAAAGAAAATTCCTCTTACTGACGTTCTTCTCGCACATAGTCCTCCACTTTGTTTCATTACTTGTGAAAATTGTCAATTCTGTTAATTGATCAGTAAAGAAAAAAAAAAAGATGAAGTAGAGGACAAAAAAGTCGGCATTGGTAACAAATCTTCAGTGAAAGGAAAGAAAGTAGAAGTAGGGAAAAAATTTTTGGTCTGAGCCGTGAAACTTTTTCTGGCGATCTTTTGCGAGAGTTACTTTCTCAAATATTCATGTTTTTATTAGAGGCGCCACGGGACGAGGCAATATAAACCGTCTCACGCAGCAGATCTCAGCGGAATAAAACGTCTTAATTTGCATTTTTAAACAGACTCCCCATTTTTAATCCAACCTTGCCATCCTTGGTGCTTTTTCACTGCGCTCTTTTCGCCCTTTTTATCTCCCGTATTATTTTTATCCTCTTCACTCTCATTCAAGACCTTTTTTATTTTTTGCTGACATTTTTTCACGGCATGACGACACTATGCTTCTACTTAGTCGACGCAGACCTGTCACTACTCACTTACTCTTCTCGATTTATCGCTGCTAATTTTTCTTATCCATTTATAGTTTTTCAAATTATTAAACACTTTTTAGTCGCGAAAGTAATGAAATACTTGTCAAATTACTGAAATCTTTCTTCTTTTTCAATGAAATTTCAATCACTTAAAATACTCAACTTAATTACTGTCATAATTATTAATTGTTGTATGAACATGGAATATTTTTTTCTGTTTTAGGTAAGGCTCTCCCAATCATAGTCTTTGTTAATTTGAAAATTTCAGCACAGTAAACTTCTCAAGTATGTATCATATTATAACTAAAAAAATTTAATCAATTATCAAAGTGAAGATTAAAAATTGTAACTCAAATATTGAATAGAATATAATGATATTATAAATATTTTTTCCATTCTGTATATTTTTCAATGGAATTAATTAAGGACTAGTAGCCAAAAGTATTCATGTAACTTGTTTTAATGATCCATGTTTCGAGCTTTCTACATGCTTTGGGCTGAATACTCACATTCAATAATTATAAACTTTCATCCAGGTTTTTAACACAATTACGGTTATATTTCCGAGTATATCTCAGGTTTTTTATTTCAGTTTCCAAGTACTCACATATTGTCTAGTATCTCGTTTATGTAATATCTACTTCATCAAAAAGATAAGCTTTTAATTATAAAATTCACTGTTAAAAAATTATTGTATATTCGTATATTTACTAATCCAGTGTCATCTTGTTCTTTCCGTGTATGCTTACATAATAATTTTTTACACATTAATAAAAATTATAAATTCGCTTTCCAAAAAGTCAGAATTTTTCTTCAAGTATTTGTGATCTTTAAGTATCATAACTCATAATTAACATAAAATGTTATCAGTTTTTTATTTTCACGTATTTTATAAAAAAGAGAATTACAATTTTTCCAAACGATCAAAAAGAGTTTTAATGTTTCAATAATGCGTTTCTTTACTTATCTCTTTTCTAAAACACAATAAAATTCCCGTGCTCGTGATTGTATGTGCATCTGTGTACAAATACCGTGAGAGTTAAAAGTTTTTTTATGCAAAAAGTGATGATTTAGTGTTACTATTGAAACTAAAGCTTTTTATCAAGAGACGTGCTTCGCGCATTGACGAGTTTTAGTCGCGCGTGTCGACAAGTTGATGCTCTTTTTCTCTTGATCCTTAAAAACTTTAAATAAACTCGCCATGTTTAAAGCCGTTTTCATTAATTCGAGTGGTATTTTTGTTTTTGAGCAGTAATATAACGAACGGCGTTCATAAGTTATAATGACATTACAACCAACTCGTTAAATAAATTCAACGAATTCTCTCATATATTTTTGACGATATTCATTGCAAATAATGACACGTTATTAAATAACGAGCGTCGAATCAATAATTTTATTGAAAAATTTCGATAAAATTTATGTAGTGTTTATTGAAATTGAAGCAGCTTTAATATCATCAGGTTGATATAAAATTTTATTTTTTATCGCTGTTATTATTTAGAACTTATGAATCATTTAAGGTTTGAAGCGCGGCATCATTTTTCTCTTTATATTCTTTTTTAGAGTTTATAAATTTTTTAGTTTACTTGCTCTATATGACCCCGTAAATTGATAAATTATTAACTCGCTTTATTAATTTTTAAGTAGAATCACGTAAAAAAATTTAGTGCAGTCGCTGATAAAATTCGCTTAATATTTTATCGATATTTTTTTCAATTTTTGATACCTTAAACTTTTTCAATAAAATTAGAAAATATATGACTGAATATAAAATTTTAAAAATTATTTGATGGAATCTTTATTGAATATTTGATTCAAAATATTAACTTTTTCAAAAAAAAAAAATTTATTTGAATATCAAAGGTCTTTTAACCCAGCCGCGTGTCTCAATTTTTTATTTAAGAGTTTCAACTAAAAAATTAACAATTAAATATTTTTTTTTTAAATTATAAAATAAAACATAATAAAATTAAAAGTAATAGCATATGTAAAATTATATACATTGAATTAAATTTTAAACAAAAATTTCTTCAAGCAAGAATTGACAAGAAATAACATTCATAACACTCAGAATTTTAATTTACTAAATGGTGGAATATTTATCCGGTCTGATGTAATTTCTAGAGTCATTAGTGAAGTGAAGCGCCTGTGAAGAAGGAATTATGTATAACCACAGGGCACATATGTTCGTATGAAGTTTTTTTAAAAGAAACGTGTCTACTCGTATGAAGGTATTTACATTAATATTCATACGTAATTTTTTATTATTCTGTACTACGTCATATACATAATAACATATCATGTTCAAAATTTATACAAGATAAAATTTGAAAAGGGGTTGACTCTGCAAACCATTTCTACAACTGATAACTATTTTCGACCTCAGAACGCCCAAAAATTTACCAATTGATTCATTTATGAACTTTTAAAAAATCTGTCCAAAATTAATAATTTTCTATTTTTTTAATTATTAATTTTCAAAATGAGCAGATATAAAATATTTCACTTGATTTTGAATTTGAAAAATCAATTGTAAACACAAAAAACTTAAAGCATAAACTCTGAACGCTATGAATAGATTTTATCTGAAATAAGAGACTTGAATTCAAAACAAGATAATCAATAACTAATAAAAAATTCAATATCTCTCGGTTTTTCCATCCACCTAATAAATAAAAGGTATCAATATCAGTATCAATATTAATATTATTCATTGTAATAAAAGTCACTCATCCTTTAGAGTCGTCATAACTGACACGTTAGGTCAATTTGCATTTTTTAAAGACAACTACGACAATGAGGATTGTGGTGTTGCAAAGAGGAGGGTATGTGTTACCGATATCCAGGATTAAACCGCAGATATCTGTTACCAGCTATTGCAGAGACAAAGACAGCGAGCGTTGAAGCGGGATGATGTTTCAGCGCATTTGAATATCAGGAAATGAAGCCTCTTGTCCCTCGAGACGAAGGCATACCAGAACTGAGAGCTTGGAACCTAGAACTGAGAGCCGCGGTGCTGCTGCGCTAGATCCAATGCTAGAGAAAAATAAAATAAACCAAGAAAGTGAACATCAGAGTGCTATTTGAATAATACTTTGCATTTAAATGCCCGGCCCGATAAAAGAAACCATCGGGCCACTTGAAATATCCTATTACGCGCTATTATCTTTCGCTACCCGGATTCAAGCCTTTTACGTCTTCGACACCTTAAATTTTTTTCTTTTTATTTTTTGTTTTTTATCATCACAGATTACTCTTCTGATTGTCCCATGCTTTTTCTGCTTTCTCTTGGGTAAACCTATCTAACCGAATATATCTCCAATAACCATCCGTTTTTTTCCACCATTTGCGGTCCCCACGATTTTCACTTCTGTTCAGTTTGTGTCTTCGGTGCTATTGTTGTTGTTATTATTGTTATTGAATTTTTTTGTCAGCTTTAATAAAAAATTTCACACACTTTTAGACAGACTCTAACATGATATACTTCAGGATCGTTCTTCTTTAAGTACTGGTAAATTTTAACGCACTGATGAAAAGATTTTTTTACAAGCAAAAAAAAAAAAACTAAATTTATTGAAACTCTTTTGAGAAGTTGATTATAATGATATAAATGTATGTGTTAGTGTCATTCATTCCGCGAACGATATTGAAAATAAAATTAACTTCATTAAAGAAGAAAATTCTTGAATCAAGAAAATTATTTGAAGAGCTTCATAATTTTGATATAAGTAAAAAAATTCAACTACAAAGTAAGACAATTCATGTTATTTTAAGACAAACTGTATGTTATGTTAACACAGACCCCGAGTTGAAAAAATTAATTCAAATGAACTTAACGAAAAATTTAACTTACAAGTTTTCATGTGATTCATCAGTGCAATAAATTTACTAGGGTATCTCTCAATAAGTGAGAGAAGACAAAAATATATAATACCACAGTTCTATAATTGAACGTATTTGAAATTTAATAGCCTTAAAAAGGATCTCAAGTCAATCATTATAGATTTTTTTCTTATTATTATTATCATCCTTTCAATTATTATTATTATAATTATAATAATTATTATTTGTGAGGAAAGATTTAAAAGCATATAAAACCTTCAGTACTAATTGAAAAATTTTGTCAAATAGAAAAAAATTTTAACAGTGTCAACCGCGCATATTTTTATTTTCATTGGCATTAACAACGGAATTCCAACTTTAACGGTGTTTATATTCCAGAATGACAGAAAAAGAAAAAAAATAAATAAATATTTGGTTTGGTTGAAATAATATGACGGATTGACGTGATCTCAGTGTGGGAGTGTGTTGTTATAACGGCCTATAACTCAAGCGTGAGTAGAAAGCTTCGGAAATCGCAACACAAAGCTTCGATCGCGTCAACATTAGTTTTCCAGACGCGGACCAGAGTGGAATTCAATTTGGCGCTCTACGGCGTTGAATTCACGCTGTTACCTATATATATCTATCCATACACACGCACGCACACACACACACATACAGTCCCACTTGTATTGACAAACACAAATGAACACATGAAAAAAATATACTAGCGATAGCTACAGTTTTGATTTCGGGTGTCCCAGTATGTTATATATGGTCTTTGCCATAAATACTTTTTACTTCATTCTACTTCTTTATACTTGAATAAAATAACCCTTGAAAAAATCCTGAAGCTCATTTTTATTCTGCTAGTATATTTTATTTATTTGCTTTCTGTTCTTTACTTATCAATTTATTTGAAGCTTGAAATAAACTCAATAACTTGAGTGGATTAATATTTACCTCTATAATTTTGTAGGGGACTGAAAAAAAAATTTTTAGGGCAATATATGATAAGTTGTGGCCACAAATTTTTATGTTAGCATAGGGACAATAAATTATATGTTACGATAACAAAACATAGGTATTAAAAAATAATATTAACAAAACAGTTATTCATTGCAACAGAGCCCTTTAAATTGTTCAACACAACAGTTTAACTGAATTAACAGATCCGTTTGTTTGAGTCACAAAATTGTTTAGTTAGAACAGCAAATATTTTTAAAATAATAATTTTAGTAATGATTAAATCGTACAATTATAAATGATTTATCAGAATTTTTTATTATACAATGTGGCCGGGATTATGCAAATAATCTTTTTAACACTCTTAGAAACTATGTATAGGTTAAAGGTATAATATAAACACGGGGAAAGAAGAAGCGAACTACGCGATGGGTCTTACGCGGGAACTTTTTTTAATATACTCTCTGAACTTGCAATAATATCATACGGAAAATATATGTCACTCACTTAAACAGTGTATTGCGAAAATACTTAAACTTTTTATATCATATTCGCAATACCAATTCTTTAAAATAGGACTGAAACTTTTTTTTTAGTGTAATATACTATTATTGAGAAAAATTGTACAACTTAAAATTTCCAATAAATATTATACTGCACAATTTCTCATTCGTCCTTGTTTCTTAATGATAGAGTGCACCAAAGTTACTTAAAAAAATCGTTATCAACTCTGAAAAGTGTGGACAGATTTTTCAAATGTAATTTATGTAAAAAAATCGTTTAGAATAATGATTATTATTTTACATAAGGAATATAACAATTCTTTTCCCTTCATGTACAATTTGAATTTGAAATTGGGGGGCAGTTATTAATAGGATTTATATGTCTGATACCAAAATAAATTCTTAATAACTTCCTTCTGATACTTGAATATTTTATGATTAAAACTTTTAAAATGAACATATCAACTAAAATATTCAAAGTATGCCACCTGCCAATAAAACAGTTAAATTTCAAGCTTCCATATCGAAATTCTTATTTCAAAACTTGCACTCTAAAAATAATATATTAACAACATACAGACTTGAATTTTCAATAAATTATTAGTTTAAATAAAAAAAAAATCATGTCTGTGTAAAAGGTACAAAGAAGCAGCGAGCATCAGAGCCTTTGTAAATGTCAAAACGTTCGCATCCATTTAACGTCAGTCCATCTAAACAATTCTCTTTATTTACATCCCGACAATTGTTTAAATAAATTCATTGAAAGATCAAAGCTCGTCTGTTCTATGCATAAATAAAATATAAACAAATATCATTCTTCAAGGCTGACATTCGTTGAAAGAATGTCTAGTAAAATGCGAAAAAATGTGTCAAAAGAAAAGAAGATATATTGTGAGCCAGCTGACGTGTCTCTTCGAGTTCTCCGGTTGCTTATCGACTCCTTCTTTTATTTATTTATCCATTCACACGTACCTACTTTTACTGTGTATAGACACATAAACTTTTTGTTTTATTTATCATTTACTTTATTTTATTCCCGTGTTATTTTTTTCTTTGCGATTCAGCTCGTCACTAAGTTGTAAAGCAACAAAATGACAAACATGCACTACTGCAGCATCCCACGGAAAAAAATAACTAATATAAATAACTTTCATCTCTCTTTACGTGTGAATAATATTATTCGATACACTTTATCAAGTACTAAAAGTTTGCACCAACGATAGCAAAAGAAAGTTTTAATTTAGTCAGAAATATATTGAATTAAATAGAAACAGGAATAATAAAATAAAAAATAACTTATAAAATATAAAAGTAACTCGGAAATTGGTTCAATTCAATCAAGAATTGATTAATGTACAAAAGTTGCGAGTTATCCACAGTAGCGTTCGGATAAAGTATTATTTAATCAACAAATTACTTGTTCGCTTTATAAAGAAACAGTTTAGGAATCCTCGATCATCGTGTTCCATACAACAGAGAGGTCCACTATTTTCACCATTCGCATCCGATTGACTCTATCTCTATCTTTGTCTCTCTTTCTCTCTCTCTTTCTCTTGATCGGGGAGAGTTTAGACCGTTGTAGATTTTGCTCGATATTATCGGCTCCCTGTACTGGTGAATTCAATAAATTTGCACGAATCAACAGATAACTTTTAATGAACATTTATACTCAAATGAATCGTCTTTATTTTATTTTGCTTTGTACATATATTTAATGTATATAATATATTATATATTATATTTATCACCATCACTCGTATTTCAATTTATTTTCTCTCGTATCACATTCCTATTATGCATCGCTTTTACTTTATTTTAAATTCAATCGATGAAAATTAATCTCGGGTTATTTAATCTACGTGAAAATAACGCCACTGTATCTCTGATCTGTTTGATTTACATTTTTTTTTTTGCGGAAAAATTAAAGGTTTGAATAAAATTCGAGTATGAATACGATTAATAAAACATTTTATTGATCAGTAATTGTCAATATTAGCTGAAGACTTTTCATGTTATTTTGTTTGATTTGTTCGATTTTAATGCGTAAATTTGTGATTCCGCTATTTCGGAGGAAAAGTGCAGAAGGTAAATAAAATATGATATTATTTTTGTTTCATAAATATTTGGATTGATGAAAAAAAAATTTTATTTATGTTTTCGATGATTTTGTAATACGAAAAAATTTGTTTTTTTTTTTTTAATTTGAGAACGACTACAGTTTTATAAATATGATCAATTTTAATTAATAGATTCAGAATTTTCGTTTCCAAAATATATGTGTTACTTATTTTTGTATGAAGCTTTGTGCTACACTGAGAAAAAAAAATAAGAAATAAACTGTTCTGTTCAAATTTTTTATTCTTGATTATATATTTTCAGTTAAAATCAATTCCAAAAATTGACTTGCACTCAAAAATAATTTTGTTGTAATAATAAAAGATGCGATTATAAAAATATATTTTTAACAATTTATCATATTCTGTCCTAGCATAAAATTATTTACAATGTAATTTTTTTTAGAAGATTGTTATCTATTTTTAGAAAAAAAAAAAACAGTAATTAGGATAAGATACTACTTATCTCTCATAAAATGAGACAAATTTTTTTTTTGAAGAATTGTTAATCAGAAAAAAACTATTACTAAATTTTTTGAAAAATAACTAACTAACGACAATATTAGCAACGCTACTTAAAAAAAAGTTTCGTGAATCAAGTAATTTTTTTTTAATGCAAGTGGATAAAGTTTTTCATTGACATAATAGCCTGAAAAACCGAAGTAAGTTAAAAAATACTCAGAGGTGTTGAAAAAGATTATTTAAAATTTAAATGACTATATTTAAAAGTAATAGGTTCATTTAAATTCGTATAAATAATTCAAGCAATTAGAGTATCGTAAGTAAACACTATTAAAAGCACTGGTGTTATAAAAAAGTGTGCAAAAAAGGATGAAATAAAAAGTATGGGATCTCGGTGAAAAATTGGGGATTCAAGACACCTGGCACGCTTTAAGCCTAGAAACGTTGAATCTGGGAGATCCGCAGTACAGTCGGATGATCCTGCACTTGATCGAGAGACGTGAATCTAAAAGTCTAAAAGGATCAATGGGATAAGGTTAAGTGAAGTGCACTGAGGTGTTATACGCCAGCGGGTTTGTATCCGCAGAATCAGTGCTCTCAGTTGAGTTGAGTGTACAGATATAACCGAGTGTCCGCTATCACCAGCTACCGTCCATCGTCCAGTCCAGTCGAGGCCAGTTCAAAATATCCATGGAGCATCGTCTAGTGTGGACGTCGTTTTCATCCTTGCTGTCGTCTAGGTCGTCGATGCCGGAGCATTGGATGCAGCTGTCGGAAGTTACCGTGAATAGACTCCACTCTAAGTCTTGGCGATTCGAGAAACGAGGATGACGTATGCCCACTGGAGCATCGAGTGGACAGAAACTCGTAGGAGTCTATCGGCAGCAGATGCTTCCGCAATCGATTCCATACCTGCTCGAACAACTCCAGAAAGACCAGTTACACTACTGGCTGCTCCCATAACTCTCTCCCCAGCACCTTGCTTGCGGTATCACTGATTCAATACAACCATTATTCCAGCTACACGTTTCATACTCACTCTTACATCCAAAGTCCACAGTGATGCTTTAACAGAAAGTAAACCCACTTTACTAAACCCTAAGCTAAACCAACATTTTCTCTCCAATCTATTCTATTCCTTAAATATTTTGGTAACACTCTTGTCTATTCACTATGGCATTAATGATTAGAACAAATATTTTATTGGGTAATACTGAAAAGCAGAAAAATCTCAAAGATAATTTAAAAAATCCATACATAATTTTTTTGATCAAATATAGTGTTAAAATTATCCAAAAGAGAACGCATGATCGTTAAATTTTGTCCTTTTTAGAGTTTACAATATGAAGTGTTAAGTTATAGAAGAAAAGTCCTATTTTTATTTTTTTAAAGAGCTTTTAGTTAACTTCTAACCCAATTTTTAGTTAATAAGATATTTTAAAGTACACACTGCTCAAAAAAAAAAAAAAATAAATAATTTGTTTTTCTAGTATAAAGATTCAAGATAAAAAAATAAATCTTATAAATATTCTATTATCATTTTCTTCTCTGCCCATTTTGCTAAAACAATAGTATGACACTACACTCGACGCCTCACTTTGGGGTGTGCAAAATTAATCCAAAGAACGTACGAAAACATAAACTCAAGAGCAAGAAGTGAGCATCTGAATGCAAAGATAATCTTGGGCAAAGTAATAAAAATGATGATGATGTTTTTCGAAAATACGAGGGTGCCGGGTTATGCCATGGGAGTTGCTGGTATTCCCAATCCAATTCAAGTAATGGAGTCTGAAACATTCCTCTCGGAGGGATCTCCAGGGTGTATATCGTCCCTACGTGGACGTGGATCATCCTGGTGAGCACCGCAACACTACACCAGGGCAGACTAGAGCAGATCGGGCCTGTTACTTGTCCAGCTACAACATTAGAGACATAAATACTCAGCGAACCCGGTCAACTGGGTGTAGTTTTGGCTATTCATCTCATCATTATTCGGGGCACGTCTATTCCCGTGCTAAATACTAATACTAATACCAATTTCTGGGGCTCACCATCACCAACATCAGCAGTAACACCAGCATCAGCACCCGGTTCTTCAACCACGTAGCTAATAAATTATCAAAATGAATTATTAAGCTAATGAAAGTCATTCAGCAAATGATATCGATATTGACTGGTGTGTACCGTTGACTGGACGTGTTGTAAACTATATCCCGTTGGAAAGGGAATCAAATTGGCTTGGATCATTGGGTTTACATTGAACCATACACTATGACCACAGAGAGTAACTGGCAGTCTGGAACGACCGATAGCCGAAGAGGTTATTCAGCCGCGCGTTAGTTTAACGCCCTATAAATCCCAAGCCAAAGTGCTAACCCAGCTCTGTATCTACATACGGACCTTATTATTGTTATATTTATTGACGCATCAACAAAGTACCCACCGAAAGTGCAGCCGAACTAATGGTAAAAGGATTTTTAACTTCCCGCTAAGAAAATTGAAAATTTTCAAAAATTGGGAAGTTATTGGTTTTACCCCATTTTTTGAAAGTCGGGTATACAGTAAAAAATTTTTTTTAAATTCGTGTGTTGAATATTATTATTCTCATGAGTTGATTTAATAGTTTAACACACTACAATGTTAAATTCTACACATTAGAGTGTAATATTCAACACACAAATTTTAACACTCTACACAATGACGAAAAATTTTTTACTGTTTAACACCAGACATCAGACAAAGAACTGTATCAAGTTATTAGTCTTACCAGATGCTTAAATAACTTCAGCTTTATTTAACTATCTGATCATGATAATAAATGTGATTTTTCAAGAATAGCAAATCAAATTGCTACTTCAACTCTTATTCTACTCTTGCATCAATCAACATTTGATAACGAATGGCATTGAATATTATTGTGAGTATTTATCTATATGTGTATTGTAGCATATGTGATATAGATGTCTAAGTATGTGTTTTAATAATGAGTTAAACTAGAACAAGAGGATATTGGCTTATGAGGCACTTGACGAGCTTCTACATACTTAGGTATATGATTATATTAGACTCTCAAGTGAACGTTATTAATATTTAATCGTGTAAGCGAGTATATATAAATTATGGCTCATTTTCGTGCGATCGATTATATCATGGATACATGAAGGATATATGCTTGGTAGACATCATGTAGCTTGTTATTGTATATGAATAACGTATTAATTTGTGGATAATTATCTCTAATAATCGTTACCTACTGTCTTTATATAAGTTCCATATTTGGTTTATCCTCTAAATTATTTCCCTTGTCATTTATAGACTTAATTAAATTTGCATTTAATTTAATTATTAAGCAATTTATATTACTGGTGAAGGCCATTTATATTACATCCTGATAATTATTAAATTTTCATGATACATTAGTAAAAATAAAAATCCGGTCAGATTAAAACTACTCATGCACGTCTCTGTAATAGGTATAATCAAACGCGCTATTGCCAAATCTTTTTATTTAATTCAGCAAGTAATAAATACGAAAGTCATTTTATTACTTTACTTCATTGAATAAGTAAAAATCATCAATTATTAAATTGTTTTAAATTAAAATAAAGAATTTTGACGATTATTGGGAAGACTAAAATTAAGAAAAAATTTTAACTTCCTTAATATTCCATTAATCAGATAAGAAAATTTTTTCACTGGTTACATTAATATTTACATTGTATTACATAATTTTGCATCCAATGATAAAACTTCGACATTTATTATAGTTTGTTTTTTGAAACACAAGAGCTTTCAATAACATCCATTGAGTCAATACCATGTTGGGTATTTGTTTTATTAAGCACACATTGAGTTTGTATAGTAATTGAATGAGAATATATGACTATCTACTTAGCAAACATAATATACTTTACGCACATACCTATCCAAATAAAACACTAATCGGTTTATAAACTTGTCCCAGGGTTTCATTTAAACTTTTACTGATGGTACGTTATTTACACATAACTATGTGTACTTTGAATCGTAAACGATAAACTATATGTAAAACAGGCGATAAGTAAACAATAAATGTTTGTTAAATATTTAAAATGACAATCTTTACGCACGTAAACGTTTGAGACATCGGAATTCACTGACCCGTTTAATACTCCAGACTTTTACAATCCACAATCGCATTGTGGTGAAAAAGGACTCGAAGGAAAAACTCACTGAGTGAGTAAGTAAGTGAGTGAGTAAGTGAGTAAGGGAAGTTTAAAAGGAGAGGAAAAAAATAAAAAAGCTCCTGGGTAGGTTTTATTGAAATCTTTTCCTGCCTCTCCTGTATAAACTCTCTAAGAGACATTTTTATCTGTCGGATATATTTCTCCGTAGCTATATAATACTTTCTCTTTCTCATCGTTCGCCTCTCAAACCATACGGCAATAGAAAATACTCAACCCACAGTTTTTTTAAATGTATATGCATGTAAATATATTTAGTATATCTATGACTATCTGCTTGCGCTCCCCGAAAAATTATTGGCATGGTATGGAAAAAAACTCGGGCTTTTTTTATCTACTGATAAACTCAATGAATTTTTTTGTCATACATTGTTTAACTTCTGTTTCGTTGAATTTTATTTCAATATTAAAATTATGATTTTATTCTTTCGGATGTGATATTTAACTTAAACAAAATAAATCAATATTTACAGAAATTTTGTCCATTGAAAATGAATGAATAGCTTTTTTGGAGTTGGTCAACATTTGCTGTGAATCAAATCGTTGATGTTGAAGAATCAATTTCGTTTGATGGTTTTATTTTTGTGTTTGTTTGATACAAGCTTCGAAAAAATATGCAAAAAAAAACTTTTTTAGTTTGGTCATAGAATTATTAAAAAAAATTAGAAAAACGGTTGACCCTGAAGGCCATCCCTGTAACTTCCCACTAATTCTATACTTAAGCGCTAAAAATTGCACTTATTACGTTTTTGAGCTCTTCGAGCTCAAAAGTTTGGTGGAAATTCAATAAAACACTTTTTTTTGAATTTTTAAACCGCAATAACTTTTGAATGAATGAAACGATTTTCACGCGGTTGGCGGCATTCGACGCAGTTTTTGAAGCCTCATAACGAACATTCAAGTTTAAATTGATCAAACTTTATTTTTTTCATTTTATTTATTTTTTTTTATTCCAATAATAAATTCATTAGATGATCGGATTTCTCAACCACATAAAAGTTTATATCTTGATAAAAATTAGAATTTACAAACAACGAATATTGTTCTAAAGTTAAAACTTTCTCCTGAAGTAATTTTCAACTACGGAGATAAATCAAGTCTATAAGCTCCAGTTCAAAATTTGATAGTACTATGAGTAGACAATAGAAAAATAAAATCAATTCTGAACTTCTCGACCTTCAAGTCGTTTGTCATTGTCGTCGGGATTAGATATGTATATCACCATAACAATTTAGAAATTCTCTTTTCTGACGTAAATAAGATTTGTAACTGGATTATAAGGTCGTTTCATAAATTTAATATTAAAAAAGTCAGGTCATCGTGGAATATTTTAATTTTCCGATCAATATTCGGTTTTATTTCAAAGTTAAAAATTTTTTTAGCAAACCAGAGTTTGCATAAATGATAACGGAACATGTAACCTTCTCATGAAACAAAAATGGATGATAATAAAATTAAGACATTTGATAGTTATTAGGAGTTTTTTTAACACAAAAAAATTTTACATGTAGAAATCGCAAAAAAAATATGAATACAATTTTTTAACAGTAATTTTTTCCAACTATTTCATTTGTTAATGTGACTAAAATTAAAAAATTTTCAAGTGTTTATTGATAAAAGTGCAATAAAAATTTTATGAGATTGTAAAGAAAGCTTCTGATCGTTTCATGGATAATTCAACAAATATAAATCCAATTATTACTTTATTCTTCGAAACAACATGAACATTTTTCTTGGAAAAGTTATTTTTGACACCGATAAAAATATTAATGTTATACAACAAGAACTCAGTAATACTCAAAGTAATAAAAATAACATATTAGCAAAGAACATTATTTTATTGTCGTAATATTCCATGAACAGTACCATTATCATAATAAATGTGTTTGTACGGTGTGACAGAATAAACACATTTATAGTGACTCGATAGCGCCATAAAACATATATAATGAAATCATATCGTTCAGTTTGTCTCTCCCTAGAGCGCGCTGGTCTCTCGAGACAAAAATTTACCAAGAGTCGTTCATACATTCGATCGATTGACAGATGTTTCACGTTTGTGACTCTACATCTAGTCTAGAACATTGAAATGTAATGTGCTACGTGTTCGCTAAAAATTTTTACGAGTAAAATTAAGCAATAATTAATAATTAATTACACACAGAAAAAAAATTTACTTGAATTGAGTAAATAATTTTGAAGAACTACATCTTCTTGGTTTGAGTAGAAAAATTCTTAAACTAAGAAAATTTTCTTGGTTTAATTAAATCTTTCTAGATTCAAAAATTTTTCACTTGATTCAAGTTAATTTTTTTTTCTGTACAGTGGCAATTGATTTTAAGCTTGATTATTTTGACTAGTTTATTATATTACACACTGATTTTCTCTAGCAACGAGTCACTTAAAAATTATAAGAGGATTTGATGTGTTTTTTATTTTTCAATGTTTCGAAAAAAATTTATACATGAAATATTATGAAAAAGCCCGACGTGATTGAAAAATTTATAACCGATTATTTTTTTTCCATCTCTCATCTGCATCACATCCATCAAGTTCATATTTTACTCACAACTCGTACAACCTACAGCTGATTGATTTTTTCTAAAATAAATATGTCTCGCTCATCGTTTTTATAGTGACAGTAAAAATGTGTTGTTTTTTTTTTTATTTTTTAAAAGCTGGAAAAGATAAATTGTTAGTGTTTTTTTTATCGATAAAACTTTAATTTACATTTAAAAAAAAAAACTTTGTCAAGATTTACTGAATTTAATAACTTGATACAGCGCTTTTTAAATATTTGACATAGTTTCTCGAGTAGCTCGATCAACTTCTTCAAGTATTTGACCAACTGACGTCTTTTAAAGTTCAAGTATTTTTATCAAAACTTTAATTGATAAAAAGTCTAATGGTCAAAATCATCTTACGGCAAACTATTACAAATTTTTCTTGGTAATTATTGACTATACCAATAAAATAATAAAATTAATAGATAAAAAGATAAATGAATTTTACTTTTGTAAACTAAATAATTTTTTAAATGTTTATCAATAAATTAAGCTCAGTGATTTCCAATAAAATACTTTAACATTCTGTATTAATGTAACCGTCAATATGCTTACCAAATTTATATACAACCTAATTGAAATTAAAGTGTACAATAAATTTCTCGAACATTCTATGGTATTGAATTCGCCGAAAATAATTTAATTTTTGGCTAGAAAATAATCTTTTGAAAAACCGCCAACTTCCAACACAGCACATATGCCTAAGTCTCTTATATATGTCTCTTGTCTCTGTGCATGTTTTTCGCTCGAATTTATCACCTAAGTCTAACAAGTTTCGGGCGCGTAGCCAATTAAATTCACTCGCTAATACTTTTAATAAGATAAAAATAATTATTACTATTTTGTTAATTAATTAAAAATTTAATTAACAAAATAAAACAGAGAAATCCCGCGTAATTGAAATCTATTCGAAGCAAGAGTCTCACCTGTTGCATTGGATGTCTTCTTTACTTCCAAGTAGGGATAATTTCTAGATAATTTTCCTACGTGTTATATAGTTTTATAGTTACATAAATTCTTGATTACGTGCTGTTTTACCGAAGAAAAAATTAATGCTCTTTTTTGTCATTCTCTCGTTTAACTTACGTTACTGAATTTTCATTTAGCTTAATTGGAAACAAAATAAAATCCAGATGTTCAATTACCGTCTAATTAAGATGTAAAATTCGTGTCAGATATTTCCGACAAATGGAAAGTGTCACTGGCATTTATAACAATATATTATTAAGTGGTATCTATCAATAACTGGGACGGCTTGATTTGAATTGACAGAAACGGAAACACTTAAATTGATAAAGCCAATTGTCTGTCTATTACTTATGCATCTAATCTACTTCGAGTCACTTTAATTAACAGTTAAATTACAACATTCGATGATAGCATTGAGATATTTTAGATTGAATGATTAAATTCCTTTAAACTATCAAATTAGTATCGAAATTTTTTATTGATTTTTCTGATTTTCATAAAATATAAAATAGTTTTAATCAATTTTTTATTGGCATTTATAATTAACCAATTCTTGGTAGTTATTTTGGTAAAATTGAGACAATAGATAATTAAATTAAATTTGAAATTTATTTTTCATTGCTTGATGCATTAAATACTTGAAAAATAATTGAATATATTATTTTTGACGAAGATAGTTTATTGATATTGATAGAAAGCCATAAAAGAAGTAAAGAGTGAAGGGTATTAATGTTGAGAAATAACTGATGGTTAGATGGTTATTTAGCTTGTCAAAGTTTGGCTATGAAATATATTTACAAAGTTTCTTCATTTATGACAATTTGTTTTCACGTGTAGATTAATAACCGTAATCTGGTCCAACTGGGAGTTATATAACACAATAACACGCTGGGTTCTGGTGCTGTTGACTGTATTGTAGCCAGTGTATCTCCGTTTGGTGTGCGGAAACAACATGCATGTTCTGTTATTCCAGGTGGAATCGTTTCGTAATATATTGGTTGCTTTTGCATGCGAAGATATAATACACAAACACCCTCAGAACAGTCGTTGAGATAATTACTACGAGATTTAAATTATCGTAGTCTAGGAAAAAATATATTGTCGATTCTTTACAAAAATGTTTTATTTTCTGAGGTCTGACATAACTACATTATTTAATCAATTTATTTTATGTTAAAAAAACGATGCAAAAATTTCGAGCTTATCATATCAATATATATTATATATTTTTCGTAAATAACGAAAAAAATAAACTTTAACATGGTATTTAAATTTCTAAGTTTAGTAAAGAATTTCAAGAGATCGAGCCGTAACACACAAAAGTACCTTTGAAAAATAACACATGTGATAGAGCATCTATGATCAGCTTTACAATTAACTTCCATCGAAGTTCTTGTAATAAAATCTTCTTTGAATTTGAGAAACGAAACTTCCTAAAGCAAACTGAAGAGTAATAGAGAGACATGCTTGACAAAGAAACCAAAAAAAAAAAAAAAACTCTCATAGACAGTAAAAGAATCCTTATGCTATTTTTCTCGAATCATTTCCACTGGCCAATAAATCTCGATTGTGGCAAAATGCATCCTACAAATTCCTCTAAGAACATCCGGAAATAAAGAGTATACGGTTACTTTCAAACAAAGTGAAATATTGAATCGAAAGTACACAAAAGTCCATTGAATAAAACGATACCAGCAATATTTTTTTTACGAATGACTTGATTCAAGTTGTTTTTGTTCTCTCTCGAATTCCAGTAATCTTGTTTCACCATTTATATTGTTATTATAAGGTAATTTGAGTGAAAAATAAATAAAATAAAGGAACGAAAAATGAAATAAAATAGCTATAAAATATAAACAAGTGGAAAGATCAATAAAAGATAAAGGATAACAGCTGAAATTACTTCAACTGGAATCAGTAAGTTCTCAGAGATTCTTCCGATTGAATAACCAGCCAACTGCCCTTCTCTTTCACTCTCGAATGCCTTTTAGAAACTTATACTCAACTCGGCCAAGTACTGGGAGTAGTTTCATGACAAGTACTGACTCCAACGTGAAACTCACTCTTCACTCTTCACTTTTCACTCTTCCGTATATCTGTACATCAAATTTAGTTATCGGTAGCGCACCGTTCAGACACAGTTGATTGGTTTTTGCCTTCCATTAAATTTAACCTCTCATGATTGGACATTTGTGATCATCGAACATCGGTTACACTGTGAAAATTTGACTATTAGGATCAAGACTCACCATTCTCTTTCAATGATAATAAAAAATATATATTACAAATAATTCAATTGTGATTTTCGGTTCTTTTTAGAGCTTCATATTATCCTGCTCTATACCCAAATTATCCCGAGAATTTTTTTTGACCCCCTGTTAGTTGAACGAGTTTATCGATGAAAATTGTCTAATTTCTGTGGACTATTGTTTGAAAATAATTTAGAACAAAGGACTTTTTTTTAAATTTTTTTTTTTTGATTCAGTAGTTCAATTTTTTGAATTAATTCCAACTAAATACCTCAAAGCAAGCGTGAAATTTTGAAAATAATTTTTTTTTTTTGAATCAAGTAATTTTTTTCCAGTAAACTTTTTAGCAGACTTATCTTCAAAGTTTCCAAAAATAGTTTATTATCAATTTTTAACATTGTTTAATCTTTATTAAAATTAATAAAAACAATTAAATTGAATATAATATAGTTCATTACCCACTATTTAATAAAAGGCTGACACGCTTAAAATTTTCTCGGTTTATTTAACCCTTTTTCCCATAAAGACGTAGTTATACATTTTGTTTAAATTTATATCTCAGGCAATTTATTCTTTGAGAAGAAAAACAAAGTAAAGTTTGAGTAGACGAGAGTTTATGTAAAAAAACAAAATAAATTTGAAAATAACGGGAAAAGAAATTTCATATTGTATTTAGGTAAAGTCTCCGAAGACTTGCTTCAATCTCAGCCAGACAACGTTACTCTGTTACTCTAACAATACATGATAACAGCTGAAATTACTTCAACTGGAATCAGTAAGTTCTCAGAGATTCTTCCGATTGAATAACCAGCCAACTGCCCTTCTCTTTCACTCTCGAATGCCTTTTAGAAACTTATACTCAACTCGGCCAAGTACTGGGAGTAGTTTCATGACAAGTACTGACTCCAACGTGAAACTCACTCTTCACTCTTCACTTTTCACTCTTCCGTATATCTGTACATCAAATTTAGTTATCGGTAGCGCACCGTTCAGACACAGTTGATTGGTTTTTGCCTTCCATTAAATTTAACCTCTCATGATTGGACATTTGTGATCATCGAACATCGGTTACACTGTGAAAATTTGACTATTAGGATCAAGACTCACCATTCTCTTTCAATGATAATAAAAAATATATATTACAAATAATTCAATTGTGATTTTCGGTTCTTTTTAGAGCTTCATATTATCCTGCTCTATACCCAAATTATCCCGAGAATTTTTTTTGACCCCCTGTTAGTTGAACGAGTTTATCGATGAAAATTGTCTAATTTCTGTGGACTATTGTTTGAAAATAATTTAGAACAAAGGACTTTTTTTTAAATTTTTTTTTTTTGATTCAGTAGTTCAATTTTTTGAATTAATTCCAACTAAATACCTCAAAGCAAGCGTGAAATTTTGAAAATAATTTTTTTTTTTTGAATCAAGTAATTTTTTTCCAGTAAACTTTTTAGCAGACTTATCTTCAAAGTTTCCAAAAATAGTTTATTATCAATTTTTAACATTGTTTAATCTTTATTAAAATTAATAAAAACAATTAAATTGAATATAATATAGTTCATTACCCACTATTTAATAAAAGGCTGACACGCTTAAAATTTTCTCGGTTTATTTAACCCTTTTTCCCATAAAGACGTAGTTATACATTTTGTTTAAATTTATATCTCAGGCAATTTATTCTTTGAGAAGAAAAACAAAGTAAAGTTTGAGTAGACGAGAGTTTATGTAAAAAAACAAAATAAATTTGAAAATAACGGGAAAAGAAATTTCATATTGTATTTAGGTAAAGTCTCCGAAGACTTGCTTCAATCTCAGCCAGACAACGTTACTCTGTTACTCTAACAATACATGCAAGGATATACGAGTAGGTATAATATATGTGTGTTTATATTATATAGTCAGACGTGTGTAAGAAGTATGTGTGGGTGTGTTATGTAGCCAATTTCGGTTATAAGATAGTACAGCGATGGTGTGTAGTGATGGCTCAGCCGGGTAGGTAAAGCTTACGGGGAGAACAAGAGTATAGAGCCGGGCTCTTTATTCTCTGGTGAAATTGACAGGGAAATGGATGTACCGCGATATCCTAGCTGAGTTTATGTGTATATCCTGGGTGTTTCTACTAACGACGCATCAGAGACAACAATATACCATACACTGTATACATAACAATATACAATATACGATGTACGATGTACGATATACAATTTACTGTGTACATGTCCTGTGTGTGTATTTACTTACACCCTCTGTTTCTCTCTTTATTTTCCAGCACTGTCAGAGGGTCCCATGTTTGCTGAGCCCATTCCAAATGTGACTGTTGCTGTTGGGAGGGACGCCAGTTTACCTTGTGTTATCAACAATCTCGGGACTTTCAAGGTTAGTACATACAATTAACATTAGCATTTATCACAAGGATTATACTATTAAGAGTAATCATAAGTCGATGGTTGTTTGTTGTTATAATCACAATTACGGATTTAACGGGGTTAAATCCTCAAATTAATGATACTGAAATTAGCAGATATGTCACTATTTTTAGAATATTATTTAACAAAAGAATTATTGTAAATAAAATTTAAAAAATTTTTGATGCTATTTTTTAATGAGACATTTTTTCAGTATCTAAAAATTTTTTAATGTCTGCTTATTTGAGTCACAAAAATCGGCTGATCATTTTTAAAGCAAAAGAGTATTCATAAAAATAATTTTTCTCGTTGTGAATGTCAAAAGTATCCATGAAAATATCACAAAAACCGACGGATCATGAAGATAAGCTCTGAATCAATATGTAACTTTGTATAATAACTCTCGGTTTCATTTTAAAATAAATCCAGATGTAAATTGAAAATTTTTCTATTAAAGTCGAGATGATCCACCGCTTTGAAAACTGATACATATATTTGATGCAAAATTTAGCAAAAGATAGACGATAAATAAAAGTATTCATGTCTATTCTATAAATGTTATATGAGTTAAAATTACATATTACTAAAATTTCAAGATAATTCGTCTCTCAGTTAAGCTCTTAATTCTTGATAATCATTGATTGCCATAACTAAAAGTTAAAAAAAAAAAAGAATGAAGACAGAACGCGAAATGCTTACCTTCAATTAATACCTTCATCGGCTTTTAACAAGATTAAAGATAAGGAAAAAAGATTCTTAGGTTGGAATGATATAAAAACGCTGATATGGAATATTAGGTAAAGGTATCATTAAAAAACTTGAGATAATTTTAAGGTAAAAGCGAATTTTTTTTATCTTTTTACCTCAGCCACCCTTGAGAAAAGAATAATATAATCCGTTCTTCCACATGGTCGAGTTATGTCGATCGCGGAGGTCGTTACCTCTACTCTACTCGTGGAGAGAATCCCTTGCTCGGCATTGTGCAATGGACTATTGGAAACGCATCACCGGCATCACCCACGCTGATGTTGTTCGTTCCTATCGTTTCTATCCTATTCCATGGCATCTATATACATATGAATGTACGTCTATACCTATATATTGATATTGGATGAAGGCGACACAGACGTATCGAATGGATAATGCGTACCAGTTTTGTTCAATAGTGCAAACCAACGACATGAGAACAATTCAGTGGAATTCCGACTGAAAAAAAATCCCTAGTGTCTATTATATCATTCTTTGCTTTGTCTCTTCATTTTTGTTGTTCACGATTTAAAAAATGACGTCCATACTAATATTTAACTATTGAATGCACGGAAAAAAATTTTCTTCAAATTAGGAAACATCATTATAGCACTTTTTTTCAAATAATATTTAACTAATTGCATCAAATTTTATTAGAATGATGATTGCATAAAAATTTAATAGAAATTCGGTAGATAATACTGGTACTGATATTAGTTTTTAATATTAAAGTAGTGAAAAATAATTATTCATCTTTGTGATTTTTCACGTTTCTTATTTTTTTACAGGTTAACTATTCAGTATAAATTAATGGTACTCTTTTATGTTCTTTACATTGTATTGGGAATAATTATTAAAAGAATTGTAATTAGATCAGAAATTGCGAAATATCCTTCGATTAAGTATTTAAATTAGTGGTTTTTATTTTACAAATATTTTTTTTCTATTTATGCAGTATGCACTTTTACAAAATACTAAATAGAAGTTTAACTTAAAAGTTTACCATCATTATATGACACAAGAGTCACATCTATCCATTATTCATATAAAAACTTGCTCAACTTGGATATATACTCTAAGACGCTTAAATTATCGTCACTTTTTTATAATATCGACTAACTCATTAACACATTGTCAATAAATTTTTTATTTATTTAGCATTTACATAATGTCAGTAAAATGCAAATTTAATAATAAATTATTATCGTTTTAAAGCTTAGAAAAATTTATTTAAAATTTCGTGACTCTGATAAATATACTGAAAAAAATAAACTGTAATATAAGAAAGTTCGAATTAAGAAAAATTCAAATGTTGACTGCTATTCAAAAAATTTATATTAATTTTAAAAATCTCCAAGAACGCATTTCATCATTTTTAAATAAGTAACGACTATTTTTTTATTTTTATTCAATAAAAAAAATTGATCACTCGGCAAAATGAATTCTATTAATAATAAAAATTAACTTCGCTTCGAAGTGAATTTCCTTCCAGAACGAGTAATTCAATTATGTGGATATTATTAAAGTAAAACCATAAAAATTTCATTTAAAAAATGAATTCAATTAATTGTTTGCAATTAAATAAAATTTTGTCAAGGATTCCGTGAGCAGTTTGGGGTTTCAATTACGACACAGAGAAACCCATACTCTATCATACGTCAAAAACGGGGTTGAGGCATTCTAAAGAAACCATACTAATTTAAACTAACTCTGTACAAAACTCAATTAGCTGGGAAATCTGATGGAAAGTTAGCTTTGTATGTATCCTCTCTTTTCTATCAAACGAAAATTACATAAGTCTGGATGTGCTTTGCAGATTAAGGTCTTCCTAATCATGATTATGATCGGTACACTGACATCGTATCAATATTGATACATTAAATTTGAAATTAATCCTGAATCATGAATAATTTATGCTTTAATTTACATTTTGTTCTTAACGTATGCTGCAACGATAAAAGTTTTCAATCATCAATAATAAATAGTTGATTTACTGAGTTTTCGGTATTTTTAATCACAATACACATAGTTTTTTTTCGAGTTTCAATTATTGACTTACTTTAAATTCTCATGGATTTTTATTTTTGGGATATTTAACGTAACGATATTCACATGTACAAAAAAAAATTCATAAATGATGAAATTTTATTTAGCTCAAAAATTGAATCTATTTATAAATGATCCGAAAACTGATCACAATAAATTATATAGATTATTCCCTCAATTATATAGATTATTATTTTTATTATAAAAAAAAACCAAATCGATTGAACTTTTTCTGTTAAAATTAATAAAAAATTTGAAATTACATTATGCAATTTAAAAATAAAATATTGTAGTAGATAAATGAATAAGTTTGTAAAAAAATTCATAATAATAGTACGCAAGGAAAAAGTTTTCAAATGTGAAAATTATTCCATCGAGTGTTTGCTAAATTTAATGGTTATGTTTACACAACGAGTAGCTCAAAGAAAAATTTTATTGTTATGCTCCGGTACCTCGTTAATTACTTAATTAGTAAATGAAACTGAGTAATTGATGCTGTTAAAACAGTGGAATCGAATATTTCATGTGGATGAATTTGAATTACTGTGTAATGTTATATAATTGTAAATGGAATTCTCTATTAAATAAAAATTAATTTATTTCCTCTTGATGTAACAACATAAAATTTTTCTGGTTCATTTTATGCAATAAAAATAACAATGACGACGATGATAAAACCAGGAATAAAAGCTATATGTAGCAATCTCTTTTACACAATGGCAAACAAGCTTGGAGGTAAAGTGAAGAGGATTTGGCCTTTGAATAGCTGCCAAATATTTCAATCGAGCAAGGAATATTCTCACTAGAACTTCCGAATTTTGTGGAAACGCATGAGTCAATCATGCTTCACGTCCACTTTATTTCAACTATTTTTTTATATGCGAGGAATTTTTGGCAATCAGCTTTTTTTTTCACTCGTTTTAAATCGATGTGTCAACTTTGTCTGGATGTATGAACTTTTTTATAGATCAGTAAGCATCAATTGATGCGGTCGCTTCGTGCTTTAAAAATTATTTTACACTGTTTTGATGGAAATTACATACGTGATTTTGAACAAAATTTGACCAAATCGAAAGGAGTCGATTCCAACTATCAGGATGAGTTTATACCTTAAAAAATGTCAATGATTAAGAAATGACGTTATATTTCGTCCACTAATAATATTTTTAACGACAAAAGCTCATTGTTATGTTACACTTATCGAGACCTTTCATTTGAATACTCACATGAATTTTTAATATATTTTATGTACCTCACAAATATCAAAAAAGTCCAAAAGCTTATATCGTTAAAAATATCATCAGTGGACAAAATACAACGTCATTTCCTAATTATTGAAATTTTTTAAGATATCAGCTTAATTCTATCTAGTAATATGTCGGTCAAGTACTGTAAATAAAAAATGTTCATTATCACTATCAGTCAAAACGATTTGTTTTATTCTATTAGATCAATGTAATCTTATCCAAACTTGAAAACTAGAAAGCTATGGAAATTGTAAATTATTAATAATAAATTATATTCATCACATAGAATGTTACTAAATTTAAATGACAGGTAATATAATTAAATCATAAGTGAATATATCCCTTATGATAGATAAGTCTCAAGCGAATAAGCCACATATATTGTATAAATTTTCAAAGATGAGCTTTGTCGTTGAATAAGCTCGATTATAACTTACTAAACAAAGTTTAAACTAGCATAGAGTAAAATACCAGCATACATATAATAGCATTCGACTCAAGGGTAAATTACGCGACACCTAGGCTAGAAGTTCACTAACTTTAAAACATTAATTAATCACCCAAAAACTTGTCTGCCGAGTTTGATAAAAAATATCGATTTGATATTATGCATCATTAATATATCATTTTTTACAATTACTCCACTAATTTACAATTCTTATTAGCTTCATTAGACTTTCTACTTCCGAGCTACAGCCACAGAAAACTTTTTACTCAATGTCCGACTTTATAATTCTGTTATCAATTATAAACTTATAACTTATAATTATGATTGCATTGTTTCAGGTGGCGTGGCTGCACGTAGGTCGACAAATGCTTCTCACTATTCACACCCACGTCGTCGTCAAGATTCCGAGATTTTCGGTCTCTTATGACAAACAGAAAACGTGGTTTTTACGCATACAAAATGTCCAGCAAAATGACCGGGGCTATTACATGTGTCAAGTTAACACTGTCCCGATGATCAGTCAAGTTGGGTACCTTCAAGTCGTTGGTAAGTTTATACGTAAATTATAACCATGGTAAAAAAAATAAATATTTCGATAGCTTTTTTTCCTTCAAAATTTGGAAAAAATTTTGGTTTCCATGTTTTTAGATAAAATTTCTATTTTACTTTTTTTTTTTTTTTTGATATTTTCGATATACATTTTTTTTTTTTTGAAAAGTACATAAAAAAACGAACAATTAAAAAAAAAAGTTGAATATCAAAATTTTCTAAAATTAAAAAAAAAATATATCAATAAAATCAAATAGAAATTTTTTTCAAAAAAATGAAAATTAAAATGGTTGACCCCACTGGTAAATACTTCCATAACCATCACCGTTCGTTTGAAATTCTAAAATTCGTTTAAAAATTTTAAAGTTATTAAAATGTGAATGTAATCATAATTAAAGCACCAAAGCTACTTAAAGTCTTAAAATCAAAAGCGGGGTGTCAATATTGAATGAACTTGAATATTATGCTCACGAATTATGTTAATAATCACTTCCGGATTATTTTTGTCGAAAATTAAACTGACCACTGTTTTTGTTATATTTTGATTGCTGTAGAATATTTGGAGTACTTTAAAAAGAATAATTTACAAGTTAAAATTATAAAAATTAATTTTCAAAAGTTCATATGCCATATAACAGTGGTCACCAAATAACATGGTCATTATGCTCGGTGTTATGTTTAGTCATCCGTGAACAAAATAACCGCGACACAATAACTGTTACGTGACAAAATTTAGTAGTAAATTAAATTACGGTTCAATAAACTCGAGAATTCAAATTTTAGAAGTTTAGAACTCGGTGACAAAATTTATTTAACTGATTTATTCAACTTTAATGGAATAATAAAACCACTTACAACTAAAATTGTGATCTAATAAATAAACAAATAAACTTATATTGATTTCGTCGAAAATTTAATGAATAGTAACTTTTGTTTATAGAATACTATACTCAATTCTGATAAATTTTAATTAAAAAATTTATGAGTAAATATAGTATTGAAAGTGAATGTATTTCATTTTAAATATTTGATTAAGAGGAATTAAATTGAAGCATAATTTGATACATTAAAACGTTATTATCAAATTCCATTGAAACCGATGATTTATTAAAAAAAAAAAACAAAAGTGATAAATCAATTATTATGAATTGAAGTTTATGTCAATAATAATTTATTCAATATCTAGTGCCACCGAATATCGTGGACTCAATGTCATCGGAAAGTACAGTAGCAGTGAAAGAGCATCAAAATATAACACTGACATGCAAAGCCGAGGGCTATCCAGAACCAACAATGATGTGGCGACGTGAGGACGGACAATCTATTCTCATCGATCGCCGATCGAAAGGTCAGTAATTATGTTCTGTAATAATTACAACATAATGAAATATAGATCAATTATTCAAGCCTTTGCGTTGCTTTATAAATTTTTGATCACGATAATGAGTGTTTAATATTTATCATTAATATCGTCAAATATTATTATTAATTATAAATTGTAATTACTATATTGTTATTATAAAGTGGATTGTTTACGAGCGTATGAATGTAAGTGTGTATATTTTTGGAAATATATATGAGTGGGTGTGTAACATGCATGCGGTAAATACAGTAATAGTATAATTAGAATTTTCGAGTGTACATATTACCGAGAGGTAGCGAAGCGTAAAGAACGGATTACGCTAGGATTTGCAAAGCTATCATATCCATTATGAAACCCAACTCACTCGGATTGTCCACTATCCTATGTTCTACACCAAAAAGAGTTAACTTTGAGCAAAATTATGAATCAAACATACACAAACTCACAACTAGACATCTACTTAAATTATTTTACCCTCATTATTCTTCGCTTCTTCCGTATTCTTCTTCATTCGGGAGCTATTAAATATTGTAGAAATTAATCAACTTTAGTTCTCGCTGTACATTTTATAACTATTATTATTTATTCGTTTATATTTATTTTTGGTATTATCACTATTGAGATTATATAACTATATATTCACGGTAAGAATTTTCGCCAATGAGACGGACGGAAAATTATGCGCTTACACGTCGAGTCAGCGATGAAATATGCACGAGACAACGTTGCTCCTGAGTACTAACTTTAATGACTCTTTATTTTGTAGTTTGACTCTGAAAATTTAATATTTATTAAAACTTACTTTTTATATTTTTAACTTTATTAAATTAATTAATTTTTCTTTTTTGTTAATATAAATATTTTATCATCAAATTAACATTTTCTAAGGAACATAATTTATATGGCTGTTTTATTTCAAACATAAAGAAACTGAAAAATATTTTGACGTGCTTTTTTTATGTTATTTTTGATGATGCAATTTTCTAGATTTTTTTATGGAAAAATTCACTTTTTCATAGATTGAATAGAAACATGTACAAAAAAAAAAAAAGAATTTCTTGTACCAAGAAAATTTTGAAGAAAACCAAAGTTATTTTAGAGCAAGAAAAAATTCACTTGGCTCAAGAAAATTTAACTTTGTTAAAAAAAAAATGTTAATTAACTTAACTTTGAGTTGAAGTTAAAGGAAAAAAGAGTCTTAGTTAATAAATAAAAAAAAATAACATAAATTAGATTAAAACGTAAAAATCTTGAAATTATAAGTTAAAAAATTATTTCTT
The DNA here is from genome assembly GCA_000956155.1 of Cotesia vestalis. Taxonomy (NCBI): domain Eukaryota; kingdom Metazoa; phylum Arthropoda; class Insecta; order Hymenoptera; family Braconidae; genus Cotesia; species Cotesia vestalis. The sequence goes on from JZSA01001152.1 coordinate 206,420, forward strand.
GATGATTTTAAATATGTAATTAGTCTAGAGAGCAGTCTCGCGAACGTTTGCAGAAAAAAGGCGAATAAAAAAAGGATAGAGCTGGGCGTACGTGGCATGACTACTTGAGGCTGGAGCCACTCCATTTGGAATGAAAGCGTACATTATACGCTCTTGTGACATTTCTCACATGGCACATGGAGAAACCAGTGAGTCGGGATGGTGGTTTACGTACTGGTGCTTGCCACTGCTCAAAGAGGGTTAGAGGGTGAGGGTGGTGATAGTGATATATGTATGTAAGTATATATGCATATGTATGTCAAGAAGAAGGATAGAGGCTGTGGAAAGTAGCGAGAACGCACAGCAGCAGTACATAGAAACGCTGCGTATTATATATTATATACTAGCTGGCTAACAGCGGATTAAAACTTAAACTACTCAGGTCGTACGACGCGACATAATCTACGGTATTATACATCCATATGAATTATACTCGTGGTTACACGTGCTACCAGCGGAAACGCTTAGGCTTCGTCATCCCGAACCGCGTGCCACTGAACCGGATGAACAGGACATCACACTCTCGTGCATGCATGGCAACATGTCATTTCCCTTAATCCAGGTGCAAATGACGTTATCGAACTTGTATGACCACCAACGTCTAATATGCCTTATTGTGTTTATTAGAATTTAATATTATTCATACAGGTATTCATTTTAATTTTATTGCGTTGCATAACATTACATTAATTAATTATATTTTACAAAAAGCTCTACTTCATGATATGAGATACAGAAAAAAGTTTTTTTTCATGAAAATGCTTCAGTCATTGACCTTATTTTTTAGTAAGGGCATCTCCGATGTGAATAATCTGCGAAAAATGCAGTACATACTCGAAAATCAAAAAAAATTATGCAATAAAACTAAAAAAAAAGTGTTTTAAACTTCCTTTTCAAGTTCCGAAATGAAAATTTAATTGTTTAAGCTCAATCGCTACTGCAATAAACCTCCTGCTGTAGTGTTTTCATTTTTATCGAGGTCGAATAACGTTAAAAGCGAAAAAACATGTATTTTTTCCCACCTATCATAGAAAACTTTTTTTCTATTTGAAATTTATCAACTTTCAAATTTTTTTTATAAATTATAAAATATTTGTCAACTTTTTTTATTTTTGTTATTACGTTGTATCTTTCGTTATAAACACAATGAAATTACTTAAAAATCGCCACGTGAAAATAATCTTCTGTGTGTTGATTAATTTTTTTAATAATAAATTCAAATTTTCTAGGAATATAAAATTTTAATTAATATTAAATGCGTAACAAAAAGTGCTATAAATATATTCACGGAACAAAAACTAGACTAACAAAAATATAATTAACTAAAATGTAACTTTCGTACGAAATATAGTATATTTATATATTTATTTACTCACCTTGGGCACACGGAAAAAAGAAAACTTGAAAAATTACAGTTTCGAATGTAATTATTACAGATTTTATAAGAATTACATTGTAGAATGTAATATTTACATTGAAAGCTCTGAATACTAAATTAATAAATTGAATTTAGAAAAATGTTATTTCAAACTGTAATTTTTCTAGTTTTGATAACGAGAGGACCGATTTTATATTTTATAAAATTAAATAAATTTAAAATAGCTCTGTTGAAAAACTAGAGAAAATTGTATTCCTTTTAATTTTATGTACGCAATATAATATAAAAGATGGATCCTTTTAAATGAAAATAAATACTTCCACAGGATTTAAATAAAGTAATAAACCTAAAATTTAATTCTCTACATGAAAAGTATCTTTATGATTTTTTCGCCCCGAATCCTCAGCGTAAATAAATAATAAACTATTTAAATAATTAGCAAAAAAAATAAAAGAAATAAAACGTCGCTCTGCAGAGCAACATTCTGAAATGAACTTTATTCATTAAATTAGGCAATTAAATTTTCACAAATTCATTACTCATAGTGATGGCCATTAAATAATCATAGCGTGCCTCATTATCTTCATTTGAATGTCTGCTTTGAAGTTAAATTAATAATTAGCTTTTCCATTAAAACATTTATTTAAAAGTTTTAGTTTTCATGTTTTCAATTAAAAATAACAGGTGATTTTTACTAGTTAATCAATTAATCTTAAACTCACTCATTTATAATTTATCGTCCATTGAATTTTACTAAAAAAAATGACACTCGAAATCTTGACCAAGAAAAATAAAATTTAAATGGTTAATAATTTAAGTTGGCCTCTTTTAATGAAGTTAAATCATCCTAGCTAAGTTTGCTTTGCTCTTTGCCTCTAACAAACTCGTCAACGAGGAAAGTAAAAAGTTCATTTTTTTTACCACTTTCATTACTTTAAATTGTATAACCTCGTCACATAATGTATGAAAGATAATATCTCTTCTAAAAAAAAAACTTTACCGCCTCTAATCTAATATAAAATAACTAAATAAAATGTATATATTTTTCGTTAGATTAATTTTTAAAAAATAATTGAATTTTCGAAAGCAAAGGGAACATCACTCGTAACTCATGCGTAAAATAAAAAAAATTTATCCAAATACCACGGATGAGTGCTCTGTAGTTCACTTTATTTAAGCACATCCTCTTTGGATGTTCATTTTCCTTTACTCTGTACTCTGTTCCAACCCCAGTCCTCTCAAGGCTTCCTTATTCTCGGTATCTTACAGATTAAAGGCGTAAAGAGACAGAGCACTGAACTGCTACTGTGAATGTTAACTTTTAAAGAAAGCTACTAAAACTCAAAGTCAACCAACAACTCATTTCGCTTGCTATTCCTTATTTAGAAGTCAAAATTTTTTTTATTTTTCTTCCCAATGAGAAAATTATCTCATTTAATTAAAAGAGAATAAGCACGGGAATGCAGAATTTTAAAATTTACTCGTTTATTTTATTTTAACTTGCCTTACTTTTGGTATTTAGTATAATTCCTTTATGAATATTACAATCATTTTAAGCTCTTTACAAAAATTAAATTCTCATCATTCTCTCTTTTTACTAATTAATGGTATTCTCTTAAAGATGAAAGATAATTCCTTTTGAAGTACTTTATTTTTTAATTGATGCTTATTGGATTGTACTTGATTATTTATCAGTGATTAAAGTTTGTAAATTATAGACCTCGTTAAAATTTATTTTATAAAATTAGAATCGTAAAAAATTTTTTTTCATAAAACAATCTGTCTTATAAACCAGTAAAAAATTAGGTGAAATAGCGAACTCAAATATTCTAATTACAATTGAACAAAAAAAATATTGAGCCGAGATTTTTAAAAGAGTTCTCCAAAATAATCATGTAAAAAGATAGAAAAATTAATTGGATTAAAAAATTGGAATTTTCAATAGCTGTTCTGTTTGCAAGATAATTGACTTTTGAGAAAGTAACATCTAGGTTATTAATTATTTTATTTGAAAATTTTAATCTATCAATTCAATTACTACAGTTACTATATCGAGATGTGTCATTAATTATTGAAAAAAAAAAAGTCTTTATATTCTTAACAAAAAAAAATTGACAACCAAAGAGGTGCTAAAGAAATTATTAAGCCAATTTAAGTGGTTCGAAAACTATGAGAAGATCAAGCTGTCTCAAGGTTATAACGGCGATATTAATACTTAACTGTAGTGTCAAACGTCAACATTGAACATTAACATGATGCGTTTGAGCGTGAGAAGACTGCTGTAATGATATCAAGGATGTGATGTCTTCTAACAAGCTCTACTTGGGTAACTCCTGTCTTCAGAGAATGGGTAAGGTGTATGAAGGGTTTCAGCGCCGTAGCGTATAGTTATGGCAAACCAAAACTTGACAAACTTAGTGCTTGTTAAAAGTTAAGCACTACAATTTTGGCATGTACCTTCGGAGATGTCGGGAATCCTCATCGATACATGCTATATCAATATACCTCTAGAATTAATAATAGTTTGATACTCTAAGGCAACCTTGTGATAGAAGAGAATTTCCGCGAAGCACGGAACTTTATGTACTTCAGATAAAATTTGCTCACTCAATTTACTCATGCTCATATAAGTACGAGTACACACTAGTTAATAATTGGCAATTCGATCACAGAAGCCGGCAAGTTAATAAAGAAAAATATGCGTACGTCTGTAAAGTTCAGAGTTTGAGGGATTTTATAATTATTAAATTCTTTTAATTAACCGATTCGTTGAGGTGATTTTTTTTATTAAATTAAAAACAAAATAATTGTTTTATTTATTCGAAAAAAAAAACGGCTGCTGGGATTTATATTAGTTATGGAGGTTCGATTAAAAAATTAGGCGTTAATTGACTCGCATGGGTGAGCAACGGGAGCGAAAACGAATGTCGGAATGACGCGAGTAGAGGAAGGGAAAACATCATAGCGATTGCTGAATCTCAAATTAGAGCCACCTGTCAACGGAATTCGTTTGTATGTTGAATGTATCGGTATATCTATCACTGTATATTTATAGGTGTGTGTGTGTGTGTGTGTGTGTGTTTGTGTGTGTGTTTGTGTGTATAATGGTACATGTGACCATCGGCATCTAGCCACGCAAGAGAAACTCCACCAATTAGCAATGGCGCGAAACTCTAATGGACGATAATTCGATAACGGAAGCGGAATGGAGCTGCCGATCGTAGTTTGCAATTACTTGTTATCCGCTTATAGTCAACCTGATCCTTACGTCATTGAAAATCATTATTGAAGCACGATAACATCCTGTACAAAATAATTACTATATAATTATGTTTATACACCGTATTATCGGTGTATTAATAAAGGTAATTTATTCTTTATTCTATTTTTGAGTTATTAATTCGATTAACGCTCTTAACACTGAGAAAATTTTCTGTCAAGACAATATAATACCGCCTTCGATTATTTTAACAAAATAATTTTTATGAGTCTATTTTATATATTTTTCTAAATGCCATTTAATTTTTTTTTTAAATAGGTTGTTCAATTTTTCAAAAATTCAATCTTATTATTTAGCAAAAAATAAGTAACATTTTTTATATATAATTTTTTTGTATTTTGTTTTTGATGTTTGTGAACTCACTTTGACTTGATCAAAGTTGAAAAACTAGATGATGATGATCTGTAAACAATTACAAAAATGCGGAACGTTTGAAGTAGTTCAAGCGCAGAATAGTCCGACCGTTACAATACGTTTCAATTTTGTGAATAAACACACACGATACACATGATATCAAGGGTCCCCATATACATTGATCTGAGTGCTTGAACCTTTCAAATTAATGAAAAAATACTTGTAGTGATTGTTATTATATTTTGAATAAAAAAAAAAAAATAAAACGCCAATCACTGTTCAGGAAAAACGATTTACTTGAACAATAAAATGCTTTAAAATAATCAAATAAAAATGTTTTTCGTACTCATATTGAAAAATGAGTCCAAAAAATGTATACTTCGAGTAGAGTATATTAAATTACAGAATATAATATATAATTTACAGAGTTGATACAATTGTTTTTTAATGGATTTGAAGCGATAATATTTCAAGTGTTATAAAATATGATACTGAAATTATCAAAAATTAAAAAGGATTTTTTTTTTTTTCAATTCAATTATAGGCGCTGTAAAAAAATTTATTCAATTTTTTTACTTTATAGTTGTGTAAATATTTTATGCTTGCACGTTTTAAATATTTAAAAAAATAAATTCTGTAGCAGAATAAATTTTGAAAATTTATATAACTAATGATATTTTTTATAATAAATAAAAAAAAAGTTAGTTTTCATCATAACAAAATTTACTTGCTAAAAAATTTTTTTATGTCAATTTAAGTTTATAATAGCCACTTTATTTATTTACCGGGTATTCAATGACTGAATAACAAATTTCAATTTTTAGCACTCAAATATTTATTTTGATTGTTTACCGTCAGGTAAATTAAAATAAAAATTTGATGATAAGAGTTTTAATCAAAAATTTCGATTAATTATTGTTGACTGAGTTTTTAAATTAGTAATCAAGTTCAGTGACGAATGAAATTAATATTTCAGCGTAATAATTGAAAATAAAAAATTCTACACAATTACTTTGTAAATAACAACGCAATGAACTGTCAGAGTATCATGAAACAGCGTTAATAAGTTGTAAGTGCAAAAGTTTTCAATTATGACAATATCTCTCACGGGTTTTGACTTGAGTAGACACTTAGATCGGGGTTCCGGGTCCCGCGACTTTATTTTTCTTGTTCGTTACTTCCTTTGTCTTTTTAAAGCGTAAATCACTTTATAGAGTCGCCGGTTTCTCGCGGCTACAGAAGTTATCCCGTAAATTGTTAAGTGAAGTTGATGAAACGAGGCACGAGTGGGATTTATTCGCCGAAACTTGAGCTCTTAATGTTCAGTACCCAAAGGGACGATCGCGTTGTGATCATGAGAAAGACAAAAGTCAAGAGAAATAGCCTGGGGTTATCATTTAGACCTACTTCTCCACTTCTACATCTACATCTCGGGACTTACCTACGGTTATATAACTGTACTATCACTGAATAACAATAAAACTTTACTACTAACTTTATTGAAGTACTTTAATTGTTATCATTTTCATGATAATAACCGTTATACAATGTCGTTTTCCTCTTTATTTTTGTTTAATCAAATATATATACTTTCATGACGGAGCTGATTATTTTTTATTAGTGTTTTTTAATTCCCCTATAATTATAACATCTTAAGAAATAATTAAAAATATATGGGGGTTCGCTTGTGAAATATTTTAAAAAATTCATTGCTGTGAAAAAATTTTCTGAAATTACTTTACATAATTTTTTATGTGGGTGATTTAGGACGAATCTCACTTGATATGACTTACTATGGTCGTATGTGTCGATATATAATTTTTCGACTAAATTTAGTGTTAAAAATCTTCAACAGATGGCGCATGGTCGCTCAATCGTCTCATTGCAAGAGACTTCAGTTTGAAACATAATAATCACATTTAATTTTTATAGAAAACCATTAAAAAGATATTGATCGTTAAAGTTTTTACATTGACCATTAAATCATAGAAAATCACAGTTTTTGTTTTATTTAACGGAAAGCGCTCTTCAAATTTCAATAAATTTTTAAATACTGAAAGAAAACAACATATTGAAGTACTTGCATAATTGAACGTACAAATTTAGAACATGTAATAATAATTAATAACGAAACTTTCTAAAATTATCTTTGTCACTGTTTCTCCAGTGCAACGTTGCTTAGGTAAATCTACATCATAAATTAAACGAGACTTTGTGTTTGACATTTGACTCTTGCAATATCGACAGTTCTATCTTAAGTTCTAAAATAAAAATCCTTTTCTTAACTCCCGTAAGAAGCTTATCTCACATCGATTTTTAATTTTATCACCTACTGAACCAGTTTGAGTTTAATATAATATGATAATTGATTCACACATTGCTAGAAAAAATAAAAAAATTATAGTAAATTTTTAACTTCCCGCTAAGAAAATAAAAGATTTTCCAAAATCGGGAAATTATTGTTTTCACCCCGTTTTGCAAAAATTGAATTTTCATCAGATTTCGACGTTTTAAGGCCACAGGAAGCTTCCCTGATGACCTCCACGATGTTGTCACTATGTCTGTGTGTGTGTATGTATGTCAAACTTGAATTTCCGGTGAATTTGAATCGATTTAGACCGACAGATTTTGAGAAATTTTGAGAAAATTTTTTTTTTATTTAAAAGGTAGAAATTAAAAAATAAAAAGTGTAACGAAAAAAAAAATACAATGTTCAAAGATATTTCCTGGCTAATCCAAAAAATAAGTAAGATAAGTGTCAGGTGTCGGATGATTTTAGTATCATTTCATTATTTATAATCTCACCGTAAATGTTTTTACTGGTCAAAAGTCTGACGTTTCTTTTTTGATTAAAAATACTTGAATTTTTAATAAATTAAATAATCAATGTATTTTTGTTTCAGTCGAAAAATATGCAGGAGATCAATTAAATTTAACTAAAATAACTCGAACAGAAATGGGAGCGTATTACTGCATTGCAACAAATGGAGTCCCACCGACAGTCAGTAAAAGAATAATCGTTGATGTTGAATGTAAGTATTTTTAAATAATTTACAATAGATAATATTTATGGCTAATTAAATAAACTCAACAACTCTTTGAATATTTGTTTATTTATTTTTTTTTTTTTTTTTTTTTTTCAAGCGAATCATCTTAAATTTGCTGTTTAGACATCAAAAAATTTTAACTTTCAAAGAAAGAACGAAATGTTGAAAAATTTTTTTAAATCATCAAATAATTAACCAAAACTTTGAACCAATTTTTTTTTTGTTTTTAAACTAAAAATTTATTAAAAGTAACGAAAACCTTAATAAGTTTCTGTAAACAATATATAATATTAATTTCAAGCTGTGACTAAAAAAAAATTGAGATCTCAGACCAAAGTACTGTATTATGCGTTGTTTAAATTTAATTCGGTTTCCTGAGGTCCTGCGTCGCCATTTTTGTATCCCAGGAATCAGCCAGTACTCGTCCCTCGGGAAATACAAAGACAAGAAAGAGGAGCCGAATGGTCTTGGTCATTTTTCCATTTTATGCGTTTCATTCGTTCGCGTCAGACCGGTCCTGCATACCTATACCCCACAACGGTACGTGTCTCACTTACAACATTCTTTTGTTATCTCCCTCGTTTATTTTATTTCGTTTACCACATCACTACGGGATATAACACACGCCCTCACCCTCACCCTCACCCCAACACATCCTTACACGTCCACCCTTTTTCATTCTTTCCTATAAATAGTCCACCGCGAGCAGCACAACGATACGAGTAGTACAACCCGTAGATAGGCACGACAGTGTCTCTTGAATATTTACAAGTCCCAACTACATATTTTATTCAGACGAGTGGGAAAACACTGCAGTTCTCACGACGACGCGGTCAAAATAGCTAGGGTACCGGCAGGTATATTCTCATATGTGTATTGTATATGTACAGTATGTGCTAGACAATGAGGTAACAGTACCAGACATCCCTCGGCAAATTTACATGTATGCACGTATACCTATCTATATATGTTTGCTACTTTCCGATTACTCTATTTGTCCACACTAGAGTACACATTCCGCCTCTAGTGTATCCAGTAAACACACACACAGATAATATCCTAATCTCCCACACTATCTGCATTAAAAAATGCACTTAAAACTTTTTAAAATTATCCGGTGTCCTCCATTTCCGTCCTCAAAATTACACTTTTATACCCTCGTGTTGTTGCATTATCTAGGTTAATTTCTTTTTTAAATTTTAAATACCATGTGTTTTATCGCTCAATTTTCTGATATTAAAAATATATTCTCTACTAACGGTACATTCGCGACCACTTTTATTTTAACTTTTTTCACACTTTTAATGAACAATTTCTGTCAAACTTTTACACGAAATCTATAGTTTACTATACTAGAAATTATATTTGGTAATAGAAAGTGTACAGCTAGATGAGTGCGGTAATGATACCCTAGGGCTGATTTTTTTAGATAGGTATCAGTTGAAACAGGAAAATGCGCATGAAAAAGTCAGATCGATATGTCGGAGCGCTTATGTGGAGTAACAATGGGGGTTATTAAAAATTTTGAGCATTGATATTTCTAGAAAGTTTTTAAAATTTGGGAAAAAGATGCATGGAATTTTATTTTTTTACACTGAAAAAAAAACTATTTGTTCAAAATTTATTCAAAAAATTCACTTGCAATTAATAAAATAAAACAAACAGGATGAAGAGTAAAAGTTTTTCATTCAAGAATTTTACAACGTCAAACTAGTACTTTATTTATTTTTAAACAAGATAATTTATATTTTATTGAAATATAGAAATTTCAAACATAAAATGTATTATTTGGATGCTACTATTCTACAATTATATAGAAAAAAATAACATTAGTAATAACCACTATGTAAATGTCAAAAAAGTTCAAATGCGACCCCGGAGTCTGGTGTACTATTTGAAAAAAAAAAAAAAAGGAACCAGAATCAGAGCATATTTTACAATTTATTTTTTTCTGTAAAATTTTTTAAATAAAATTTATCTAATAGGTAGGCCGCTAAAAGCATTAAAACTGATCAATTATCAAAATATCACTGTCATTATAAATATTTAGAATTTGTAAAAAAAAATCTTTTTTTTTGTTTTTTGTGTTTTGAATGAAGAAACTTTTTTTTAACCAAAAATTCTTAACGAAAAACAGAATTAACTAACTAATTTTTTTATTACTAGAAACGAAAGTAAAAAGAAATAATTTTTATTAGAAAATAATTAATTGAAAAGCGTTTGTTATTATCGCGGTAATACTTCAAACAATGACTAGGAGCATGAGTATGAGTCGAGGATGATGAACAATCACCCGTCAATTGTTTAAGAGTTCAAAACGTCAGTAAAAGCTTAACGGTGTGGCACTCGAGGATTATGCGAGGCATGCTCACCGTGGCTATTTCACTCAGCTTCTATGTATACCGGAACCGATGGCATGTCCTCCAACCCCGAGCGCTTTCCGCAAATCCACGGATTCCCATACTGACCCCTAATTAACGCATACTTCTCCACTATACTACTGACGTATCCAGTGAATTCACTCTACACCATTCCCGCAGCTTGATTTTTCACTTAGTATAAAGCCCGCCACACACACGTGTTAACTTGACCACCTAACTATGTCACTAATTTAACAATAAAGATTCAAATAACCAAAACCTTAGACTTCAATTTTTGTACAAAAATAACAGAATCTACGAAAACGATATTGGTTTTTTTTTTTTTTACTTTTTTAACACAAAAGCAGCTAAAATAATATTATTTAAAATAATACCCCGTTATATAAATTTGTAATAAAAACTGCGGGGGCAGAAAAATAGCGACTGTTTATCTAAAAGCAATATAGATCATTCGGTTTTTATACTAGTAAAAGAAAATAATTGCCGGAATTTTTCATTTTACATGGGAAGTAAAAATGAAGATTGTCCCGGGAAAATTCAGAGCCTCGGTAAATTAAATAGTTGACATTAGAGGATAGGAGTAGTAGCTTGAGAAATTTTCGTAGTTAGTTATGCATAACAACATCAGCTTGTCATTTCAAAGAGTAGCAAAGCGGGACTTTGCATCATACATCATACATTTATACAGGTATATCCTTCGTATACACTGATACCCACCAGAGTACATGCGTATCATCTAATCTAGCAAGACTCAGCTTATCTGTCGTTTAAATTACTAGGGATTCACAGTCCCCTGTGTCGTTAGACACATGAGAGAGAAAGTTTACTCAAAGCAATACTGCTTCTATTCACCCCTTCCATGTATAGTATATATATATATATATATATATATATATTCGTGAGTATCCTAGCCAATTGGTTAACCACATTTATAAACAAATAAAATTTTCATTTTAATTTACTTCAATTATTTTAAATGCTTAGGAGAAATTATTGATAATTTTCTTTTTTTAATTACAATTAAAAAAAATTTTTTTTCATTATTTTGATGAAAGAAAATTTTTGTTTGAAAATTTTAATTTTCATAAAAAATTTCACTATGTTAGAATTTTAATTTTTTGAAAAATTATTGGGGGTGATTTTTAAAAATACAAGGGTTGAGAAAACGCAACAAAAACAATCAGTTTTTTTTAATTTACAAGGTTGTCACCTTCCTTAACTCAATATAAGTAAATAAAAGTATAATACTCTCTTAAAATAAATCAATAGAATTTCACTGATTTTTTATAAAAAAAGTAGAAAGCGAAATTAATATAATAAAATGGTAATTTAATGTTTAATAGATAAAACTAAAGAATCAATATCGGAAAAATATCAACTAAAAACTTGATATTATTTAATATTAGTATTAGTAAAAAATGAAAGTAGACAAAGTAGCTAAATTGAGCAAGTTTTAACGGAAGTTGAAAAGTACTTTATAAAATGTTGTTGGTATCATTTGAATGTACGAACTCGGGGGGTTAATCTGTATCATCCCTGTATATATAAATGTATGTATGTATTTACTGCAGTTTCACCGACGATATTCGTGCCAAATCAGCTGATGGGAGCACCAGCTGGAAAGAACGTAACCCTTGAGTGCAACATTGAAGCACATCCACGAGCGATAAGCTACTGGAACTTCAACAACTCTATGGTACTAAGCAATGAAAAGTATACCAGCACGATAATGGAGAGTAGCTACAGAACTAATATGCAGCTGACCATACGAAATCTACAGCTGAGTGATTTTGGTAACTACAGATGTATCAGCAAAAATTCACTTGGCGAGACTGAAGGATCTATTAGACTATACGGTATAATTGCTTTTTTTATTTCTATTTCACTAATCTAAAGCTTTTGGTGATTTCGTTTTCTAACAAAGAACAAATTCAAAACCTAAATTCAATTCTGCATGCCTTAATTAAGCGCGAGCGCGAAGGTATGTTTTACAGTTGCTTAAAAATCTCAAGATCTCAACGTTTTTACACATTAAAACGTACCTGACAATAATAACGTACTTATAAATAATACAAAAATCACACTGTTAGAAAGATAAATCATCGCTGAACTTACCAATTTTATTTAAATCGATTAATTTATATTTTTTCATTAAAAAAGTAGTTTTAATGGCTTATAGAGTAAATTTTTCAAAGCTTAATAATGGAAAGATAAAATCAATAACTTTTGAAAAAATAAATTTTTTAACTTAATTTACTTTTCAATATCTTCGTCAGCTTTATGACAAAGTGTGAAATGTAAACTGCATCTCAATATTGATTTGTTTGATTGTAATTGATTTTTTTTACTGATAAAAAAAATAAGCTGTATAAAAAAATTTTTTTGGTAATATAGTTTGAAGACTGCTAATACTATACTCAATTGTGTAGCTAGCTTACCGCCGATAATACAGTCTTTAACCGATTCTTTTTTTATGGTTCACGTATTGAAACTGAAGAGGACGTTCAATTCGTGTGAAAAAAAAAAATATATTATACGCGGAAAAATTTAAACGAACTTTAAAACTAATTTGAAAATAAAATTAATTTTTTGTAGTGAACTTATCATTAAAATTATTTTTTTAATTTATTTTTGTAGTGTACTGTAGACAATTATTTTTTTCTATCCTTTTAAAGCATGTGCTTTTGTATTATTATTAATTATTATATTAATAAATTTTCAACTAAATAAGTAAATTTTTTGTATTGTAGAAATGGTCCAACCATCGGCACCGCCGACAGCTACGGAGATTAAAAGTAGCGCAAACAAAGAGGGTGAGTGTAGAAAAGAACTGATAAATAAATAAATGACTAATAACATAAAACGAAAAATATCATGATTATTGTTATTATAATCATGAAATTAATGGTAGAACTTAGTAGAGAGTTATTAATAAAAAATGGTTTTAAAATAAAGTTAACAAGTGTTTCGTGGAGACAAGTTTTATCAGCGAGGGAGTAATCCTTATATATTTGTGGAGTCCAGTATAAACACGGTTTCATTATTGAAGAGCTAGAATAACTTGAGAGAGGATAGTTGGGTCAGGTCCCCGTGGTTTTGCCATCTCCTCCTTGCTCCTTGCCACTCCTTTAGCTCCTTCATCTTGTGTATATCCACCCAACGGTAGCTTACCTCTGGTTCTTCTGGTCTCCGCTGAGAACTACGCTTCTACAACCGAAACCAATCTTAATATGCTCAATTATTAACGCCTATGCTAAGCCACTGTTTTAACAATTTCACTTCTACACATACACAGTCACATGTATATACTAGAGTGATTCTAAAATAGTAGACTTTATTTTATTTTTTTTTTTTTTTCGTTCTTTAACTTTATTTAGCATGCTAATGTAAAAGTATTGTCTGTTACTATTAATAGGATATAAAATGCGAGTTTACGAAACGACAATATCGTGCCAGGTAATTAGACTATAACTAACAATAAATCAATCGTCTTGTTGATAATTATTTATGAAATATATATTAATTAACATGAAAATCAATAAAAAATATCTGTTAAATTTATGAATAGCTTACCTGAAAAATAAAAATTTATTAAATTAGTAAAAATAAAAAAATAATTGATGATGCAATAATTTATTTTTAACACGTGGTAGTAAAATTAATAATTGTGAATTGTATAAAAAAAAATCATTCATATTAAAATTTGAAAGAGTAAAATATGAAAAAAATTGAAAAGAAATGAAGTTCAGGTTTTTTTTTTTTTTTTCAAAAATTGTCTTGTAATATTTCAAAATTTTGCTGAAACTTAAAACAAAAAGTTATCACTTTAGTATAAAAAAATAATGGTAATTATTACAATTACAATAATATATTTAAAATAATGCTCTGATATACATAATATTTGGATCGGGATTATGTAGCGTACCAAGAGCAAGAGCAAAAATTTTAATTCAACCGAAAAAAGTCGATGGTAAACCGAGTGCTATAATGAGAAATTCAATAGCACAAATGGAGGTTTATATTAAAGTCTCGATTCGCAAGGCCAATAAATCCGACTCTCACTCTCTTTCTCAACCTATCTTTTTGTTCATCCTCTTCCTCGCTCGCTCTCGATCGTCAGAGCTTTAAATTCAAAAGAATCAAACAAAACTCATGAAAACTCAATCGGGTTTTATGACAACAAGAACTGCCTCGGGTTCCGAATTTTAACAAAAATAAAGTTTAATAAAATATTTACATAAATTCATTGGAATTTAACCGATTGTTATTACGATTTTTTTATTCTTTTTCATAAAAATGTATTTTCACATCAAGTTAAATTCCTTAAATAATAATAGAGCATTCCTTTGCGACACGGTTTTATATAAAGTATAGAGTAAAGATATTTACTCAGAAATATTTTACCCAGTATTTACGTGTACGGAAAAATCAATTCACTTGCATATACACCAAGATATTCAACTTTATTTCTGTATTCAACTCCTTTAAAATCACCGTCTCGTATTATTAAATATATATCAGTTGAGTATCCTTTATCGTTCGCTTTCTCAGTGTATATTTGAGGAAAATCATAACTTATACTTTATACTCCAGTAATAATTATTTTTATGCTCAAATTATTGGAATTTATTTAAAGTTAAAAATCATTCAATCGAATAATTATTAAAAATTGAAAAAAAAAAATTTATTAAGAACGTTTTAATTTTCAACATTCACACAAATCAACAACATATATAAAAATAATTTATAAAAATTTAAATTCAATGTAAAAAAAAAAAATAAACTTGATTCAAAAAAAAAATTTTAAATAAAAAAAATTTCTTGAAAGAATTTCATTTTTCTGAATCAAATAAAAAAATTCGTAAACTAAAATAATTTTTCTCGATCTAAGTAAATTTTAATTGATTCAAAAATTTTTTGTCACGATTGAAGACTCTTCAAAATGATTGTCTTGGTTCTAAAGTTTCTCCGATCAACTTAAATTTTTTGTCAATGCACAAAATATCGGTCAGCTCGAAATAAAAATTCATTAACTTTCAATAGTATTCATAAAAATACATTCATGAATTTTTACATAAATTCCGGAATATGATTTTTCATTTCGATAACAATTATTAAAAACAAAGTGGCAAAAATAAAAATAAATAAAAAAAAAACACACAAGTCAAGGTGTCACGAGACTTTTACATAAACTGCGTAAAAAATGAAACAAATACAAAGTACAAACAAAACGTGACTGTTTAACAGGGCAGTTACTGTTAATGAGTAAAAAAAGTGTGACTAAAAAAAAAAAAATAAAATAAATGAAAAGATAAACTGCGAAAAATGTTATTTTAATTCAACAACTATGCTAATAAATACAGTTATTTTCCTCAATTCATCACCACCTTCTGCACAGATCTCATTACAATAGTGACCTAATTAACAGGATTTTAAAATTAAATTACTATGGGCTACGGGTAAGGGAAGTGTGTGCCGTTGCTGGTTCCGCAAGATGCTCTAGAGTTCAGCAATGAGTGTGAAAAGAAAAAGAGCCTTAGAAATAGTAAAAAAAAAAAGAAAGGGCACCCCAGCAGAATGAGTTCGCGGTGCTCCATTATTGTTATCTTACAAACGAATCGCAGAAAGTCCAATTTACCCGGGCAAGACCAATGAGAGTGAAGTCGTATAGAACAGTAGACCTGTTAGCTCTCTTCTTCATTCACCTACTGCTCTTCTGCCAAAAGAAAAATCCTGCCCGGTAAGACGCGAGTTGAATTCGCGAATGTGAAGACTTTGATGATAATAATAAGAATAACTACGCTAATAATAATAATAATAATCACTAGATGATAATGATAATAGTAATAGCAATAGTTACAGTAATAAGAATAAGAGCAAGAAAAAAAAAAAGCAGGCCGTATAACTGAAAGAAATAAACGAACGAGAGAACGAACTAGCGATAACGTTTGCCACAACGAGTAAGAGAAGACTGTAATAAATGCTCTTATTCTTTATTTTCTCCATTCATTTGCTTTCGTTTTGTTTTATTTAGTTTAGTTTATTTCTCTTCCTCTTCTTCGTTCTTTGTTCCTCCGCTCACATTTTCCATTTTGCCTTCCCTCTGACATTTCGCATATACTTTGCCAATAAATTTACAGCCGCACGCGTTACGTCCATTGCGATAAAATTTCATCATAATATACTATTAGTTCGTGCTGGAAAAAATTAACGTGATATATAACTGACCAAAAAAAAAATAAACTGATACAAGGTAACAAAAAAAAAAAGATACCTATACAAAAAAATTCAAATCGAGCAAGTGCCGATTGAGTGGTTCGGGCAATTTCGATTGCACGCGTCGTTTAAATAACGAGATAGTTGGTCGAGTTATTTTAGCTACGTCCATTAAATATGTAAAAGTTGAAAAATAAAAAATAGAGAACGATGATCGAGTGTTTTTGCGTTGGATTTTAGATTTTACATTTACATTCCCAGTTGGAAATTTGTTACACAAAATATGGGAGGTAGGGCTGCGAAATAAATCGAAATGTAGACGTTGGATCTGTAGCATATGATCCAGGGTCGAATTATCCCGATGGGAATACAGTGTTTCATAATGAGTGGCTCTCCCCGCGGATTATTCATCGATCCTACGGCTTTAATTAATTATCAGAGAAATGATAGCCAACATCCCGGCCAGAGAAATAGTTACGCGAATGGTTGGGGTGCGCGGCCAAAATAACGATATATATAATAACTTGTCGCCTGTCTAACTGAGTTTCAAATTAATTAAAACGGATTTTATTGCAATAATATGGATAATTTGTATACACACGAAAATAAACAGAAGTGTACGGGAGAAAAATCTTAATTAAAGAAAAACATTTTTGAACCAAAAACAAATATTTTGAAGAGTTTTATTGTCTTGAATCAAGTAAAATTTACTTTAATCAAGAAAAAATCGTCAGATAAAGAATTTTTTTTTAACTTGAGTCAAGTTAATTTTTTGTTCGTGTTTTTTAAAAATTATATTGTTTATACTTTGTTCTCTAGTGGTTGAATATTATATCATAATGAAAATTCAGCAGCGTTTTAGTTTAAAAATATTTGTTAAAATTTAATATCGAGTCTGCAAAACAAATTTATAATACATGCATAGTAATATTACGATATTTCCTCGTAAGTTTAAAATTGATTTATAAAGTTTACTAATTTTTGTGTGCACATTTAGAAATTAGTTTACTTTATATTCAATAACATTGATGAAAAGATTTTTTCAAATAAAACATTTTTCTAAAATCAAATTTGAAATGTATTTGAGTCGTGTTTTTAATGATATAAAAAATATTCAAAATTAGAGAATTTTTAGCATTTTTGAAAAAAGTTGGTCGTATCTTGAATCAATGTTATCAGCTATATTAATTTTCGATAAAGAAATTTTTGGGTGAAATATAGGTTATCTAGTTTGAAAATTTGAAAGTGCTTCAATTAAAACTAAAAATGTTAAACGAAACATATAATATTTTTTTTTTAATCAAGTAGTTTTTTCGTCAGTGATAAAAAAATTATTCTGATTCAAGAAACTCATTTTAAAGACAACCAAAATTTTTTTCCTTAAATCGCCTCCAATTTAAGCGACAAGTCTGAGATTATGGCTCGTTCTCCAGAAAACCAACCACCCAAGTAAGCGCAGGAGGGTGAATAAAAATTGCAACCCAACAATTTATAATTTAAAAATGATGAAAAAAAAATGGTTTCAACCAAACAAGTCCACCTTAAAACTAAAATAAAGAAAAGGGAGCAATAAATCAAAGGCGGCGTTAAGCCAAAAGAACAAACAAGTTATCAAGCCACACACTAGACCGGTGTGACTTATCCTTGCAAGTGTTTCCAAGCTTAACGCTGAACTCCTGAAGGGCTTAGAAAGAAAAAAGAAGACACAGTAACCTGTAAACAAATCCCATGGAGACAAAAGCCAGACTTGGGAGACAGAGACGTGGACCTGGATGCGGACAAAGACAAAGAACCGCGTTGGCTATAAGGGAAGCGCAGGAAGGAGAGGCAACTAAAGTAGAGGCAGAGCAAGGAAGGGCAACTTGAAATACGGGCTAAGTGTGATTGCACATGGGGCGAGTACCGAGGCACGTAATATATTCACATACTCTTAGCATAGAGACAGCTCTCCCGACGGCCATATTGTTTGGAGTGGTACCAGTCGCTGTGTACCTATCAGCCGACTCCTCAGAGATGCCGACTCGGGCGCAGATAGTGATAGCAATAGCGATAGCGATTCTGTTGGTGGAGGTGCTGCTGCTACTGCAACTGAAACAAAGTTTGCGGGTGTATTTAAACTTTTATTCGAAAACTTTTTAGTAAGTTCCCAGCAGCCACCAGCAAACAGCCAGCCAGGCTCGAGCCCGGGTTTTAAAAGACACGCCACTCTTATTGTCTACTAAAGGAACAGAGACCGTATATCGGCGGCTGGTTGTAGCTGCACTAGGATATTTAAAACCCTGGCTTGTAAATTTCAGCGAGGTCGAGGCCATTTCTCTGCTGGGAATTATACCTGCTCCCTGATCTCTGCTGTGTATATGGATAGATATATATAGATATATTGAAGCTGATGTTAACTGTCGTTAGAGTGAATACTATAGATAGATAACAGATAGACAATGACCAATCGTCGAACGCCTCCGCTATCGTGATAGTTCGGAGTAGAGCAGAGGGAAGGTAATTGTCGCGTTGGTTACGGACCATCACTCTTCACCTAGATAACTGTCCTGCTTCGTGCTTTCTCTATTTTTAAAAGTCCCGCTCGTTATTTTTCCGGAGACGAGACTGGACCTCCAACTCTCGATTATCGACGACGCTATTTTTACGTCTCGTTTCATTTAAAGGATCGTCGACAGACTTTACATCAATCAGACCACTGCCCGTACACACATTCTTTTCTAAAAGCTTTGATACAAGTTTACTTGATCTATTTTGTGATTCTTTATCACCCAGGAAGAGGAATTCGATATGACCATGTGGTGTTTAATTTTTTTTAAACTAGCTTAATTTATCAACGATTTACAAATATTGCTTCTTTTTTAAAGTATAAGATAATTGTTCAAATTTTAAGTGCAAATTGTTTCTATCACTTGTCGAATATTTTATTGGTGATTCAAAAATCCGGGTTTTTTTTTTTAATAACTAAAAATTTTTTAACATAAAATTTTGAATTAAAATTCCTTAAAATTTAAATTAGAGTATTCTCTATAGATTATGAAAAATTTCATCTTTATTAGAAGTCTAGTTAATTAGTTATATGTTACAATAGAACATATATTAAAAGTTTTAGAGACTTAAATATAAGAAAAAACATAAATTTTCAGTTTAAAAAATTCAGACTAAAAAGAAAAATGACAGCGGAAACCATAAACACAATCTCAATTGAAAGAAAAAAAAATATTTATACAGACCAGCCCGAAGTTCTATAGTCTTCTTAATTCGAGAAACTTTTTCCATTATCATAAATTTATTAATTAAGTTTCTTTTTTGAATCCTTTAGAGAAAGGACGAAATAAGTTGATTAAACTAAAAACTTTTAAAAGCATTAATCGCATTGTTAAAAAATAATAAAAGGAACAGAACGGAGAATGATGGGATAAAATTTTAGTCAAGGGCTAATATTTTTTGCTGGCGTTGAAACAAGTTGAGTAGGTGCCTACGGGCACGCACTAACTCTAACATTAGTGTTTGAAAAGTTTAAAAATAAATAACAGAAACAGAAAGAATGAAAGGGAATTGTAGTAAAAAAGAAAATTATTTAGAACGGGATGCGCTGTTAATGTCAGAGTTTTCACATCGCGACACACATCGAGAGTAGTCGGGGAAAAAAATAATAATAATAATGTTATTCTGAACAAACAAAAACAAACAAAAGAGGGAGATAGAGATAGATATAAACATGGACGTAGTAGACGTAAACGTAGTGCTGAACATGACGCGAAACTATACTGTATAGCCCGGTTGTGAATACAGAATTATCGCCTTTGAAACTTTCAATCTAGCGTGTAAACAGGCCATGCGTCCCTCGGGACTTCCACCCCGAGCCCCTCTTCTATAATATTTTTACTCGGGCATTATGCACAAAGTATGCATTTTAAATTCAAACGCTTTTCCGATTACGTGTTTTCATACCGCTGAATGTTTAAGAAAAAGGAAGAATCATTTTTATGGTTTTAATTCTTGATGAAAATTTTATTTTTGATTTTTCGTTTGTATGGCCGTTCTGATATACCGAAAAAAAATTACTTGATTTGAAAAAAATTTTCTTTTCAAAATTTTAATTCAGTTTCGAGATATTCAATTTGAAATAATTTAAGGAATTTGCGAAGAGAATCAGGAGAATAAAACTCTAAGATAAAGCGAAAAAGTTCTTGATTAAATTAATTTTATAAATTCAATAAAATACTTCAGTTTTTTCAAACAAGATAACCGATACTGTACCTAACAATTTTTTTAGAGGATTAAAGATACGCGCACAATAAAAAATCAATTGAATCAAGAAAATATTCTTGCCTCAATTAAATTTTATTTCAACCAAGGGAATTTTTATTCTTCTGAATATTTTCTTGAGTTCAAAAGGTTGATTCCTTTTTTTGGATTATTTTTATTTTCTATATTGTCAAAAATAAGTCTCAAATACAGTTTAGAGTAGGTTCAAGTAAAATATGTGTTTTTTAACGATTTTTTTTTTTTGTATTTTGAATGAGTAATCTTGTTTTTAAACTAAAAATATAAAATTCTTAAAAGAAAAATAAATTATTGTCAGTTTTCGTAATTTTTAAATTTTGATCAGAAATTTTTAAGTAGAATTTATTGAATTGAAAAAACAAATTTCAAGATCAAAAATTTTTGAAACAACATTACGTTCTCTTTAAAATAATTTTCTTGAATCAATATAATTTTTCTGTGATCATAAAAAAAAGAGCAATTAGATAATAAATTAAACGCAAATTTAATGAAAGATCTTTTACTGAACGACCAACAGCCAAAATAAATTTATAAATACTTTCTACTGTATTATAAGTTTGTAATAAAATTTCCTACCTACGGCACTCAATAGTCTTTTGTGTATTTGCAACTGCAACATAAATCGATGCTATGTATGACAAAATTAACAATATACAACCCAATTCACAATACCCAATTTCCATTCACCAACCACAAAATCATTTCACCTCCGTATATTTAATGAGTAATTCGCAATTGGTGTTATCACTATTTACAAAACAGTGCATTAATATTATTACTAAATATTTTTTTGCATGATCAATGTTTACATATTTACACAATAATGATAATAACAAATAATCATTGGTAATAAATAATAATTATTACCATTACCATTATCATTGTCAATTTATAATATTGTAAATTGAGATAACAATAATTGATAACTGTAAAAATTAAAATAATTAAATGTTAACGACTTTGTATGGTGTGGAATAGCAACAGTGCATGAAAATCCACAAGCACAATAGTTTAATTCAATTACAAACGTAATATATAAATACTCATATATATATTTATATATAGAAATTTATAATTATAAAATATACAATAATAATAAACAAATAAATAAAAAATGCACGCAAGGACGCAACTTGGTACGCTGGAACGTGGTAGATGAGGTGTCCTGATATTTATTTTCAGGCAAGCAACAGAGCACACCAACGCCACCTAGAAGACTTACAACAATATGGCCAGCCGTGTACAATCCTTACAATCCGAAAAGGACGGAGCGACCACCTACGAGTCAAAAGGAGGCCGAAACAAGGGAAAGGAAGCTTCATGGAGCCAGCAAAGGTGAGGAATCATCACATGCCTTATCCTCATCTGCTTCAATATTTTATTAAATTGTTAATTTATTTTATAAATTTAATAAACCCGGTCCTCTTTGCACCTCCACGATCCTTCACAAGCTTTTTAAATGAAAAGGGCAACAAAAGGTGATTGCGATACACTATTCTGCACCATGCACTGTCGCATTCCCGTTATATTATTTCGCAAAAGCACAAGCTCACTACGACATTTATGTACCCAACTTTGTGTATAAGTATATAAGTATAAAATTTTTGTAATGTGTATGTGTCACACATAGGCAAGTCTCACTTTTATTGTCTTCTTTTGTAGGAAGAGACTTGATTCCTATAGTCGCATCGTTTCACGCGTCCTTTGTGTTACTTATCAAGGCATTTATATACATTTTAACCTCATCGGCACATGTAAATAGTATCTATATACTGCTCTTATTGTTATTATCATTTTTTTTTTTGTTACTATTATTACTATTACTAAGCTGTAATATTCTTAGCGTACAGCAAGTGTCGAGGAAATCAACGCGCGAGATTGCGGTTTGATAATAATGTCATTTATTTAATACTAGTTTTTCCAAGGCGTAGAAAATTTAATTTCATTTTTTATCACGCGCTTAAATATATGTTCCTCGAAATTGAGTTGAATTTATTTTTTCAACTGTTACTGCTGTGGTAATGAAAATATTAATTAGTAATGTAATTTTATAAAATGGGTTTATTTACGCGGTTGACTTGTAAGAAAAAACAGGTTTTTAATTAGGGAGCTTTATTATTTGTTTTTCATTACTCGGCGGCTGGTTTTTTGTGTGTGTTTTTGAGAGTATTTTATGATGTTAGTGATTTTCATTTTTTTTAGAGAAACCGGGAGTAGAATTACATTCATTTTCTGAAGAAATTTTTTTAAACAAACAGTAATTTTTTATAATGCCAAGAGAAGTAGAACAAGAAACCGATTGTGAACGTATTTTTTTGTACAAAAATTTCTAGAGATGATGAATGGTTTAAAATTTTTTTTCAAAATTTGTTTTCGTTGATAAAATTAAAAATTTTAAGCAATTAATAGCTGAAACATGACTTAAGACAAAGTTTTACATAATTATTTAGTTTTACAGTTACTTTTTTCCAACATGAAAAATCTAAATATCAATTTAAAAAAAAAATTTTTTTCTAATTATTCGATCTTACGGTGGATTTACAAAAATAAACTTGGCGGCTTAGGAAGGAAAAAAAGTCAGTAAAGTAGAATTTCTAGAAATAATCACCTTTGCGGGCGCAACCCAGTGTTCGAAAAGTGAACGTACCGAGCGAGCATTATGACGAAAAAAAAAATTAAATTCTGTAAAAATCCTTCAAAATTAAGCTGAATACCAATTCTCGTCAAAAATGAAACATTTTAACAAATGTATTATATGTAGATACATGTAGCACAGATGAGCAGACAAAACGTATTCTAACGCACATGACACAGAATTTGAATTTCCATATTCTAGAGACTGGGCACCGTTGATTTGAAACGGTTTGCATGGTAAATGATGGAGACGATGAGCAAACCGGCGATAGCGTGACGGACCTAACCACATAGACATTTGTTCCTAAATGGAATAGATTTTCCAGATCCTCTGGTATAGGTTTAAAATACATTAATACACAAGTTATCCAATTTTCCACCTCTAGAACACGCACACATATTTCATACATTAAAAGTGCACCATCTAAATGTCAACGAGAACACAATATACTTTTGTATCCACTACTATTACATACTACATTACTTTTTATTTTTTCATTTTTACTTGTCCGTAAAGCTTCTACCCGGCAGTGTAAGTAGCAGTAGCAGTATTACAACTACGGCTCCGTCAGAGGTAGCGCTAGTGGTAGTAGTAGTAGTAGTTTCTCCAGTGCTTTCTCTCAGAATATATTATCCAATAAAATAGTGATAGGATGGCTCTGAAAAGTCGTATGGACGTTCTAAAATAAAACGAGCGAAAATAGAAAAAAAAAAAAGAATTTTAACAAAAAGCTACCGGTGAGGGAGTAGTGTGTTCTTTTGCGAGTATATGTCTACCTAGGAAAAGCGATACGTGCTCTAACGTACTTTAGTCATACTTTATTCATGTTCGTCTACAGACAAAAAAATATATATATATATATATATATATATATATATATAAAAAAAAAGGAAATGAAAATAAATAAAAAGGTAAGGCTCAGACCGGACTCACTTTTCACTATCACTGTTACTTTAATACTGCTATTCGTTGTCCAATGAGTTGAGGTTTTTTCTGGAAAAATGAATAAAAATAATAATTATGATTATCATAACCATGAGGATAAGATATTTTTGCATCTTTATTTTTTAATAAAATAGATATTGCGGTAGAAGAATTTCTTATTCATAAGCAGATAAAAATCTATTAGCTGAGAGGCGAAATTCACCAGGGAAATTTATAGGAGAATGCGTACCAGATTCTTGATCGAAGAAAAGTTGTATTATAAAAGTTTTAAACATGATATCATGTCTTGGTTGCTATTCAAACTAAAACAAGTATATTATTGATAGTAATAATAATAATATTGCATTATAGTTTTATTTTTAAACTATAAATCAATTTGATTTTCTAATCATAATGTTATCAAACAAGCTTGAGGCAAGTTTCTACTCCACATGCTGGAAAAAAAGATATTTTTTTGAATTTTTTTAGATACACACAAGCATTTTTACATATTTTATGCACTGTTTATACGCAACAACATCGTTTAATTACAATGCTTTGATTAATAAATGAATCCGCGCTGGTATAAAATTTTTAAAATGGAGCATTTAAGACAAAAAAAATTTTAACAAAGAAATGTTGGGTAAAAATCGTACTTTTTTCAGTTTTTTGCAAAAAAAAAAATTAAAAAATACAAATTTTTTAATAATTTATTTCAATCGGTCAATGTATGGGTTCACAGAATATGTGGTTCAAATTTTGGAACAATCAGTTTGATAGTTTTGAAAATTTTAGTACTAATCTCCAGAAAAACGCGCCAATTTTTGAAAAATAGTAAAATATAAATATTTTGTGAGAGTTTACTCTGCTATAACAAAGTTGAATCCTGTCGAATAATATTTAATTAATTAATGCCTTTTAACAAAACTCAGAAATAAGCTGCTTTCGATATATAATTAAATATTTTACGGGACTTATGTTCCAATATGTTACTTTATCATTTTTCGAACAATTTAATGTTTTAGTATCGAATATTTTAATGCGTAGTTTGTGAGCGAAATTTTACTTAAAAATATCAATAATTTATTGTAAGATTATTCATCTTTTCAAGTGGTATTTTATTCATTTAAGTCCCATTTAATGGATGAATAAATTTTTAAAGAACATCATTCATTAAATTATTTTAGTAATGTATGCCAGAAATGAAACAAGATTAAGAATTCAAATTTTGGAATATTAAGAATTCA
This sequence comes from Cotesia vestalis, assembly GCA_000956155.1. Classification (NCBI taxonomy): domain Eukaryota; kingdom Metazoa; phylum Arthropoda; class Insecta; order Hymenoptera; family Braconidae; genus Cotesia; species Cotesia vestalis. Next base: position 232,208 of record JZSA01001152.1, read on the forward strand.
AATTCAGGTTAACATTAATTATTACTTGCACTCAAGTGGAAAAGGCATAAAAAATATATTAACGTAAATTCTACCCAATGAATTTAATAATTATAATGAAAGTATGAATAATAATTGTTAATTTTCCATTCGAACATAAATTTAATTTATGAATGATCAATTATAAAAACCATTCACCGAGCGAACAAAATGTTAATATTCAAACAAAAAAAGAGAATTCATCTAAAAACTCTACTTACTAAAATTGAAAAAAAAAATATCGATGTAATTTTTTCTAATTATTAAAATTAATTTTGTGTATCAAACTGAGGAAAAAGGAAATATTAATTTTTTTTTTATTTCTAAATATAAATTTTGTAAGTGACAGAAAAAAATTTTTTTTTATTTAAAAAAATTAAAAAAATTTATTTTTTTTAATTAATGACATGAAAAAAATTTTTGTCGTGAATTTTCAGTCTGGAGAAATTAAATTAAACAAAAATCATCCACTCTGCAAACTACCCCTAATTTTTTACCGACTACCAAAGTTACAATAGCCATCAATTAAAATCCATCTATACAATTAAAAATAAAAATAAGTTACAGCCTAATTTTACAACTCTACATAGATGTAAATTTTTTTCCGTGTATAAAATTGTTCAAGCAGCTTGTTTAACCTTGGAAGCTTTCGCATAATTACCCAAACAATCATAATAACAATTAACATATTTCTATATGACTTTTAAAGTTCAAGAGACTAGAACATAAAGCATCTCAGTAAATGTTGTAAATGTTTCGATAACTATACCTATAATCATAACGCCCAAGGCACCTCGTCCATACACTAAATTACGTACATTACTCGTAACCTTTATACCTTAACTCTTAACACAATAACAACTACTACAACTTCTCATACGTTAAGGCATCTCCTTGGTAGCTGAAATATGTATGCTCATCCCCTCGTACGTTTAGTAGGAAATTACGAAGGAACAACACGCTCGCGCGTTCACTCTCCTAACCAGGTAGTCTGCATGTACCCTCTATTCTGCAGTCTATACGTTAGATACTGATGTTAATATTAACTCGAACCCACGATGCTCTTACCTCTTACCTCCACCTCTTATAGCCCACTCTGCAACATATACTGCTGCACATTACGATCCCTTTCTGTATTCCTTAGATATCTACGGTTATAACTATCCCTAACCTCCTTCTCATGCTTTGGATATCACCCAAAGCGTGTCTGCAAATCCAACTTCCAGACCACGTACTCTAAACGACGTGTCTATATCAAGCTTGACACCTGTGAGCTCATCAATCCAATTCAGGCTATCATCCCCAATCACCTGTAGTTTATTCACCTTTCTTTGTCCTGGAAGTGACTACTATCATCCGAATCACATCGTAAATAATCACCAAAAAAGGTAAATAGAAAAGGGACAAAGGTGTCAAGTTAACTCACGCGAAACGGTATCTGAATTTGCTTTTACATGGGGGTCGAAGGTCGTGATACGAGTTGATTGAATGTTTCGATATTGCTATCATGTTATGGATTTTTTTTTTTCAGAACGTTTTCATGACGGTAATGACGACCGAAGAATAAAGACAGAGAGGTCTTAATTTAGGACGTAGAGACAGAAATTCAAATATTGTATCAGCTTTTTTCGAAAATTCTACTACGTGTGAACAAAAGAGCAATCGAAAAATTACAATTTCTGCAGTAATAAGAGAAAGTTCCAGCAAAAAACTGAAAAAATAATATTTCTATGAAATAAAATCCTAAGTACTGATTTTTACAATTTTTAAACTAATTTCTTAGAGTTTAGAAAAATTCAATTTAAAAACCGTAATTTTACCAATTTTAAAGTTAAAAAAATATGAAAATGTATCCCATCAAATTTTAAGTATTCTTACCATTAAAATCAACTACTAAGCAGAAATTTGAATAAATTCAACAAAACAACATTTTTTCCAAATTATTATTTTTTAGCCAAGATTTAGCCTAAGATCCACCAAATAAAAAAATAATGTGTAACGCCGTGTAGATTAGTTGATATTTCTAAAAATACATGTGATATTTAAGCATAGATATATACTTAAATAGTAAAGTTTGAATGGTGCAGATCGAAAAGAGCTAAACCGGATAATCTAGCGAGTGTGCTCGCTAAAGCTCTTTGCTGTAGGATAGGAATATAGGCGTTGCCGAACTTTTATTTATTCACGCATTCTACTCAACCGACAAGCTCGGCTCACGAATCTCACACACACACACACACACACACACCTCAATTTTCTCTAGAAGAAAAAGAAATAACAGTATAGTGCGGTTAAGGAGACTGAGTTAGGTGGCTTGCATCGTCGTAAGTCGCGTCGGTCTGCACACTTACTTGGTTCCCTTTTCACCCGACTCGAGCTCGAACTCAGCCACTTACCTTACTGGCTCTGCTCTTTTTTTTTACGCTCAATGGGTAACCGTTGCTTGTAATAGACCGTGTAGAGCAGACTAACAACATGACTGAACACAAAACATTGTTCTTTGAGGTGAAAATTCAACTAAAATCGAGTAGTGTGTTTGAACTTTGCGATTGCTATTCCCGCCGATAAAACATATTACTTTTTTTACATGAAAAATGATTGACATATTTATGCTATGAAACATTATTTCACTCCTTTTTATTATTTTTTTCCATTTCAGTTATACTCTCTTAAACTTTATTGCGATTAATAAAAAAAAATATATGATGAATGTTCTTTCATCGCATCCTAACAATATTTTTTAAAATTACTTTTACCAAGGGAATTTTTTTATTATTAAATTTACAATTTAATAAATTTGTTATCTACTAAAGAGCAATAAATATTTTATGAAGAGTTGTCTTATAAATTTATTTTGTATCAAGAATTAATAAAGAAATAAAAACTTGGTTGATCCTTCAGTTAAGTCGTAGAGCGATTAATAATTTGTAATGGAAATTTTTTATCACAATATAAGAGATTAACTTGAAGAACGATCAAGAATTAAAACTTGGATTGATTAATAATTAATAATATAATTTATGGAAAAATGAAGATTTTTCTTTCTTCATAAAAGTTTGCGTTTTGTAAAATTAGATTTTAATATTATAAGAGATATATCATGAGAATATTAAATTAACGAATAGTTAAAAAAAAAAGTTGCTACTTTTTTTCGATAAAACGAACCGAGGAAAAAAATTAGTTTAAAAGATTTTTAAAATTTTATAAAATCGTGGAAAATTTTCAAGTTTTAATGATTGAATAAAAATTTTTTTTTTCAATTCTACAAATCATGAATTCTATTCAATTAAAATTTTATAAGTTTTTTAAGAAAAAAAAATTTTCATAAATCAAGGATTTTTCTTTTAAGTCAGCTTCATTTTATTCCAACATATAAATTTAATACTCAACGAATGTGAAAATATAAATTCCTTTAATTCTAACACAAATTGGAATAATTCAATATCGAATAGATTATCCTAATTAAATAGTAATTAAAAGTCAATAAATAAATTAATAATAATTCACTCGGTACTAAAAAATAAAAATCATTTAAATCGATAATTATTAATTTCGAGGATAGTATCTGTATTGCATGAACTAATTGTATCAATAACGATATTAATCAATATAAATATTTAATCATCGCGCAACGCACCTAAAGAGCAGTATGATATATTACAAGTTAATGCAATATTCATAAATATATATGGTTTGAATTTAAGTTAATTAACGCGTTGCAGAGTTATATGGAAAATCCGATTAAGGGTAATTTAAAATTGCCTACTAAATATGCCTTGTTAAATTTAATATTGATCTCTATTTAAAGTAACTTGTGTGTAAATCCCATTATTTTCTATAAGCTCGTTAACCATAACCCATCGAGTAGCTTGTTACAAGTCTGTCTGGCCCAGACGGAAACTTTTACTATTAACAACTGACCAGTTCCGTGTAACTATAACCCAACACCCAACACATACATGCATAACCGCTTATATTACGATATATAGCGGTGTTGTGTGTACGTAACTACTTGGTATTTCGTACTATTATACAGGAAGTAGAGTTGAGATATAGAATAGTACTCAGACTGCAGTAACACGGTTGTAGATACTATTATAAACCCTTTCCACTTGGAGCTACCGACTCTCATCTAGCAGTCTCGCCGACCATATTTACTAATTATTTCCAAACATTGCAGCCGTATCTACTTGTTAGTACTAACTCTTTTTTTACTACTGGAGTATCAATATATACTTTTCTTTATTTAATTAAATTATTTTTTTATTTACTCTCTTTAATTAATTAAATTTTTTAACGCTCCAAGAGATTTTTCTTTTTTTATAAAATAATTTGAATTAAAAATTTATTTTATATGTGGAAATTTAATATTCATTAAAATGTACAAGTCGACCTCGCGTGATTTTTATTTTTGGCCATTAAACAAAAAAAATAGATAAAAATTTTAATATTTATTTAATTTAATTGTAATTTCCTGATCCTGTATGTTGGAGAAAAATTTTCCATGAAAAAGGACGAATCCTTTATCAGGAGGTTAATAAAGTAATAAAATAATAAAAGCAATAAAATAATTTTGATGTTCAACATTTTTAAAAACATTTTCTTTTTGAATAGTTCTTATAAATTTCACAAAAGTTTCTATCAAATTTTCATTTATTTCATAAAGTTATTTCGACTCAAATTTTTAATAATAAATTATTGAATTTTATACGCTTAAATACTCCACCTCCATGACTGAAACAAATTTCCCGAGCAAAAAAAAAAATTATTTATCGGAAACATTTCGAAGATTTATCGGTCATCCTTTTTTCCAATCACTTGACTCGACAGAAAAAGCACCCGTAATTTTTGATTAATGTATGTAAATCATACGTGATAAAATCCATTATTCCCAAATAAAAAACTTTCAATTTTTTTGCTCCATAAATTACTTGATTGCTCTTTAAATACACATTGATTAAACAGTTTATTCTGCGTTACATGTACAATAAAAAAAAAAAAAATTAAAAGCATTTGAATAAAGTATGCAATGATCTTCACCGAACAGTACACCGTCCTTTAACTTAAAGTTAGTTCTCTGAACGATAAGCCGAAGGTCCACCCTACGTTAGCTCGGATAAGATAAACCCGATAGCTTGAATAGTGGGAGCTAGATCTAGAAAACTAACTATATCTTCCGATAGATAGAGGGAGCCAAAGTAAAGGGATAGGAGAAGATAGCTTGGAGGAAATATACCAGCACGTATCCGATGTAGCTGAAGGATATGTAACTCTATAACTGTATACATCCTTACCCTTTTTTCTTAAAGAAAACTTTTAACCTGGCCTCCAATCTCCTTTTCTGCATCCTGGCTTCTGGCTATACCTGCCTCAACTTTCTTTTCTCTTCTCCCAACTTCTTTAAACTTTTTATGCCATTTCATTTTTTTTTTTATTTCTCTCTTTTTCTTTATTTTATTTTTTCTCTATGCTACCTTTTTTCAAATCTACTTTTTTCTCCATACACCGGCAATGGACCGGCTTTGGCTACTTGACCTGTCGTTCCTTTACCAATCTCTTTTCGTGCCTTCAAGCTTTGACCTCAAATCCTGTCATCGCGAGTGCGTAACGAGTTCTCTGAAAATTCAAAATTACCCCGGGCTCTATTGTGTTTTTTCGTTTCACTTTAAGTATTAAGAGCCGAATTTTTTATGATTAAAATTGTTTTAGCAAATAAATTTACGACGAAACTGCAGATAATGGCGTGGAGCTAAATAAATATGAGACGTTGTGAAAAAGTAATTGAAAAAAAGTAATGTAAAATAGAAGGTCATAATGAGGAAAATGTTTTTAAAATTATCAAGAAATAATGTTGTATCTTGAATTTATAAAATTAACGGTATCTTTTTCATTGTGAGTAAAAAACTACTAGGTGGAAAGGTCAGTAAATGTATAAGCACTTTCGCCAAATGGCTAGTGCTTCGTTGCGTATGCAATTACCTTGAGTTTTAAAATTAAAATTCTTCCTCTCTTGATTCTACGTTAGCCAACCATACTACCGAACTGCAGTTGACCAAATTACATACTACATTATATTGTATTAAATTAAAATAGATATATTATAATTATGATAAATGGACAAACTCGTGAATTAACATGTATGTATAAGTGGATTATATTTTTAGTGAGGCTAAAATAAAAATAAAAAGCTTTTAAGATTGCTCAACAGTTTGTTTTGTTCGTAATTTTAATTTATTTTTTAGATTTCGTTTTATCGTCAATCAATTTTAGTCTTTGTGAATGAATTTAAAATTATACTAATTCATAAATTCACCAAAATTTTATTTATAAACTTCAAGAAGTTTTTTTTGGTAATCACAAATATTTTTAGTTTAATAAAAATTGAACAATATAAAAAAAAATTTTTTTTTCGATTTCTTATAAATAATAAAAATCTAAGTTAACTTTTTGATTTTAGAAAATTTTTTAAGGATAAAAAATTTTTATTTAAATCAAAAAGTTTACTGAAATAATAAAATTTTATTGTAATATTTATTCAATCAATAGTAATACTTATTTTACTAATTGTAAAATTTCTTGATAGTTAAAAAATCCAGAAACTTCAGGTTGAAGTATTATTAGTCATAAAAAAAATAACCCTTGTTACAAAGTCCAACAATAGTAAAGATGAAACTAACTTAATTAATACAGAAATATTAATCAATTACTAAAGTTACAATAGTTTAATTAATTTTGTTTCATTGTGATTAAGTAAACTTGCTATTCCCCTTTAATAGATCAAATAATATTTACGTTGGCGTACAATTGATTTGTCGAGTAGTTGAAGAAAGTTCTAGAAGTGAAGACAAAACATCAATAAACACAGCAAGAAATATATTTATTCAATGGAAAGTAACAAGGTTTTCAATTTAGAATAAGAGATCGTTTTATTAGACATATTTGACATGCCTTGACGACTCTTCGTTGAATTCAGTGGAGCGCTGTCCAAACTCTAGAGTAAAGCAATTCATCGTGGCTGTCCGGTGATCACGTGGTATTCTAACTTGTAGAAAACTATCCTAGATCACACCTACAGAGACATCGACATTAAGTACCGTAGGAAAATACGAGAGACACTTGAGATACCAAGTATTTTCAACGTATATTATGGTTCCAGTCAAGAAGCTCTCTCAAGTATCCAAAGTCTAATCTTCACTTTCAAATTCTCTGTATACCGAGTAGAGATAAATTCTCTCTAATGATTTATAGACGACACGCTGTTTTTCGCTTTTTTATTTTACGTATATTTGTATTTACAAGTTCCCGAAAAGGCTGGCAATACCTTGTCGGCTCGGTACTCGCTTACCGAAGCGCAGGACCGGGTTCGATTCCTGCGTGCACCAATGAATATTATTTTCACAATGAAAAAGTTTGAGAAATCCAAAAATGAACGCCTCCTAAAATCTAATTTTTCACTATAAAATTGATTAAAATAAAATACAAAAAACAAAATAATAAAAAACAGAAAACTCTGAAAATATGTGCAATAGGGTGTGCCAAAATGTAACTTCCTTGATGGACCTTTTAAAATTGGCATTTTGAGTTCTACTTTTAACATGAGTTGTATTTAGGCATTTCCTGACATATTTTAAGCGTTAAGGATTTATTTAATTTTTATAAAATTTTTTAACAGGAGTTTTGTTCGGCCAAATTTTGAAATTTTAAAATTCCAGCAAAAATGCCTAAACAAAACTCCTATTAAAAATTTTTTTACGGTTTTTATTTTTATTTCTTAAAAGTTGTGCGCAAAGAACGAAACTTGTTAGAATAAAATGGTCAAAAATTAAAAACAAGATCCCTGGGTCAATTTCCGTAGTCTAATGGCCGAGTAGAGTGGTTGAACGAAATGCATGAGAACGACGACCGGGGATATTATATTAAAGCTTCCGACTTGTAGCAGTGCGGAAAGCACTGAACTATGCTCCACAGCACAGTAATACTTACCAGTGGCTGCTCATTTTCATTTTGCCTATTCTATCTGAACCCGACTAACACCCTCCATTCTATTTATACATACATTGTATATCTGTGTATCTACGCTAGTTACGCTTTAGCGCAGTAAATTGCAATAAGGCAAGTACCACACCAGTTAATGTTTGGTACTTATACAATACAAAGACCTTTTGGCAAAAGTTCGCGCAGATGTGCGTATTCATGGATAACCTTTCTTGCATCACGAGATAATATCGCTATTATTTATGGAAACTAGATAAAATGTTAATTAACGTTTGATATATTTCTAAGCAACGATTCAACTGAAGGTTATCTGTGAAATTTTAAATCACTTGATTGAATTTCTCTCTATATTTGTAAGTTTAAAATCTAACATCTCAAATTTTAAAACAAAATTATTTTGTGGTACTAAATTTGTTGTTTATTAGTTGTTCTGATTAGAATTTTGTTGCTTGTTTATATTCCGAGCAATCATTGATATCCTTTCAACATGGATTTTACGACAGCTAGCTTGGCTATGCTGATAAATATTTCTAAACTCTTACTTCAATATCATTATCGTTAAGAATAAATATTTAAAAAGCTCAGAAAATAAAACCGTACATAAAATTATATAACTAAAAAATAATTAAAAATATGAGCTAGCATATGTTGCATTTGGTATCGTGACTGCGCATATGCTACAATGGTTTCCATTTAATCCAGGAGAACATGCGGATGACACGCCGCTAAAATTTATTTCCACGTGTATATTTATGTAGATATGTTTTCTCAACTATACCCACGTTCGCGGATTTTCTTTCTCAGTCTAACCAGCTCCCTTTCCCTCTATTTGTTCGCGGTTTAGTCGTGAACCACAAAAATAAAAATTCTCCGTTTAGTTATATTATAGTTACCTATATCTATACTTATATTTATACATATACAACTCTACTCTCTAGCCTCTTTCTCTCTCTCTCTCAACAAGGTACACGTGACGTTAATCATCGCGGCAGCGTAGTAGAGATTCCACGAGTGGAGCGAGCCGGTATAGTACGAAGAGCATCGGAGATATTTCCGGTAGGTTGACTGTAGAAGGGCTGATGTTACACTCAAGCTCACCCTTCTCAGCAAGAGGGTTCAAAAGGGGGAGAGAGGAAGGGAGGGAGAGATAAATATGATATGACAACTAAAATAGAGGAGTTGCAGTGGCAGTTTCGCAAGTCGGCGATGCTGATGTGATATGTCGTGGATTAATATCGGTAAAATGATGAGGCTCAACCGTGAATTATTACGAAAATTGTCGCACACATATTATGCACGTGATGTGGAAGGTGGAAGCCACTCATAAAAAATTTACAAAATCTATTCGAAATCAGCCAGCCGATTTAAGTGGTTACTTATTTTTACGTTTGCTTCACTTTTTAATCTTGAGCTCGTCATAAAATAAAAGATAAAAAAAAAAATGTATCTTTATTTATATTTATACCTTGTGATATAAATATATAAATACGAATTTCTTTTCATCGTTTTTTTAAACTTCACGGCGGAATTATTTGACGAGTGTCCCTCGGCTCTTTTACTCCTTTTACTTTCCTTAGCACTTGAGAGTATTCGCGATGATAGTATGACGTTGACAAGCAAGCTTGACTTAGCGTCTCTCACGCCTACCGCTCTTTCTCTTCATCCACCTTCGTCTTTTTTCCCTTTCTCTCTCTCTCTCTCTCTCTCTTTCCTTCTCGTCCTTTGCACTTTAGCCAATTTACATTTTACCGTAGTCGAATAATTTTCTGCTGGCAACGCGGAAGAAGATCGTTCCAGACCTCTTATCAACGCCTCACTTTCTATCATATATTATGCATGACATCTAGTTTTTATTTTATGTATATTATATCATTTATTAAAAATATTCTATTACTGGTTTTAATTAACAATCGGGATTTTTATTTAAAACTAGTTTTTTTTTTTTTGTGGTTATTGAAATTTCAACTATCGGTTTCTTGCATTTGGTAAATTTATACACTGATAATAAAAAAAATAAATTGATAGAAGAGAAAATATTTTGATGGAAGAAAATCATTTTTAAATTTTGTCGTTCTTAGAATAGTCAGAAAATTTTCTAACTCAATTCCAATAAATTTGACCGAAAAACGAAAAAATTGTTTGCTTTAAAACTTAATTTAATATAAATAATTCACATATATACTTAAAATCATAAAATTATTTCATTAAAATTTCATTAAAAAACTCTCTAGAAATGTATAGAATTAGAAAATATTATAAAATAATCATTTTGTTTCGATTGTAACTTTTTTTCTCGAATGATTATTTCATATCTAAAAAAAACTAATTTATTTCCATCACAAAAATAGGAAAAGCAACAACACCAAAAATATAAGATCAATTTTCAGTAACAATTAACAAGTTTATCACCACTAATAGATGTTAATAAAGCAAAAAAAAATTAGTGTTGATAATTGAAGTGAAATAAACTATCTAATCTAATCCACACTAAAATAAGGAACATTAAAGACTACGCCCTTGACGATGCCATTAAGACTAGATACAGTATAAAAGCGATAGCCACGATCATCGACTCTAGGGGTTAAAACTACTCTCGTTTCAAGATGCTTCAGATATACTTCCCCGGCACTCATGGGACTCAGTGCACGTAACTTTCCTGCTCGCCAGAAAAACCCGACAGCCGATAATATCCTCGCTTTTTCACTTCGGGGTTTTATTTTCTCGCTGCCTCCCGATCCACCCATCGATTAACAAAAAATAAAACACACTGCACAATATAAGATAAAAATAATCCAGAATTATCTGTGATAGCAAAAAGACATAAAGTAACACACTGATATATATTTGTTACAGGAAGTGCTTACATCATCCGATGGAGAGCACCCCAGCTGATGGTCGTAGCAGTCCAGTATATCCTGACCGGACCGTACATGCCGCCTTATGTGCCCCAGAACGTTAATTAAGCCTCATTAATCATCTGTCTAAGCCTCATCTTTGTCTACTCCGTAGCCTCTGTGATTCCAACTTAACTGAGTCCGCTTCTCTTCAACACAATTTTTATCTTAACACGGAGAAATTTTACATGGTAACAAGTGGACTTACTCTTCCTCGACTCCTTCATCCGCTATTTTTTATACTTATTTTTATCAACTAATTATTACGTGGATCTAATCAGAGTTAAATTGTAATTATTAATTGTAAATTTAAAGCCGGTAAATATTCATCTCGTGGCACGTATTCGTAAATTTAAGCAAGTCTACATACGAGAAAACCACTGACACACCCTTGAGCTCGGCTGACAGAAGGCGTACTGTAAAGATACTACTGTACTTAATTTATAAGACAACTCTTGCACGGTGTAGCTGATTAATGGTTTTATTATTAAAAATAGTTTGTTTCATGATCATGACATGTGACACTGAATCACTCACTACTTCCATTACTCTAGATATTTAATCAAGTTTAATATGTCCGACGATAAGTGGTTGAATTAAAGTCACGATGACGCTTTTTATAATCATTAATTATGGTTTTAAGGAATTAAATGTGTGACTGGTGAATCGAAAAATATGAGAAAGAAGTCACTTTTTTTTTTTGTGCTGTCAATCGGAGTTTGAAAAGACAGTTGAGGTTTCAATAAATTGTATACACATTTAACTGATTTTTGAGAATTATTTTTACTAAGTGAACTGGAAGAGAAAAATAACTTGGCTTAAGTAAAGTATTCTGTTCAAAATTCCACTCTTGTTTAAAATAAGGCTCAAGTCTGTGTAAAATGAGTTAAAGTAAAAAAAAAAATTGCTTTTAATATTTTAAATAAAGGAAGTTATTTTTAAGCCAATAATATGAAAAGAAAAGAAAATTATTGTTAATTTTTTATAATGGATGTAATAAGATACTCTTGATCAGTTTTCAGAAGAGTAATTTTCTTAAATAAAAAATGTTTCTCTTCTCAAGATAATTTTTTTAATATAAATTAAACTATATCAAAGAAATCAGCAATTTTTTGCGAAAATTACCCTTGAAATATTATTCAGGAAATCCAAAAAAAATCCTAAACATTTTTTTTTCAACAAAATATAGTATTTTTTTGAGACAGGCTTGTCAGAACTATTTTTAATATAATTTTTTGAAATGTAAATCTTTAGTCTACTTTAATGTGGCTATATTATTCATCGATAAACTCAATGGATTATAAATCTTCGAATTATTTATGGTATATACCTTAACGTTCAGATTAAATAAAACAATTGAGATTTTGAAAAAAAGAAATTTATAACAAACTAATCTTGATTTAAGTTAAATTTATTAAGCTAAAGCTTAGTGGATTTGTTTTAATTCTACAAGCTAAAACCTGAACAAATCACTACTCAACTTGAAGTTAAAGCGGATAAGTCGAAGCCGAGACTATTAAGTTTTAAAAACTGACTGGAAGAGGATTTAAGTCCAAAAAATCTAAACGCTAGCAAACACTGCATTGGAAGCTCAACTGGGTGGTTAAATTTCGATGGACAGCTTCAAAAGAATAAACAGTAAAATTTTTATCTTAATTTTCCTCAGCGTGCGTTTGAATGGTATATATTGCGTATGATAAATGAGTTTATTGACTTTGTTTATTGGGCAATAAGAGACAAAATGAAGTGAGATTAAATGATGTACATTGTACTAATAACTTGACGTTTGGAGGTATCATTGCGTAATCTATGTAGCACTGGTATGCTCGGATGGGGGATTATGTTAAGCGATGCGTGAGCGACCACAGTCCATGTTTAGCCAAGCGTAACAGAGATACTGCTCAGTGACGCTGTTATATATCGGGGCTAACGCCACCAACGACGACGAAAACGCGCATTTAAAGCGTATCGAGCTACACAACTGTACTATATTAGTATGGACGTAGATATAGGTGTAAATATACACCTATTTATGTATATATCGTACCCTACACTCATGACACGCATTACGATTAATAAGCATAAAATCGGGTAGCGGCTAAACTTCGCACGGTGGAACAACCACGGTATGTGAATTTCACTAATTTACCCGATGTGTTTATGCGATCACAAGCCATTTCAATTTTACCATGTCTGATATTTTTTATTGTCAGTGTATTATTATTATTATTATTACGATTTTTTTAGGGTTATTGCCTTCTATACAAATCGGATTGTAATTGTTTTATTTTTTATTTTAATTCGTGTTTTCGAATTAATTCGTTTTTGGTAGAGTGAAATTTATTCTTATAGCACCTGGTAAAATATTCACGGAAAAAATAAAACTAAAAAAATTACAGTATATAATGTAACCTGGTGCTTTGTGATGAAAACTGGAAAAATTACAGTTTCAGATTGTAAGTATTACCGATTTTATAAGAATTACATTGTAGAATGTAATATTTACATTGAAAGCTTTGAAAATTAACATTTAAAGTTTGAATTTAGAAAAATGTTATTTCGAACTGTAATTTTTCTAGTTTTGAATACGTAAGTATTACCGATTTTATAAGAATTACATTGTAGAATGTAATATTTATATTAAAAATTTTGAAAATTAACATTTAAAGTTTGAATTTAGAAAAATGTTATTTCGAACTGTAATTTTTCTAGTTTTGAATACGACGGGACACTTGTTACTATTTATAATGTAATTTTTCGAGTTTTATTTTTTCCGTGTAGAACTGCGAGAAATTTTTTCGTTTAGTAATTCTGTGAATAAGTTTTTTTTAGATTATTACTATACAGTCTATTTATAAAAAATTACTCGCATTTACTCGCAAGTTTGAAGATCTATTTTTAATGAAAAAAAAATTATAGATAAATTATTTAGGAACATTTTTTAAACACAAAAAAAAAATAAAAATTTGATCAATTCTTTTTTTTTTTTATTTTTAACTCTCTTGGAATATTAAATATTTTTAATTTCTCAATAAAAATTAAAAAATTATTTTTGGTAAGAAAATTTTTAATTACATTAAAAATTACCAAAATAAATTATAATTATTCTAAAAGCATTAAATTCCATAAAGAAGATTAATTTAAATCTGTTTAAGGTGAAAAATTTCCGTATTTAATTTAAAACCATGTATTTTCCCATTACTCTCTATTTTACCCGAGTATTCTATACACAGCAAAATCACTGATTTAATTCTCTTTAACAATTAAACAAAAAATACTTCGCATACCGAGGGCAGAATTTTAATTAGCAGAAATATTCAAAAGCATATAAATATATAATGCACAATTATAATTATATTAGTTATCAAATCGTAAAAATCTCTCCAAGGGGAATAAATTAATGAAAAATCTCTTTTGTATTTACTTTTTTGCTCAAAAAATTTTCGTATACTTTTCACTGTAATTAATTATCATAAATATACTGGTAAAAAATTTATTCAAATTTAATCAAAATAATTGAATTATATTTTTAATTAGTACAATGTAATAAAGTTTAAACTTGAATAAGTAAATTAAATAACATAATTTGATTATTTTTAAACGAATATGATATCACGTTGTACAATCAATTAATTAGTTACGGTAATTTCATAAACTGAAAAATAATTTATCGTAATATAAATGTATAAATATGGTGTAACGAAAAATGAAATTAAAAAAAGGTAATTAAAACGATACATGAAAGCCTAAGTGAAAATAAAAGACCTAAATTGATAACGAATAAAAATTGAATTAATTGTATTGTATTGTAATATTTATATATAATATAAAATGAAAGTTGATTGTTTGAATGTCTGTTTCTATCATCTAGCATTAAATACATCAGCGAAGATTATTATTGTCATTTCAATTCTCATTCTGATTCAGATTCTCGTTTTCATTTTCATTTTAATTTTATTCAATATTTATATAATACAATAAACTAGGACGAAGGAAAACAAACAAAGCCAAAAAACGAATAAAATAGAGCGTTACGGAATAAAAATAAAAATATGGGTATACATACACATAACACATATGTAAATAATGTATCACGCGAGTTATGAATGCGAATAACAAAACGGAACATCACGTGGCCTACAATTCCGCATAGGAAATATAAGTAAATCAATAACGAGATGAATGGAGGTGAAAAACAAAGGGACACACTCAATTGCTTTTTATAAAAAAAAAATCCCCAAGTTAGAGGCTATACTAACTCAAATAAACTTTCGTTTTTATCTATTTGTAACAGTGCATGAGTGGGAAGTAAAAACAAGTATCATTTTCATTATTGAAAATTCCGACTACAAACGGTATCCTTTTACATATCGATCGGAACACGTTTAACTTTTAAGATCGGAACGACGGTCAGTAATAAGATTAGAAATAAATTATTATGTTTTGTGTTTACTTGATTTATTTATTTTTGGATCTAGAATAATTATTTTTTATTCAAGAAAATTTTAAAAACCAGCTAAATTTTTTTTTCAAATACTTTACTGCTTTGGAAAATTTTTATTTTTTCACACTTTTATTCTACTTTAACAATTTTCTTTTTTAATTTTTCTAGATTGTTTAAAATTTTAGGCAATGTAAAATTTTCGAGTGATAAAAAAATTTTTGAAATTTTCAAGAAATAAAAGATAAACAGAAACATCGATGGGGATCGAATTATTATAAATAATAATTTGACATTTTAAAATTGGGATTATTATGAAATTATTTTATTACAAAAATTTTCTAATTACTTAAATTTCTCAATTATTGTTAATAGTTCAATTTCTTTAAATTCTAACCGCGCTAAGAAATAAAAATATCGTAACAAAGAAATATGACGGTAAAATTTGTCAAAAAAAAAAAAACCTAGTCGGCAAGCCATAATTTGATAAAAGCCGTCATTTCCTAGTTCAATTTTTACGGGACTATTGGAATTGCCTCGGAATTTTGATTTTCTATTATTTACATAAAGGTAAATTTATTATTACATTAGATAATTATCAGATACGATAATTGAATAAGATAAAAAATGTTGAAAGTATTATTGCTTACTTTTAATGTAATTAATCATTATATCAAATGTTACTATAAGAGTTAAAAAAAAAAAATCACAAGATTTAAAAATTAATTAACAATAAAATTTTCCTTTGGTGCTTAAAACGCAATCAAACGTCAAAAATGACATAATAAAAAACTAAAATATAATGAAATTGGGAATCGATTGCTCACCAAATAAAAAAATTTTATTTTCATCGGACAATTATATATTTATCGACGGTTGAAAAGTTTATTAACAAATTAATAAACGTTGAAAATAATTGTCCGAACAGTGATAAAAAATAAAACATATATACACGCGAATTTTATACTTTGTGCGTGGACATTCGAATAAAACGATAATTAACTAATTGATATTGATATAAAAAAAATGTAAATAGCTCAATGTATAAACTTTGTTTGATTTACGTGTAAAAAATTATCATAAAAAAAAAAAGAACTATACGTTATTGAATATAACTGTTAAAATTAGCTTGCTATTGATATAACGAGCCAGTGGTTAGAGTGAATTAAATCGTTGTGAAAGATGGAAATAAATATTTAAGTGACGTTAGTTATACTGTAAATAATTAATAGGAAATATTTAAATAAAAATGACTATTGATGAGACAAGTGCCAAATCAATATGAAAAATAACATCATGAATCCGCTGATTCCTTGTATGGAAAAATACAAATGTGCAATCAAATGTTAATAATACCATTTAATTCCATCATAAATATAGACATATTAATAGTATGTTTAATAATAAGTATTCTCTCAAAAAGCATCATATAAATATTATATATATGAAAAGACTCGATGTACATTGTTGTTTTCATTTTGTTATTATTTATAATATCATAAGTATTTTTTGTAACATGTGTTCAATAAATATGTCATGATATGTCGGCAGAAAGCGCATTTTAATATTATGATTTAGACAAACTATTACACATTTTTTTTCGAGCTTTAGAAGATATTTTATTTTTTTTAATTTTTATTTTATAGATTAAAAAAAAAGGGAGAGAATATTAAAAATTTTTCACGGAAAAAACCAAGAAAATTCATCAATTTTTATTTGAATTTTTTAACCACACAGTAAAAAATTTTTCGTCAAATTCAACGCAAAAATTTGTGTTAAAGACTTTTTACAAAACTTAACATTGAAAAAGTGTTACTTAAGTATCGAATAACATTTTTGTGTGTTAAATCAACACACTAAAATGTTAAATATTTCACACTATAATTTTTAAACTTTATAAAATGACGAAAATTTTTTTACTTTGCATTGGATTGAGTTTAAAAATTAACTTGTATAAAGATGTACTTAAGATGCTTTTTACCGACTGATTACGAAATTTTTCAGTGAACACATGTTATTAAAACGATTGTAACTATCTCGTACGAAAAATTATAGTAAACTCAGCAGACTTTACAATTGTGTATTGTAACTATCCGTACTAAACTGCTAAAATACTATAAAGCGTAAAAACAACAGCAGTAAAAAAATAAAAAAAAATGATATCGCATCATAAATCATAATGAAAAAGCTTTTTTAATTCGATGCCTATTTATTCACTGTGAGGCAATTAAAACAAAAAGCTTTTAATGTTTGCCATAACCCAGTAGACAAGCTTTATATCGCATTTTTATTATTATGTCATTATGATTGTGATTCTTATCATTAATATTAATAATAATTATAATAATAAATAATAATATTAATATTTAAATATAAGTATATTATATAAATAAATTTTATTGATTGAGTTTGTAAAAAAAGAATTTTAAAAATTTTAAAAATGAAGCATTGATTTCCACTTGAATAAAGTACTGATTAAAAAAAAAAGACTTTTGATTTATTTATTGACTTTTAAACGAATATTTATTGTTAAACAATTATATTTCCGAATGTTGCCGATAGCTATGTTGTTAAAGTTTTTAGAAGTACGATAATTGTCAAGCCTCGGTGAATGAAACGGGAGTTATGAGTAATTAATTATACCGCGAATTCATTTTGTTAGTGCACGTGCTATTGCGTAATTTATTGAACTAATCAATTGCCGAGGAGATATTTTAATGGGCTACGCTATTAAACTCTTGATTTGTTGCATCCATATCTGTGTCGAGATGTTTATTTTGTTGTTTCTACGGCAGGTAAGTTATTGTTGTTAATATTGGAACTTTGAAAATAATTTTAGTTGTTGTTAATATTTTTTATCTATGATATTGGGAACTTTGATTCGAAATGACTTTATATTATGTTTGCTTGGTAAACATTAATCAGATGTGTAATATTCACCAAATTATTAAAATGGATATATATAATAATATTTGTTATTTCGCTATATTGTAGTATATCAAATATTATATCTGGATAATTTAATATTGTTGGGTTTAACAATATTTTTTATCATTATTTTATTTAATTTTGCAGAGAAAAATATTATTAATCATTTAGAAAAATTTATAATTAGATAAAAATGATTAATGAATTTTCTAAAAAACAAGTAATTAAGGTTAATATAATTTACAAAAATACTGCTCAACATTTCTATTCATCTAGTAATTAATATTTTACTACTTGTAAAATTTGGAATTTATCTATAATGTGGGTTATTAAACTTACGAACAATTCAATCCTCTAAATTAAAACACATGAAACTCTTGAAGTTAGTCATGGATCGAAACTCTGGCAAAAAACGGGCCACGATTCATCAATGTTTAAAATTAAGACACTGCAATCAGATTCGAGAAATTTTTTTGTTAATTTAGTGAAATCAATCGCGTGCTAATTAAACTATTACATTGTAATAACGTCTTAATAATAATTTTCATCAAAATAATCCAAATAGTAACAGCTTATTCATATAAGCTTATAATTTCGAAATTTAAAACGTGTGTGCAGGACAACGTCTGTCGCAGGTCCGCTAGTTTTATATATAAATATAAATATAAAATATTGATTAAGATATTATTAGAAACTTACTTTCACCATGTGAAAATGTATCAATATTTAATAACCAATCAGAACTTCAAAAATAATTTAAAGTACTTACTGCTCTACACTGAATCAACTAATTTTGAGGATCAATTATTCTAAAGATGAATATTTTATCGAGGTACTGATTAGTTTGTTATATCTGAAATAAACCTTTTATTATTCCTCCGAATGCATGATTAAATAGTTCAATTTTACTCGCGGTTAATCGTATGCATAAAACTCGATTACTATCCGATTATTAGCGTTTTTGGATACTCGACATTTACGTGAATAGATTTGATTGGAATACACTAGACTATTGCATTTATAATGACACTTTGATTTCTATTATATTCGTCTCAATCGTAATTAATTAATGTTGCACAAAAGTAACTTTCGGATTTTAACAGAACATAATACCATTTTAAATGCATATGACAATTATTTTAGACTCCAATAATCACAGCAAGAGCTCTGATACAAACTTAGAACAGAATGTGTTTTTTTTTTGCATTCAAGACACTTAAAAATAGAATCAACATTTATTTATTTGTAGAAGATAAACTCTTTAAAGAAAATGTAAACTTTATGAATTATTATAATTTGTGATCATTCTGTTACTTATTTAATTTATAAAAAAAAACTCAATTTTTTTTCATTGAATTTATTGTAATTGTTTTTTTTTTTTGTACACGCTGTAGGAACAAATTTAATTTATATCTTGTGGTCATAAATTCATTAAGAAGAAAAACTCATGAATATTCTCAAATCCAACCTATAGAAGACAATGACCCCGATAAACAATCGATGTACCCCATAGACACGAAAAAAAGCCTTTGAGGAGACCTGGTGATTTTAAAATGTTAAAAATTTTATTTCTATATGAAGGTGATGACTAAAGCTTACAAATTTTTTTACACTTATTCTCTTACTTATCAACTACACAAAAATGAAAATTAAGACAAAAAAAAATTTTTTTAATTAGAAAAATGGCGCTGAAGTTCCCCTGTCCAAAAAAAATAAGTGAATCTGAAACTCGTTTTCAGAAAATACTTTTAACTACGCGCCATTTTGTCAAATGTTTTTTTTTTTTTTTATCCTAGTTCCTGCGATAACGATACTTATACTAATTTAAAATCCGTTATTTTTATTTTATCAAGAAAACGCTAATGACTTTTCTAGTGTCTTTTTCATTTCTGAATATTATTTCGATTAATGAACTTCCCCGTTTAATCAGCCGTTCCTGAGTTGTAGCGCTTCAAACAATTAAATTGTTATTAAAACCGCACCGCAGAGCAATAATATCTACTTTTTCATAAAAAAAAAAAAAATTACGGGAAATAAAAATATATATGGGCTTCCCTTCAGCGGAGAAACTCTACTACGTTTGAGTCTTTGACTCTTTGACTAGACTAGTTGAATGAAATAAGTAAGTTCCCGGGGGACTTCTCTCTATCAGCATTTGAATAATTTTAACTCTATTTTTATAGAATAATATAAAAAACTATTTCACTCGTTTTATTATTTATTCATTTTTTTCTGAGTATGGAAATTAATCTGCGTTTCGTGATAAATTTAGGTTACTAAAGATCATTTCTACATTACGAAACACGCTACGACATAAAAAAATACATGATGAAAATAATAAAAAAAAGTGGTTTTTAATGACAGACAAGGCTCTACTGCTATCTAGTTTTTAATCATAACTAGAATTTTAATATTTCCTCTCATAAAAACTTCAATAACCGACTAATTATGACCGTTAAAAATAATAACTAGTCTATCGATATTGTTCTCTTGAATTTCATCATTTTTACTTCGAATGTACATTTTAGTCATTATGAGCTATAAAATTTTAAACACGGTATTTTTAAATGCCTTCTTTATTAATTATTCGTAAATTTAGCTGAAGTGTTCTTTTTCTTATCGATTCACATCAATTTGCTTTTTAATTCTGTCATAAATTCTGCTAAAGTCAATTAAATTTCCATAATGAGATCAATATTAGGTTAATTGAATTATAATAGCAATTTTCTGATAATATTTGAATATTTATGCAAAAAATTAAATAATTTTTTCATGAACCATTTAATATTTCAGTGCTGTAAATACATCAAGTAGTCAAACTCTGCAAAACAATAATGTCTATAATGTTTATCAGAGTTTTTCTAGTTTTTTTAATTCTGATTATTTAAACTCAAGAATTCGTGCTCATCGCAAGAAAATTTTTGTAGAGGACCTTCCAAAAATCATCTATAGAAGCTACAAAAATCAGTACTTGTAAGAAATAACAACTTATTAACAGAATATGTCTGTTTTTATGCACTGAAAAAAAAAATCAACTTCAATCAAGACAAAAAATTCTTGAATCAAGTAAAATTACTTAGACGAAGAAAAATTTCATAGTTTAAGGATTTTTCTACTCAAGTCAAGAAGATGAAGTTCTTTAGAATTATTTACTTGATTCAAGTTAATTTTTTTTGTGTATTAATCAATTAAAAAACCTCTTCAGAAAGAATTATTGAACAATCGCTCTTTTTTAGCCTTTTTAGTGCTTGTAATTTCTTGAAGCTAAATTTTGTTAAACTACCAAAATATCCATTGAAAAAATTGTAATTTTACATTTTAAAATTAAATTACAATGTTACATTGTAAAAATGCCGATAAAAGTAGTTAACATCAAAATTTTTACAAATTTCTCCTACAATTTTTTTCTCGGTAAAATGTTACAAAAGCTTCTTAATTTTGTTTAAAAATAAATTCCTTTAAAGAACTTCAATTCTTAGAAAATGACAACTTTTACATCCGAAAATTGAATACAGACAAAATTAGCTTGCAAGTATTAAAAATACAACCTTTCGCGACTCAGAAATCAATTGACAAAACAAGAAATCAAATATTATCCAATGTCTCGCGACAACATGACCTACTATATCCATCGATTGATAAAAAAACAATAAAAAAAGACAACTGACCTTTATTTTGTGTTTGAGTCTCGCTTTTGTATCTTGAACTATAAGGTCAGCTAAAAAATTGATCAACCTCCTTCAAATTTCAATGTAAGCATCTGTAATCAATCCAAACATCATAAAATTATCTTTACCATAAACATTCATGTATTACCATTAATAAAAACTGACCATCGGGTCAGACGAGTTATTTTCAAAATTCAAAATCAAACTCAATCTCTCACAGTGCATAAATCAATCACTTTTTTTATTTTTATTTTTGATTGCCCTTTTCGTTCGACTGAATAATTAACCCAAAAGTTCACCTACTGACCCATAAATAACAAACTCGCCCATTTAGAATTCAATACCCTAAAAAATTCCATGATAAAAGTTTAACCAAAAAAAACTCTTGCAATAAATCTTTAAAATAGAAACTGAAACAAAAAATAACAAAGTATTGGATAATGACTATGCATAGGGTTTCATAGAGAAGGATTTCATATAAATGATAATGTAGCTCCTATATCACTCAGCAGTTCTCGAGGACCAGTTCAAAGGAATTGGTAATTTGACGCGATAGAGATTTACGTCGTCACGTGGAACAAAAAATAAAATATTTAAAGCAACGTACATAACAAAATTATAAATTCGCCAGATATATCAAGTCTAGGATGTTTTATATTCATCTTTTAAGTTTAAGGTAAAAAGCGACCTGATTATTGATTTAGAAAAATCAATTTAAGGACCGGGGTTCAGAGGTCAGATCTATTTATGTATTTGTCCATTCATCCATCTTGTATCTATCTATCAAAAACCAATGAGATATTCATAAGCTTGCGTGTTCGACTCATCTCCCAAGAGCTTTTTTTATACGACACTCCCGCAGACATATCCACGGGTAACCCTTGGAAAAGCTTCCATATGTTTCCCTCGGGAGGACCACAAGGTTATTTATATCTATTTGACTTTCGTCTACTTGCAAATACTACAACTACAGATAATGCTTGCTCGACTACTTCTTCAGTCGGTATATACTAACAAAGTAGTATACTATCAACTACTAATACTACAAACTTATGCGGTAGTTGGTCTTACACTAGCGTACACCGCTTGCAAACGAACCTTTGCGGATCAAATGATACGTTATTAATGTCCAAGGTAACCTACTCCGCTTTATGGTAAGTCACAAAAAAGTATGGGTATATAAATAAATATAATAATAAACTCTCTCAAAAATAAACAAGTAGTAGTAAAAGCAACCGAGATCAAAAGATGTAAATAAAAAATGTAATGCGCCAATAAATTTATACTGAAAATTATAACTTATAACATTCAGATATGCTTATGTTTATGTTGAGATATACGATAAATTGAAATTCTATTAACTCTCAAGATGTTCAGAATATATTAAGTCATATATATTATATGTATATAGACATAAAGGCATAAAGTATTGAGGTTGAGATAAAAAAAAATAAAAAATAAGTAAAATCGTAAAAATTCGAATCAAGTGATAAAAATTCATAAGATAGTATAAGTTATATGTACATTGAGAGTTGAAATATATATAAGGGTATATGTCAATGTATATTTTATATACATCTTTTGGATGTGGATAGAATTTTTATTCGCTTTAATCATTAAGATTTTAACAGTCAAATAATAATAAGATTTTTTAAAAGTGGTTTATAATTTAGAACTTATTTAACTGATTTAAACTACACGAAGAGATTATTTAAGAAATTACATTATATATTGTCAACTAACGATATCTTTAAAGATATCAGCTCATCTCGATATTAAACTCATCGAAACCTTTTATTTGAGTATTATACTTTAATAAAGACTTAAGAATATTTTATAGATAATATTTATCGAAATTTCTACAGGCGTGCTAATTTATATTTAAAAATCAATTTCAAATTTTGATTGATCTCAAAACTAATTCATATTTGTGTCAAAATATGAATTTCAATCTTAAATTCATTTTGAATCAGAATTTTTTTTCCACGGGAAGATTACACTGGATATAATCCGAGATAATATCCTGTATAATTTTAATTATACTCAGTAGAATCTTGGATTATACCCACCGAAAACTCCGCCATTTTTTGTTTGGTGCCTGAACTCTACAGTCTATAGACTCTTTGAACTTAAAAATGTTAGGCTAAAAATTTCAATAAAAAAATTGCTACTCAAATTTCTAAACCAACATCGCAATGAATGAAATTATTCGAGACATGAAGACATCACTGTTTGTCAAATAGTATCAAATTGAAACTCGAAATTTATAATAGTGTTATTACAATAATTAATACGAGAAATAGGAAAAAATAACAAAAAACGATTGAGCCAAAGCAATTTCATGTTAGTTATTTGTTTAATTCAATCATGCAATTTCGAAGGGGTAAATATTATCAGAGGATGGATTATACACGTAACAAAGGTCAATATTTACACTAGGATGCGATATGACGTAAATACACATACCCTTTTGATTATTATGTACATTTATACGAATTTTATTTGTTGAAATTTTTTGTATGTAAATGAAATATATCTGCAAAGATAATTATTTAACAATCAATATGTTAAATTTTTGACCATTCAATATTCAATATTGTGAACACCTCCATTAACGAGGAATTTATATATTTGTATTTATATTCGTAACATCCATAAATGTTGAACGTAACTGCACTGTGGAAGAGATATTGAAGAGATTATTCAATTGAAAAGCTAATCAATTCACGGTGAAATGAAATTAATTTATCGATTTAATATATAAATGAGTGAATATATATATTGAATATTAAATTGAATATGATACAAATACAATAGAACTCATAACAATGAGAGGAAGTAAACTTGAGAGCGTTGACAATTTACCAATAGATTTTAGTGTCGCCACTGCTGCTGCTGCTGCTGGTGCTGCGGCAATATAATACAGTAACAGTAACTGTAGTAATTGCATATAGCGAGTGCAGTGGAAAGAGAAAGGATCTCTGCGGGGTAAACAGAATTTAATCGTGAAACAATTAATCAGATCGTAATGTCACATGTCGCCAAGTCTTCGTAAGCCTGGGGTTCAGCTAAACACGGACAAGTAAATGTATATGTATATGCATATGCATGGATAACATATGTATAATACTTGCAATGATTAGACTGTAAGCTAGATTTACTGAGATTGCTGACAATTGATATGCATTTGATTGAGTAATTATCCCCATTAATTTACTTTGACAAACACCGATGTTTCATTAATGTTGTAATTGCATTTATACGCCTGTACAAGTTATTTTGGTTAATTCAAGTCACAATTGCAGTTAAGCTATCACTAGTAATTACTTCAGAAGCAACAATTTTAAAAAATTAGAAAAATGGTTGAACCTACAGGCCATCCTTGCAACTTCCCGCTAATTCTATACTCTAAATATAATGGCCGTGTCATTTTGAACTCTCCGAACTCAAAAGTCTGATAAAGCTTAAATAAAACTTTTAAATGAATGAACCGATTTTTACGAACGAATCAACCAATTTTGACTGGACTGACAGCGATCGACGTAGTTTTTTGAGTTTAAGAGCTAAATAGTTTTTGGAATTTATCAGTGAAGCCGTTTAAAAGTTATTCTAAAAAAAAACCACATCTGAAAAAGTTGTTTTTAGTGTTTTTTTTTTAGATTTCTCAAAATCTACCGGGTCGAATCGGTTTAAATTGTATTCAAAATCTAAGTTTAATCAAGCCCCTTCGAATGGCACCAACCGCGATAAAATCGGTCCAGCCGTTCAAAAGTTATCCCGCTAAGAAAATTTTCAATATTAATAATTTTCAAATATTATACATCTACTAGACATTGAATTGATTTTGAGATTTTTAGACAATTTATACTAATTAGAACATCGAAATATTTTAATAATAATGGCGAGGACATAAATATAGATCCAGAGCAATAACAAGAATTACACATAATTAATTTGGCATGTGCTCATATCCATCGACGGCAATTAATTAAAAAAACCCAATGATCACGCGGAGGTTGATGCCGAATTGATATCGTTTGGAATTTAATTATAGCCACCGAAACATTACCTATGAATATTTAACGCGATATTACTACCTAAAATCAAATTGAACTGTGTATTAATTTATTAATTTAGATACCTTCTCCTGTTTATATTCTAGTATTGATTATTGATTAACAAAAATGTACTCTCAAGTGATTTGAATTCTACACGGTCAGAAATTTAAAGTAATGATTATCATTTAATCATTGCTTAAGGTGTAAGCCAGAATATTGATAGTAATCATTACCATAAATTTCTGAGCATGTAAAAATGTTCGAGTAAAAAATTTATTCTCTGACCGACGTATGCAATAAATATAAAAAATTTCAATAAGAACTGTTTTATTGTGAAAATAAAAAAAAAAAATATTAAATATTTATACACTTTAATTTTCTCGAATTCGCCGATATCATATTGTCTACCTGTCAAAAATTTCGGATGATTAATTAACGTGGAATTCTAGAGATTGTATTGTGCATGATACTGATGTTTCATTCGCTACATTGTTTTGCAATATATTCAAACAATGTTACAATACACGTTATCAAGCTTCGCTATATTTATGTAATATATTCAACATTCATATTTTTAACTTTTATTATTGATTAATAGTGATGAATAGAATATTAAAACTTTAAAGACTAAGTGTAAATTTAACAGTAGCTAATGAGCCGCTCGATTGAAGATCTTCTATTCATCTAGGCGTCTATTGAATTATCGAATGTAAATTTATAGTTGATGCGGATAGAAAGAAATAAAAATGAAGATAATGTAAAGTTGAATAAGAAAATAACCTGAAGGGAATTTGATTCCCAGGTTAGATATCTCCTGTTCGATATCAATTATTTGAAGTATGAAAAATAACGATAAAATTCTTACTCGAGATAAATGCGAGGATTTTATATATTTATTTACGAAATAAGATGCCTTTATACTTCATAAAAGTTAAATGAATTTTAACCGGAAGCATCTCACTTTCTCGGATGTTGTACATAATTCTGAAGTGCTAATTCGGCAAAACAAAAGATTTTTGTCTACAGATATTTTTTTTTATTTTTAAATTAAAATAAAGACGAGGCTTAAATAAATATTGAGTTTTCTGTTTAAAAAATTAATAACTTTTTTTTACCTTATTTATGATAATAATCAAAAATTTTGGGAAGATTTTGTAGAAATTTAAATACTACACAGAAAAAAAAACTTCTTGGGCCAAAAAAATTTTAAGGAAAACAAAAGTTATTTTAGAGCTCTAGTTATCTTGTTGGAAATAGTCAAGTGCTTCGTTAAATTTGAAAAATTCTTGAATAAAATCTTTTTTTTTAGTCTTCTTATTTCAATTTCTTCTTCTACGAATGAATTTTTTAAATTTACTCAAGTTAAATATTTCTAAATAGCAGTAAAATTTTAAAGAGAATATTTTTTTTTAATTAAGTCGTTCTTTCTCTGAAGAAGACAGTTTTCAATGAAATTTTAAATATTAAATAAAAAAATAATTAACAATCGCTAAAAATATCACAAAAATAAAAAAAATGAATCAAAGCATTGAATTTCGCTGAATCAATACTTCGAATGCTGTTTCGAGAAGATACAAAATTAATGACGTAAGATCACTGATTTTTCCATAGCTTACGGGTACTGTAAGAAAGTGTGAATAACTTGTTTCATCATCCGTTGCATAATAATATTCTAAACTCCGATTACATAAAAAAAAATCAGTACAGTATTCATTAAAAATAAAAGTTAATAAAATTATATCAATACTAAAATCCGAAGAAGTATTTTAAAATCATTATGAACTTCGATAAAGTGTATGTTGAATTTTAGTAGACACACTTGACAGGACGTAATTCATTGTATCTTTTTAAAAATAACAAATTTTTTTATTTATCCGGTATCCGTTATTACTCGTAGCGGTTCTTACGTGTATCGTAGGGATATCGATTTTCAAAGTGGTTACCGCAGCGTAGAACCACTACGGAGAAAAACATAAAGTGAAGTGTACGTATATTGAGAGCGATAGAGAATTCTTCACCGGCGAGTAGCTGCACAGTAGTCGTATAAGAGTACGGGAAGGCATTGAGTGTATATACTCAGTACAGAAACAAGTAGAAAAAGTAACCGCGCGGTCGAACGTCGTTGATTAATCGAAGCCACGATGCAACTAGTAACTCTGCGGTCTTACGTCGATCAACCAAACTTACCTCCCGTACTTCCACTAACTCACAAACATTCTTATCGATATCTCAGGCAATTTATTTTATTCAATATACCATTAATATTTTTAATGGATATAGATCCAATAGCAATGACCACTACGAGTTACAGCATACCGGTACCTTAAACCTTGTATATAGGATATTAATGTTGAGATAAATTACTTAAGATTGGTCAATATAGCACGTAATCCTTACTCATTGTTCTTATCTATTTTGTACCTCTGTGTTCGGCTCCGACCCTGCCAATAATTCTATGATTTTAGGCACGTAAACAATTGAATATTTTCCTGATATTTATTAATAACTCTTGACAGAATGGAATTATTAGTAATATTTTCATTAATAGAATCAAGAAAATGTTTCTCCGGCGTATCCATATGATAAAATAGTTTTTTTAAGTTAAATTTCACATTATTTTATGCTGAATAATTATTACGAAAATAATAAAAATTTTTTGTAATACCAACCGCGAATCTTGGGTTTTTGAGCTATAGTTAGGAGGGGTAAAATGAATAATATCTCGACAGCTATAGTTGAGTCTACTTTTCTCGCACAAGTATCGATAAGTGACATTTCTCTCTCTATCTGTCTCCACATTACCGCACGGATGCTGAAAATTAAAACAAATTTTCTTGGCTCAAGAAAATTTGACTTCGGTCAAGAAATTTTTTGTCTACCTTAATATTTGCTTGAGCCAAAAAAATTCACTCTTCAAATTCGTCAAGAATTTTTTCTTTCTGTGAAAAGTGAAATTTATGGTTGCACCAAAAAGATCCTAATTAGAATTTATGTTTTTTCACGGCTTAATATTTTTTTGCGATAGTCAATTTACCATCTAAATAATTTTAAGAAAATAAGGAAAATTTTGTGAAGGGCAGATTTTTATATTTAAATTTGATATTGTCAGAAAGGTCTTAACTTGGCGGAGCATAAACAGTGTGTTGGTTCTATAAATTCGTCCCATCACTTTTTCCATAAAATAATAAATAATATTTTTAAAAACAAACCAACATTATTTTATAAATAATTCATAATTCTCGGTAGTCACAAAATGACTGCAGGTTGCCAGTTATTAGTATTTATAAAAAAGTAATTAATTAAAATTGACGTCCATTAAAATAGATGAGAGGGATATCTGTAAGAGGAAATCGGCGGCAATACACGACGAGGACTTGTCCCGTTGGTTTGATCTCCCTGGTGACACTTCTACAGCGGCATTGACGGTGATCGGGCAACCTCATCGAAAAGCACACGTCTAGTATATAACGATGAATGTATAGATGCACATAGACCTCAAATGATGTTCACACATTGTGAATAGTAAGCCTGCCCTGCTCGTCTAACTCTCTATTCCTGTCTCTGGCTACCAAACTCACAGAGTACGCCGATACTAGACTATGACTAGCAGTTTAGAGAGCTGTGTCAGTGTATAACGATAGTGAACATGTATAGATATAGATATAGATATCAGTATGTAAGAGAAGAGGTAAACGCGACGCTCTTCCACGACAAGCTTATCGGGTGTCGCTATCGTCCCATTTACTATCCGAGCATACAAGAGAATTTATCCCACTCCTACACAGTTAACACTATATACTGGTATTGAGTATGTATATAGCTGGTGATTCAACCGCTATCTCGTTTACGAGCTTGTTTTCTCATACCCGACACACACTACTGCGTGATTGACATCAACTAAGAATTTAATAATCAAACTAGAATAAAAATAATATTTCCTATTGTTATTAAAGTAATAGGAATAATAATAATAATAATAGTCATTGTTGTTTTCTTTTGCAAAAAATTTTTGGCTCCATCAAATTTTCAGATCTCTGATAACATGTGAAAATATTAACCAGTTTAGATGAAATGAACATAAATACATTATTTGTAAATTTTTTGGAAGAGCTTAGAAGCTAATACGAGTGTTTTCATAGTTTTAACTTACAAACTATATAATATTGTTATTTATAAAATCCATCATAATAAACACTAGTAACTATGCTGTCATTATGTGACTGTCGTGACTTTTGAACTACTAATAAATAAAATTTTGCCTTATTAAATAATGACTTTTGTTAAATTGCACTGTACTTTCTTAAATATTGAAGTTTTTAAAAATATAAACTCATTCCGATGTTACACTCATCAAGAGCTTTCATTTGAGTACCCACATGCATTTTGATATAATTTTTTATATATATATATATATAATATATATAAATATATAAAATATATGAAAAATTGATGTGGGTACTCAAATGAAAGGTCTAGATGAGTGTAACATCGGGATGAGCTTATATCTTTGAAAATGTAAATAGTTCACAAGATACAAGGTTATTTCTTAATTATGTATCTAGAGATAGAGCATTTTTGAATGTAGTCTAAATACTTATTATAATGAATTGACTATCGGTGAGAATGATATGAAACTTTGAAAATACTCAAATTCAAGTCAAGGCTTTTCCAACGAAAACCCATTTTATCATACAAATATACTGGCTACAAAATTTTTCTTATTAATAATATAGATTAGTTAGCTTATTTAATATTAAGAAATCCTTGTAACGAAAAACAAAGTTATTTATTTAAAGTATATAATAAAATCGTTTTATTTTCATTTTCATTTGAACAAAAAGGTTTTTTTGTCCATGAGATAATATAATATAATATAATATAATTTATTTTTAAAAAATAAAGCAGCAGTCTAGTATGTAGCTCGTAGTTGCGGGGTTGGAATTGAGATGGGATCTTTACGGTTTTTCGAGCAGGAAATATACGACGTTAAGTTAAAGAGGATGAGTAGCGGTAGCAATTCACTGTAGTGTGAGGAAGAACAAGTTGGAGTGATGTTGATGGTGGTATAAGAAGGATTCCCGGTATAGAGATAGATAAATAAGAGGAAAAGAGATGGGAGGCATGAAAGAGAGGCCTCGATGGCAACCCTGGATCTTGGGAGCCATACTTATTGAATATTAAACGGGACACAGAACACCCTCGGGTACAAATCAAGTAGGGGTGAGAAGTATAGCGACCATAGAGAGAAAGAGAAAGTTTCTGCTGCTCTTTCTGCCCGCTTTCGCACCAACTGCCGCGAGAAGAGGCTCTCAAATGACAAAGCCAACCGTATGAGGGTGATAATCAGTTCGAGGATATTTTCATCAAGGATTACTTCTCTAATTTATATTATATCCGTACGGCTATATTACATTTATTCTATTTTAGTTCTGCAATAAGTCTTGATGAAATTTAATCTCCTTTCTAAATTTAATTATTTAGTGCTTTTTGATAAATAAATTAGAATTTTCCGAAGAAAAAAAAATTTTTTTTCATTTAAAAACAAAGTGCAGAGAAATCAACGCGTTAAAATAGGGTAGGGTAAAGGAACCAAACATTGACTGGGCAATATATAATAATTTAATAATTTAATTTTATATTCAGTACGTAATTGTCAATTTTTGATTATACTTTTAATAACAAATTTGCGCATGCACTTAGTTAACTATAGTTAATAAATCTAATGTTAAATACAATTTTCTGTAAAAAAAAATTTCCAATATACCTGATTTTCAGATTGAAGAAAAAAAATTTTTTTATACGCTTCTTTGGCTTTAAGAAAAAAAATTCTTAACAAATGACATATTTGAAATAAAAAATTTATTTTTATTGTTGAACTTCCCACTTACGAAATAGAAATTTTTGAACTTCTGACTCTGAAAATTGAAAATTCAAGCAATCGTAGATTTATTTTTCATTTTCACAGTTATTAGAAGTTCCAAATTTTTTATTTCGTAAGCAAAAAGTTAAACAATAAAAATAAACGTTTTTAAACATCATTTTGGTTTTGAGAATTTTTTTTCTAAAAGCCAAAAGGGCGTAAACTAAAAAAAAAAAAAAAAAAGTGTATTTTTAATTTTAACAATTCTTAAGATTCCCAACAATCTTAAAGGTCATTGAAAAACAAAATTTTTTTTTATACACCGTTTTGTTTCTGCAGAACCAAATGGGCGTTATAATTAGCAATACACTTTTTTTAAAACAGTAAGGCGAAATACTTTTCAACGTTCAATTAACTCTTGATAAATTTCCTTTCTTCCCAAGAAAATATTCATTAAAAGTTAAAAAACAAAATTTATAATTAATAAATGAATAAATTGTTTGTAGATAAATGAATTTATCAACAGCAGATAAAGTTTTCTATCAGAGTACTATTCTCAATTAATTTATTTAACACAATACTAAATAAAAAAAACTAGTACATTGGAGCCAAACATGAAGTTGAGAGGCCAAAAATATCGCGGTAGTTATGGAGCAAATGAAATAGTCGGAGTGAAGCTCGTGGTACATGATTTTAGGTAGAGCTACCGTGTAAATGTGTTGCTGCATCGAGCGTGTGGCGTGTATACTGCCTTTACTTCTTCTATCCAAGTACGATGCAATATTAAGCAGCGCAACGTACAAGTATGTTTCCATGTTACATGTAACATGTAGCAAAGAAACCTTCGCCGGCAGTCTGCTGCTAAGTTAATGCTACAACTCAAGAGTTTAAAAATTAAACACATGCGATACTTTTTAAATGGACTATACTTTACAAGAAAATAAGAAGACGAGCTTTAATTTAACTAAATTGTTGTGTACGCTGAGCATGTACTTTCCTCTGACTTTTATCCTATTTGACTGGCCCATCAAGCCAAATATGACCTCATATTTTTACAATATCGAAAAACTTAAGGTGATTATTTTTTTTTTTAATTTGATTAACTATTAATGCCATTAATGGATAGTATAACATATATTTAGTAACGTTTGATTTAAATTATAATAAAAAATGTCAATAAATGAAAAAGAGCGAAGAAAGAATAAGTCTTTTCTCGGCTTTAGCACTATCTGACTCTTTAACTATACAAGTTGATAGTTTAAATGCTGTAGGCTTTCTTAGATAAAGACAGATGTTCGTCAACTGTAAAAGTATTTCTGATTCTAGAAGTTCAAATAACTTTTTTCGAACTTTGAAACTTAAAAGACGTTAGAATTCAGAAACAGAAATCAAGTGAGCGGTTTTTCAAACTTTCATTCAAGATCAATTTTGAATGAAATCATTCATTTTATCTTCGAAATTTTCAACGGATCTCTTACATATTCGAATTGAATTACTTTTTTTTATGAAAGTTATTTATAATATAGTTTTATGAAATTTATTAAAACAAAAAACAATTTTTTGCTTGATCTATGATTCTTCCAGAATTATGTTCTTAGTACACAGAAAGAAAGGAAGTCTTGAGTCAAGCGTAAATTTTCTTAAATCAAGAAAATCTTAAGAAAGATTGAAAATTTCTTGAATGAAGTTAAAATTTCTTGAACGAAGTTGAATTTTTTTAAGCCAAGAAAATTTATTCTTGCTCCAAAATAATTTCGGTCTTCCTTATAATTTTCTTGGTTCAAGAAATTTTTTTGATTTTTGATCAAAAACGTAAAATTTCGCAAATCAAAAAAATTAGTTTCAAGAAAAAAAATTTTTTCATCAAAATAATGATTTCTTTTCAAAATAATTTTCTCGTATCAAAAATATTTCTTTCAAATCAAATAGTTTTTTTCAGTGAAGAATTTCTGCGATTCTTTAAATTGAAAATTTCTTGAATACGTTCAAGCTTGTATTGAAAACAAATCGAAAAAAAGCAATAATAAAAATACTTAAAAAAAGAATTTTATTGGTGAATTTTATCTTTAGTGTCAGACAGAATAAGAAGCCAGGATAATATATAAAGGGGAAAATAAGGAAGTGTATGGTGGTTAAAATGGTACTCACGTATCACTCTGGATTACATTTATACTCCTATACCGGTTACATAGGCGTGTAAAACCCCGGGGACCAATGCGCCAATACGTGTCTATAATCATCGTATTCCACGGTTTGCCAACATTTATTGATGGTCCTTGTGTGTTTTACGCACCTTCAACACCACTACGTAGACGTTTGCCTATCACTGGCCTGTTAGCTCGCAGTACAAATACACACCTACCTACATCTATGTATGTACTCAAGCACATAATATCTTATAACAGTAACTATTACATATACTAGTACATGTATACAGAGTTATAATACCAGAAATTTTGATGTGAGATCTCGATATTCTTCAAACGTTTGTCGTTACTACTCCATCGGGACTTTTTATTTCTCACCGATATATCTTTCTTCATAACTAGCTTTTACTCATTTATCTTTGCTCTCAAACATTACCATTAAATGTATTTTTTTTTTTTTTCCAATAAAGAAGAGCTTTTTACATTTTTTAGCACGCTATTATTAGCTTAAGCTGTATCTTTCTATTTATGTAATCGAAATTTTTCGATTATTCTTACTGACTAAGAAATTTTATTAATTTGCAGTATAAAATTGTTGATATGTCCCAATGTAGACACTAAATTAACAAAAAAAAGTATTTTTTGAAAACTAGAAATATTCAATTATAATGTCAGCGTATTTTTTTATTTATTTTTGTTTAGTAAATTAACAAATACTAAAGTTGAAAAAATATTAAATACGGCTGTCAGTTAGTCCTCGTGTTTTTTTTCGTCATGTTTTAGAAAAATATACGCCAAAAAATTAAAGTATACGCCAAAAATATACGAAAGATATTAACAAAAGTTTATAAAATTTCATACTATTTTTTTTGTCTATCTTAATAATTATTTAAACTGTCGATATAACTGTGAAAAGTAAAAAATAGTATATTTTTCTGTATTTTTCTATAGAATGAACGTATGAGGCGTGCACTTTTGGATTTTCCAAACTTTTTTTTAATTTATTAAAAATTACTACCTACTGTTTAATTTCATTTTTTCTTAACCCGTGTTCTTTATTTAAACTATAGTTTATTTATTTATTTATAAAGCACACCAAGAAGTAAATCGACTGTCTAAATAATTCTATCGATTGTAACTCAATAAAATTTTATATTAATTCTATAAATACAGACTTTTAAATATACCCTTTTAGTTAGTGATTAAATTTGAATAATTACATTT
Organism: Cotesia vestalis; assembly: GCA_000956155.1. NCBI lineage: Eukaryota > Metazoa > Arthropoda > Insecta > Hymenoptera > Braconidae > Cotesia > Cotesia vestalis. Next base: position 267,441 of record JZSA01001152.1, read on the forward strand.
ATTACCGTTGATAGTTCAATTTTAAAGAGGATATTACTAGAGTGAGGTCAGAGTCAAGGATTTCAGTCTCTGAGATAAGAGGAACTAATCAATAGATTGGAAGATAGAGGGCGATAGAAAATGCATTATCAATGTAAATTTTGGAATGCCTCGCTCGGAAAGGAGTCTGGATGATTGAGCTGCTGAAAGACAATGCATAGTTTTCTTATCTTGAATAGTTTATAGTCTAGGTTTTATATGAGATTGTGCGATTCGAAGTTCCATGCTCGGGTCCTTGATTTTATTCACTTGAGATTTAATTTCAAATTTGACTAAAATAGATTTTATAATTAATTTTATCATCATTAATTTTGCTTTTCAAATGTTCAATTAAAGAATTTTTATTTTATTCTAAATAAAAATTTTCTAAACTTTGATCACTACTAATTACCGTACTTGTGAAAAAAAAATAAAATTTTCTAATGAACTAAGCAAAGAATTTTTCTTTATAAAAAAAAAAAAACATTATTTATTTTCCCAAGAGCAATTTCGAGTAGCATCTGGTATATCTCACGCTCTCGACTGTAGTGTCAGCCAGACCGACAATAAGCTGGTAATTGAGCTTCTGCATAATTCCAGTTGCTTGAGCTTATAAAGATTTAATAACGAATCTCTAGTACAGTATCAGAGAGCATAGAAATATATATTTGACTTTGATCAATCACACGGGAATATTTTTTTAGGAGAATATTTTATCCGGGAATAATAACACGCGTAACTATAATAATCTCTATTTTATGGATATTATTATTATTGTCCAATCAATTTAATCCGATTAAATTTTAATCAGTAGTTTGGGAACGAAAATAGTTTTAATGCTGAAATGAATATTGATTGAGACTTAAATTGTAAATTTCTGAAATATGTCAAAGTGGTTTTATGATTTATGTGCCTGGTTTTTTTCTTATTTAAGTTGTTCATTTCGGGTCTAGTGAGCGAATGAACGGATGGTCTCAAAATCCCCGATGTAATTAGTAAGACAATACAAAACAACTGATAGTTATCGCGGCATACTTCGTTATATACTGTCTGAAAGACAATTATTTTCTTAGATAATAAATGTATCAGATGATATGTATTTAAAGAAATAAAAAAAATAATCATTTAAATGGTTAAAAAATTTGTTGTACAAATGAAAAATTTTATGATGTTTTTACCAAAAAATAACTACCGACAAAAAAAACATTATTAAAATGTAGCAATAAAAAAGTTTATTTAAAGAAGAAACAGATAATTTATTGGCTCAAAAAAGTTATTTCATTTGAGGATATTTTTTTTCGCCTTGAATAGCATTTTTAGAGATTCACGAATAAAATATTCATAAGATCACTTAGCTCGTCTCTCTGTTTTAATAAAAGCCAAATACCTTTTAAATACTCAACCGATTATTATGAAACTGAGAATTGCAATCAATAAATTTTTTTAGATACAACATAAATAATTTCTTTTTTTTTTCTCATAATAACGATTTTCAAATTCATACCGATTAACTAAAAATAAAAACAAGTTTGATTAAATCAAAGATTATTTGATACAAATAATGGTAAATTTAAAACGCAATGCTAAAAATTAAACTATAATTATTGACTTGCTTGGACTGGTAAAATATATATTTTAAGAGAAAAATTCTTGAACCAAGAAATTAATTTTGGAGAGGGTAAATGTTTTGAATCAAGACAAAAAAATTTTGAATCAAGTAAAATTTCCTTAAACCAAGAAAAATTTATTAGTTCAAGAATTTTTCTTCTCAAATCAAGAAGATTAAATTCTTTAAAATTATATACTTGATTCAAGAATATTTTTTTTTCTGTGTAAGAATAATTAAATTGAAATTACATCAAACAGTTTACAATTGGATAATTTTTCAGGCTATCAATGAAAATAGTTCAACGAAATTACTATTAGTCAGGATTGTAAGTGTCGAACGAGAATATCTCACCCTATTATCCAGCACGTATAGATAGACAACAGGAGGTTTGATCGTTAGAGAATAATCAAAAGCCAGGTTTGCGACAACTCACCCGTGCTTAGTAACGCAATGATACTTTAATTGCGCCAACAGTAGACTATTAGCCATTCCGGTAGCTACAGAATACAGAGAGTACACAGTAGTGTGCTATCAATCGTATCACAAGATGGGAAATTCCCTTTGATGCAACTCAGCTTTACTATGAACTACCCTATTACCCCTCAGCCAAGTGACCCCGTTGTTGCATCATGTTAGTGACTCCTAGCCACACCATTAGATCCATCTCTAGTCTCTGCCCTCTGGACTTTGTACTTTTCTCTCGCTTGTTCCAGTGGGTCTCTATGCTGCTGCTCTTCTCTTTACTGCTATACATCGCATCGCATCACAGTCCATCCCTTGGTATATATATATATGCCAGTGAAACTGACAAATCTCCTGGCTAAATGCCCGCGTGCGAACTCTCAAACTCTCATGGACTTTGTATAAACCGGTCAGCAACTACTTATTCAACGGCTTAACTGGCCACTTAACATAATCAACTCATCTGTAAATGCTCGCTTAATCACATTTACATCATTATATTTTTTCTCTCATTAATTATCATAAACATTTCAACATTTTTTTTTACTCTGCTTAGTTTTAAACTATTTTACTATTCAAAAAGTTTAATTTTCATTTAATGGAATTTTTTTAAATAAAAGGTAAAATCATCAAAATGTTTTATTTATACACTGAAAAAAAATTTTAACTTCAATCAAAACAAAAATTTCAAACAGTATACATTTCTTTATATTTTAAGATATTTATTGACATATTTAAATTTGTACATCAGTTCTTGCAATTTCATGATTGTAAGTGCTATTGTAATTATTTAAAAATTATTTACTTGATTTAAGTAAGTTTTATTTTCTGTGTAATTTATGTGATATTTTTAACTTTCTGCTGGAAAATTTAATCATTTTCAAAAATAGAAATTATCTTTAGAAAAAATTGAGACACGTGACACTTCGATTAAAAGGGTTCATTGAAACTTAGATCTGATGAAAATTTTAAAATAAATTAGTCGAGCCATTTCAGAAATACTAAATAAACAAAAATCAAGAAAAAAAATTTTTTGAGATAGCTTTCAAATTTTTTAACTAGTTAAAAATCATACGTATACTTTTTGTGTAATAAGAAAAAAATCAACTAATTGGAGAATTTTTGGGAAAAAATAGCAAAAAGTTTCAAAGATAGCCAACAGGGTAAATCATTTTTCAGATTTTTAACAGGTTAATTATTTTCTACAAATCCCAAAAAAAGATCTAATGAATTATAAGGATAATTAGTAGCAGATGAGTAAGACATCCTGGGCAATCAAAGTGAAATAATTGAAACGAGGTTGCAATCGCGCGATAATCCAGCATGTAATTTGATAATAATAATTCGTTGGGAATCCATACAAGGTGAAATTGAGCAAACGGAATAGAATCACATTCGCATTCGGGTGGATTGAATCCAGAATCGAGAATCGAGGAGCCCATGAGTAAGAGCAAAAGCCTGAGAGATATCTTAGCCAAAAGTATAAGCTACCGCCCAAATGTATCTTCGGCTGTCTCTCTTCGACAGTTTAAGTTCGAAGTCAGAGTCTAGTCCTTCACCACGAGGGAAACTAGTACCACAGGCTGCCGGAAGTGGAGGTAGACATAGATATAGAAATGGATAACTACGTAGAAGAGAACTGACGTAGAATGAGCTTGAGCTTGAGCTTGAGCTTCGATTGAGATATCGTGCATCTACTGCTGCTGAGAGAGTCGATTGAAATCCTAAAGCCCGTGTGTCCAGGGGATTGAGACTGATATTTACTCAAAAGCTAACGCTGCCGTAATTGAGTCTTACTCCATCTACTATGCTACTATGTTGCTACATAGTACATATATTCTCTTTCTCTACTTCTCAACTGTACTAAGATCGACATACCAGTTTCCATCAGGTTCATACAGCCTTTCGCTTCTACTAACTCAAACACTTTGTTTGTAAATTTTAAATAATGACAAATATTTAACTTGAATTTCCCGGATAATTATTTTACTTATACATTAATTATTATATTATGTTATGTTATATTATGTACGTGTTTGAATTAAAATTTTTGATTAATCTCTGTATGTTCCCGCTGCGCGTAATATTGTTGTTCGTAGCACTGTGAACTGTGAATTAAACTCCCGATGCTCCCGATGAATTTCCGGATATGTATATACGCGTTGATGTTAATCACTCGTGGATTATATCAGAGCAAAGAGGAACATGGATCCTGTATATTGACACAGAGAAGAGAAACTCCATTCCCGAGCTAATTCAATGACAAACAGTTGTCTTGGTATCCACAGATACCATCAGATAAATTTTTAACGTACAATCAATATTTAATTTCCATTTCAACTAAATCTACTTTGTCATTTCAGTGTTTATTTGTTGGAGAAAGTTTTATTGCACACCTCATGATAAGTAAGGCTTCAAATTTTCAACCTAAAATGTATGATTACTAGTGATTTAAACTTTTAGATTGTAAATATAGAATTACACTAATTAAATGCAAAATTAAAAAATTAAAACTAATAATCTATTCTTTTAAATATTTTTTCTTTTGTAATTAACTTTTTAAAATAGATAATCATAATAAAAAAAAAAGATTTGTAAATCTACAGTAGAGAACAACATAACGAGAATTCTCTACAATTGATGATCCATATTATTTCAATATTTGAAAAAAAAAACTATAGCAACAAAAATTTGTTATAAAATTTCCATCGATAGAAACTTGAGGAGTTTATCAATTAAAAATCACTTCGTTAAAAAGTTAAAATTTTTTTTTAATTGGAATGAAACTAAAGCTGGCCTACATCTATCAAATTTTTGAATTTTTACAACAAATCAATTACGACTAGGAAAAAATTGTTAAAAAAACTGCAACAATAACTTTTAGACACATGTACGAGCAGAATTTTTTACAATAATTTGTTGAAAAAAATCATCACATGTCAGCTAGCTTCAGCATCATTGATCGGAAGCAATACACAGAAAAAAAAATTTCTTGAACCGAGAAAATTTTAAGAAAGACCGAAGTTACTTGGCTAAAAAAAATTTAACGTCGTTCAAGAAATTTTAACTTCATTCAAGAAATTTTCAATCTTCCTTTTCTTGATTTAAGAAAATTTACGCTTGACAAAACTTTCTTTCCTTCTATGTAGGCTCTAATCAATTACCTTGCTTTTTTAAATAACATTGAAAGAAATATAAAACAACAATCACTTACATAAGCATCTGCTGATGAAATTTCTGACTTTCATCATCCAAAAAGTCTATTATATAACAAAAACAGTCATATTATAGGAGTTTATACACTCATCTGCGATCTAAAATTCTAACTTTTTTGAATAAAATTTTTACATATGAATTTTTTTTTCATAATAATTTAATTACTATAAAATTCTAAAAAAATTTCTTATGACAGTGTCTTAAAACATTACTTCACTTTTTTAAAAAATTATGATAATAAATTGTAATAAATAAGAACTACTTACGTTGAAATTGTGAATTAATTAAAATTTTATTAAATTTTAAAACAAATTTATCACAAGCTGATAAAAAATAAAAATAACGAAGTATGTGAAAATGAAAACGATTATAATATAAGCAGTATACAAAAATCTCCATCTAATAATAAATAAAAATAAAGAGTGAAGTAAGAAATACTGTTATTACAATTTTCAAAGATCTTTTTTCTCGTTGACAACGTGTACTTTATCAACCGGGATAATACACAACTGTCAGGACAACTGCTCGCTTGGAATATTTGTGTGGGAATATAACAGCAATGCCAAGGATTACCAGTCTCTCTTGATAAAGAAATAGCTTTGCAAGTTATACTAAAGAGTCTCATAAAAATGTACACCAGCAAAACAAACCGTCCAGCAAGGAGCAAGGAGCAATCAACAATAAACAATATACGATTAATAACCGAAAGAAGTACAATATATATCATAGATATATAGTTGTATTGTAAGTTATAATGTTTGTATTATAGCACTATTTTTACAGGTGAAACTGATAATGCAAGTCAATTGAACGGCTGTGAGACAAGTGAGATTCTTTGCACCCTGTACATTTTATGTCCAGCACTAAGCTCTGCAAGATAGATGGTCCAGCTGACGTTTTACTCCATATCCAGCTCACTCGCATCTATGATGAATGATGTTGCCGTTAAAAAGTGACAGACATGTTTTACTTCTATTCTCTGCTAATGGATCACAGAAAGGATTCCAGGTACTTTTACTTGACGAAACAACGGAACAATGGATGAAATATTGTTTACATTTCGGAAATTTAGTTGCTGACACTCGCTATCAATTAGCTGATTAAATTGGACAGTTGTTTTTGTTTGCTTAATCTGAGAAAAAATCTGTTTTTAAATTCGATTTATTTATAAATTTTTATAAAAATTACACGATTTATGATGCGAAGCATCAGAGAGTGCTTTACGATTAAAAAAAAAAAATACACACACGGAAAAAAGTAAACTGTAAAATTCACTCGAATTATAGTTAATTTTTATAGTTTAAAACTGTACAGCGGACAGACATCGAGGTGGCAAAAATATAAATATTACAGAACTTAATGTAGAAAGTGTAAGTGCCACAATTTATAATTTAATATCGAAAATAAGTGATTAGTAGCTGTCACTATAGTTAATAACGACTCTCTCATCTTAAAAAATTACAGTTTCAAACAGTAAAAATTACCGTTTCAATAAATAGTCCATACTATGAGGAGAAGGGGGTTTCACTCTGGGAAAATTTAAGGTAGTACCTCCGCGAAAAGCATATTTTAAGAAACTTATGGAATTTTTTTTATCGAAAGATAAATATGTTAATAATTTACTATCAAAATTTCAGATCAATTCACCCCACCGTTTTTGAGTAATTAATTTTCGCAATTGCATTTTTTACATGTAAAGGCATAGAGAGATAGTAAATTAATATGAAATTTATTTGCATCAGTTGAAAAATTTTTTTTACTGTGTAATATTTAAATTAAAAAAAAAAAGTAAAGTAATGTTTAAAATAAAATAAAAAAAAATTTTTTTTTTTCAGAACATTAACTATTTTTTTTTTTTATATTTATCGAACGAGTGAGCATTATGAGTCGTGCACTTTTGGATTTACCAAACATTTTTTTTTTTTATCTTTAAAACTTTGAGTTTAAAAATTTCTTATTTGAAAAGCTTTTAGTATTTGGAGATAAATTTAAAAAATATGAGCCCGACAAGTCATTTCATAGCTAAAGTGATAAATATGGCTCATAAATAAACTTTTTATTTCAACATCGAAAAGAAGAAAACAGAAATGATTAAATTTTAATAAAAGTACCTACGTCAAATATATTTCTTCCCTTATTATATATATATATATCTAAGGGATAAAAGAGAAGTGGCGGAGGATAAAGATGGTACGTGATGAGAAGTCACGAGTTATATATTACTCACCCTAAGGTGTAAATGTCTATTGCTACGTATTTTGCAATTAGTCTGATAGCCCATTTCAGTCCGGGAGTCTGTGAATGAGTTGTAGTAGCACAGTAGTAGACTAACACAATATAGAAGAGAAAGAGAATAGAAAGAGCAGTCGAGACCGGAAAAGATGGCTGGCAGAGAAGGTTGAATATACTCGAGCTAGTAGGGGTATGAGTTTAAGAGCGAGAGTAATACACGAGTTTTGAGCTTGAGACAAATGTTTAGAACAATTGTTCTCCATTTGTAAATTAAAGCAACTACGTAAATATACTAGCCCCCCTTGAACAGCTTTTTCTCAGCAAGCTATTTTGTATACTATTCACTAAAAATATACTATTGTACGCGTGTTTTATTTTATACCCATGAATACGGATATGAATGCAAAGTAATTTCATTTTACGTTTAAGTATTTCTTTCATACTCTTTAACAAAGCGAACAAAAGACTTGGTAATTAAGAAAATTTCATTTTTATTAATCAAATATCATGATTTGTTGATAAAACTTCAAAAGAAAATTTATGAATAACTATTTTTACAAGATTTAATTTCGCGTAATGTTATGTCATTCAATAATTCACTATCTCTGTTAGTTTTTTTAATATAAAATTAAATTATCTAACTAGTAAAATGATTAATTAAACTAAAATATTAAATAAGAATCTTAAGAGGGATAGCCACTGTAAAATCTCAAAAAAAAAAATTTTTTTTTTGTTAAATCAAAGTTTATATATTCAAAAATATGTCGCGTTTCAGATGCCATAAGGATGTATACCTCCAAAAGGTCCTGGTGAAAAGCCATAAGGGCGTATAAAATTTTTTTTTTTTTTCGGGAATCGACGTAGTTTCGTCCGAAACGTCCAGAAATGCTAAAAAAAAATTCTATACGCCTTTGTAGCTCCCGGGACCCACCTCGGATGCCATAAGGGCGTATAATAAAAATTCTATAATTTTTTCAAAGTCCAAAAAAAATTTTTGTTTAGAAAAAAAAATTTTTTTGCATTTCTCCACATTTCATGAAAAATACGTCGGTTCCCAAAAAAAAAATTTTTTTTCTGGAATCAACGCATTTTTGCATGAAACGTAAAGAAATGCAAAAAAAGAATTTTTAAAAAATTGCACGTGTAATTTTTAAAACTTTCTACATGTGAAATTTTTTCAATTAATTTTTTTTAATAATTTTTTCAATAAAAAAATTTTTTTTAATTTTTAGATGTCGGCTAACTTTATTGTCATCTTTAATGTATTTTTTATAAAACAAAAAAATCCCGATTCCCAAATTCCTTTAATATCCTAGTAAAAAAAATTCCCGAAAATCACCTAATTTTTCGATCCTCACAGTGGCTTTACTCCTTAAATTGAAGTAAAATTTTATTATGTATTATCAACTAAAATATTATGAATTTTAAAAATAAAATAAAATAGTAAATGTTATTTTAATAAATGTAAAGTACTGAAATAAAATGAAATGTATTTAATTCGCACCTATTCTTATAAGTTTATCTACAGAAACAGAGATTGTTCGCAGTAAATTTGTAAGGTATATGTGTAAGTGTAATAGGGGTAGAGCGATGGAGTAGTTTATGAGCAAGAGGTTGAATAAGATGCTGGCTGGTGGATGGTAGATGGTGGATCCTGGAAGGTGAATCTCGTGAGCTATCTTATTCGCTGTAGGTGAGCCAACATTTACATAGGCGTATACGCAGTCGGAATAACAATGCCAGAGTCTCTGAGACACATAGAATAACTTCATCCGCCGTGGTGGTTCTTAGAACAACCGGAAACACCTCAGCATTCAAATCTATTGACTATATCTATGTATTCTCAAATATAAATATATAGGTATACATACATACATACATGTATGGTTGCAGTAAGTGCACGTAATGCATACAGTTAGTTAATAAAATGTTTTTCAACTTTAATTATCGTTTAAATTAAACAACAGAAATACTTATGAATAGAACCGCTGTAATTTAAGCTTTTTGTGTAAAGATCCCATTATTTTATTGTTGTTATTATTATTAAAATTAATTGGAACACATTTTACCAAACCTACACTTGTTTTTCCGCTAATAAAATATCCTTAACCCGCTTAAATTTAATATAATTACTCGGTGAGACGGTAATTAAAATTACAAAGACTTTGTGTTATTGATCTTTAGGCCTTATTATTATTATTATTATTATTATTATTATTATTATTATTATTATTATTATTATTATTATTATTATTATTATTATTATTATTATTATTATATATTTTTCTTTCTTTTTTTTTTAAATCAAGAACGAGGTATATGAGTTTTTTTTTCTTACGTATAAAATATAACACTCGAATTTATTTTTATCAACATACTTCACTTTAAAAAACGCGAGTTTTATAAATTATACTAATAACAGTGGCTTTTATTAATATTTATTTAGAATTATTAATTAGTAATTAGTAATAATAATAGTTATTAATAATGGAAAAATTATTTATGACATTTTGTTAGCGATCGCGAGATGCAAAGAGTGTAATTGACTTGTCCACTTGTCAAGAGCATTATAACGAGCTGCACACAGTGACTTTTTGTCCAATTCAAGTACTTGGTTCACCTAAATAGACATATTTTATAATTAATTATTTTATTTACACTGTCACTATTGTTATAATAAATTAATTATAGTTTCAAATACCTGATCAATACGGCCTCGGATGCTGCTGTCGAGAATACAAGAAACAAGCAAACTTTCAACTTCTGATGCATCAATATTCAATTCTTTGCTAATGAATGGGATGTGAATTCTTGTGTAAGGCTTGATTAGTTTAATAAGGACCTGTTGAATAGCATAAATACATAAATTTATTGTGTTGATAAATTGATGTTATTAAAATAATTAATGGTTGAGAAAATTTATTGACAATTACCTGAGTTCTAATATTACGTAATAAATCTTCAATATGTTCTCTAATAAATGGATCATCCATAATATTGTTTCTATTTTGCTTGAGAATATCTTCAAACTGACCAATATCATTATTTTGATAACTTGATACTAAATTAGTCATTGCTAAAATTTCAGGATCGTTTTTGTAGGGCTTGGCTTCTTGTGAATCAAACGGGTTTATTGCTGATTTCATTAACCTGTAATTATTAAATTTTTTATAAATAATTGTTAAATAATAATAATAATAATGAACTTTGAAAAAAAAATTCATCAATATCTTCAAAAAAAATTTGAGAAAAATATTTTCAAAGTTAATTCTAAATTCTTAACCACAGTAGTACCTTTACTTTTTTATCCTACTACTAAATTAATAAAACTGTTTATAAAACAATGAATAAAGAAAAATATCTCAAACCAGTGGAATAAATAATCAACATTCTTTAAGGTAGTTGTCATGATTAAGGTATACCGTCAGAAAATTCGAAATTTTTGTATACTTATTAAGGACATGATGATACAATTACCATTAAAATTTAAAGTCGATTGACCACCTATAACTTGAGATGAATTCAATTAAAAATTGTATGGGTTGCCTCTCCACGGGTACAGTCTTGCGTGCCATGACAACTACCTTAAGTTTGATACCGTAGAGTTTAAAATGATAAATTCTCAATTAAAAAAAAAAACTTACATATTAGCAAGAACAAGATATTTAAGACACGTTGTACGTCTTGGAGATCCAGATTCATCGTAATTTTTAAAAGCTTCAAAAAAATCAGTGTGTGCTCTCTCGAATTCGCCTTCCCTGAGATGCATTTTGCCACCACATTCTAAAAATAAAAAAAATAAATATAAAATTCATAACATTTATTACTAAATCAAGACACCAATCACCTGCTTGACAGGATATTAAAAATTACCTCTGATAACTCCCATAATAAGTGGATGAGGGATAGCACTCTTGATATGCAGACTCTGTTCGTACAAAGTCTTCAATTTTTTATTATTCTTTTGCGCAGTGTACATTTGAATCTCCAGGGCATAAATTTCTAAGAGCTGAGTCCCCTTTTTCAGATCATCTTCTCCGTCGTCGGTTTGGCAGCTGTGATGCAATTGCTTCAAAATTTTAGCCAGTTTATTGAAGTCTGAACGATCGAAGTAAAGTTTTCCTAATTTTGTGTTTGTCTTAAACCACAGTCGATCGTTCTTGGCGTCTTTTAGAGCATCGAGAGTTGTTTCATAAAAATCTTGTAACAGTTCCATCTGAAGAAATAGAAATTTTGAATTCAAGCTTTTCTATTGATTTGAATGTAATTAATTGATTGTTTAGTCAAATAGACTTCTTACATTTTTAGAAGTGCTGATGTAATCTAAAATTGAATTGATAGATTTTTCCGAGTGATTTCGCGTTACTGCACTCTTGATGTACGTTAATAACTGCTTGTACCTCGTCATCATTTCCTTGTAATTATTCTAAATAATTAAATAATTAGTTAGTAATTATGATAACATAGGAGAAAAAAAATTGATTTTGAATTTCAATTTAAACAATTGATTACTGATAATAATTTTAGTAACAACTGAATTTCGTAATAATACTAAAGTTAGCCGACATTTTTAATTTTTTTTTCAATTATTAAATTAAGGCTAAAAAATATTTTTATAAAAACTCCACTCATAATTTTTCAAGTTTTTTAAAAATCAAATTTGAAAAAAATTTTTTTTTGTAATTTTTTCAATCAAAAAAAAATGTAAAAATTTTTAGATGCCTGCTAACTTAATTTTCATAATTTATTACACGAAAAGAACAAGATGACACAGGATATCATCCAAGATTATACTCTAAAAAAATCCAGATTATACTGCGTGATATCTGGATTATACTCATTATAATCTGGATTATACTACCTACTATCTGAAATTTTATTTCACTCAGTATAATTTAGGATGATATCCAGTGTAATCGTGTTCTTACCGTGTAGGCATCCAAAAATTTTTTTTTTAGATTTTTTTTAAATTAAATTATAGTGTAAAGAATTTAACAAAAAAATTCCACAAATAGAAATTTAAAAAAATTACAAGTGTAAATTTAAAAAAATGTTTCTTTTATAATATTTAATTTATAAAAATTTAACGAATTGTTAGATGTCTGCTAATTTCAGTATCATTACTGAACAAAAATGCTTACGAGTTTGAAATTGATTTTGATCATTTGTTTAAGAGCTTTAAAACCCCATTCTCCTTTATCACCAGCTTCGAGGTCCAGAACTTTTTGAAAACTTTGTAATGCTGCTTTTGGATCATCTTCTTTCAGAGATTTACTATTATAATATTGATTCTCTAAATCAACATCGGGTTCCGAATTTGAATCCTCAGAATATTCCTGCAAAAAAAAATTATTTTTAGAGAAAAATTCTCATAGTGCATTTAAACAAAAATGAATTAATTCATTAATAATTGATACAAATAAATTTTTAGCTGTTTTATAAAAATAAAACGTCTATTTTTACACAGATGATAACCTAAAAGTACGGAAAACGTAAAATTACCGGTAAAATAATTTAATAAAGATTGTAAAATACTTACGAGACCATAATCTTCTTCCTCCTCACACATAAAATCATCTTCAACATCAGACATTCTACCTATTTAATTAATAATTATCAATAAAAAATTATTATTTATATACTATCGAAATAACAGCAATGTAAACTTGCGGTAGAAGTATAAACTTTTGGCTCAACACTACTTTATCTGTATCGAATTCTCTGTTGTTTCATTCTCGTTCCGCTCATCCTCTTCAAATCCCGCAAGCGCAGTTGATACCAATATGGCTGCTGTCAGTAGCGCGAAAAGGTTTGAATATAAATAACATAAAAGTTGACAGACATTAGAAATTTTTTTACAATTTTATAGCAATGAAATTTATGACATTAAATTTATCTGTCACTTTACAATTTTTTAAATTTTGTTTATTAAATAAATTATGGTAAAAAAAAAATTATTAAAAAATGGATTTGTAGGAATTTTAGTAAATTAAAAATGCAATTTTTTAAAATCATTTTTTACAACAAATTTTTTTTTTTAAAGAAAATTGAAAAATTGTCATTTAAAAATTTTTAGAATTTTTTTTTTATCAAAAAATTAGTATAAAAAAATTTTTTAAAAATGTCACTTTAGTATCATAATTAAATATGACATTAAAATTAGCTGTCGACAATTTTTTGATTTTCTTTAACAAAAAAATTTGTTCTAAAAAATTATTTTTAAAAAATTGCATTTTTTTTTTTATTGAAAAAATTATTACAAAAAAATAAAAAAATATATTTACACTTTTAATTTAAATTCAATTATTTCATGGACGGAATTGGAACGTGCAACACTAAATGCGACATCTGGTGAGTAGTTATCAATTAAAAAATGTGTCGTAGGATAATTCTTTCAAAAAAGGTTATAATTAATAATAAATTTTATTTATGAAGGTATTTATTTAAAAATTAATAAATGAAATGGAAGTTCAAAACGAAGATATCGATAACGACTTGATTTTATATGAATTATTGGAGTATTTCGTAAAAAAGCAAGACCCAGAATTAGTCGTAAGTATTAAAAATAAACAATGAACATCTGGTATCAATAGCAACCTGTCAAAGTCTAATAATACGTGTCATCATGAAATAATTAATACTGAATACTGATGCTGATTTTAATTTTTCAGCGTTTTAAAAATGACATCGACATCCTTCCCACTACAGGAACCATTAAAAATGCACTACGTTATCTCAATAACAGATACTCACTCCCAGAGAGTATATCACAACAAATAAGTTTAACTTTGCCATGGAAATTTGCCAGCGGTGATAACGGACGACTCCTAGCTATTTTACATGATAATATTTTAGAGATTAGACGTTCAAAAGATGAATTTTCATCAGTTATTGGCAAAGCAACAGGTTCCTATTTAATTCTGTTCAATTAAATTTTTATTTGCTGTGTTATAAATTTATATAAATTATTATGATACTGAAGTTGAAAGACATCTGATAATTTTTAGAATTTTTTCAACAAAAAAATTATTGCAAGAAAACTTGGCAGTAACACATCTTTACTCCAGATTACTCAACTCAGTGATAAACTGTACTCCATTAAAATAATTGAATAACTTAAAAAAAAAAAAAAAAAACTTTACTCAATTCCAACTGTATTCAATGATATTTTTGCTCAATAGTATATTAGAAGTGATAGCGGATTTTTAAAAAACTCCATTCAATTTTTTTTTTGTTTAATAATCTTTTATTCGGCAAAAACAAAACTGTACTCAAAATTTCTCAGCTCTGTGCAATTTTTACTCCAATAAAATAATTTAATTAAGTAAAAAAAAATTTTCACTGTATATAGATATATAAATTATATATATTTGAGTAAAGTTGACATTGAATAAAGTTTGTAAAACAATAGAATTTTATTTTTTAAAAATAAAATTATTGAGTAGAGTTTTTTTTCAATTCATTTAAAGTAAACATATTATTAAACAAAAAAAAAATTGAATAGAGATTTTTAAAAGCGAAAACTGTACTCAAAATTTCTCAGCTCTGTGCAATTTTTACTCCAATAAAATAATTTAATTAAGTAAAAAAAAATTTTCACTGTATATAGATATATAAATTATATATATTTGAGTAAAGTTGACATTGAATAAAGTTTGTAAAACAATCGAATTTTATTTTTTAAGAACAAAATTATTGAGTAGTTTTTTTTTTTTTTTTTTTTTTTTCATTTATTTAAACATATTGTTAAACAAAAAAAATGGAATAGAGATTTTTAAAAGCGCGTCAGCACTTATAAAATACTATTTAGATTTTTAAATAATTTTCTATGCCTAGTTTATTTTAAAAGCTAAATCAAATAATTGTCAAGTGTCTGCTAACTTCAGTCTCATAAATTATTTTTATTAATAAAATTTATTTACTTTCAGTTTCTAAGGATGCTTTTCCCCAGTGGCGTAAATTAGTATGGAGTCCAGACGGTTCAATTCTAGTACTTGCTTCAAGCAACGGTCAGCTTTCATTTTACAATTCATTAGGCAGCAATATTTTCAACGTTAATTCCAAATCAGAAGGACAAAATCCAGAAGTATTGGAAGCTGGCGACGCAATATCGTCGATGATTTTCAGCAAACCTCGAGTATCCACAGAGCAATGGTCTTACGAATTCCAGACAGTTACTTAAAGTGGCCTCCTAAAATCTTACAATCTAGCAGCTCACGGTTACGAGTATAAGTATCAATTTTCATTTGGAAACTTCTACCGAAAAGGTGTCAACGCCTTCACGTATGACCACCAACATAATATTTATATCGTCGCAGGCAACAATATAATCCAAAGCAGTTTATCTCCCGCATCGAACGTCGGTTTGACTTCTTGGAGACCTATCAACGACTATCCATTCTACAAACTGTCTTTTACCTTCGAAGAAAACTGCGGTTCACACACTTTGTCTCTCTGGAATTTAATACCAAAGTTCCGATCACCTGAAGAGCCTGTAATCTTTCGTATAAGTGTGTCACCTAGTTGCAATTACGTAGCGTGTTTGCACACAGACGGTGTGATATCTCTTTGGAATTTACCGAGTTTTCAATTGAAACACCAATGGAAGCTTCACGAGCAGCCTAATTATAATGCAAAAAGTCCAATAACTGTTTCCAAGTACAGAAAATTGCCGGCTGGATACACAGAATTTCATCCAATGGACATCGGATGGTGGTCAGACCACGCGATTATTATCGCCCGCTACTCAGGAGCTATATCTATTTGTTCAATAACTGATTTAAAAAATCTTCTAGGAGCGTGTCCGGAGTTTTTGTTCGGCCAACCACAAATAGCTGAATTTTTACTGGGCAAAGGATTTTTGTGTCTTGATTGCGAGACGATAATAACCACTAAAAAGCGGATGCAAGAGTCTAGCCTGGATGGCCACAACTCAGAAGCTTCGGACAGCGAGAAAGAAGAAGATGAACTGGAATCCTTGACGCTTATGAATTATTTAACAAATTTACTACGCAGTGCTTTGTACTCGATTACGGACATCGAAAGCTTCCAGCCGAAAAGAAAGAAGGCAAGAATTTTACAGAGAACTTACAGGATTCTTGGGCTCAAAAGTACCACGCCAGAAGAACTTTACTCGAGAAAAATAGATCTGGAGGAATACGATGAAGCTTTGGCGTTAGCTAAATCTTATAACTTGGACACGGATCTGGTGTATCAGACTCAGTGGCGTAAATCACAGTTTTCTATGAAAGCAATTACAGATCATTTGAGCAAGGTGAGAAAAAGATCGTGGGTTTTGAACGAGTGTATTATGCGAGTTCCTGAAACTTTGGAAGCAGCGAGAGAGCTATTGAATTTTGGGTTAAAGGGCACTAATCTTGATGCGTTTCTCGCTTTAGCAGAAGAAGATGATGGCAAGTTTTGTACTGTTGACAGTGATGAAGATCCGGCTCAACTCAACGATGTAGCTGCTAATTTAAAGTACATGCAGAAGGTGAATAAAAAACTTAAAGATGTTGACTTGTCGATTTGTACTCCGGCTCAAAAAGAACTGCTGAACCTCCGTAGAAGTCTTTTGAATCACTTGGATAAACTTAAGACTTATGAAATAATTATTTCAAGTCCCGATAAGTATAGAAAAGATTCTTATGAAAAATTCAGGCAGTTAACTATCCTAGATAATGCAGTGAGGTTCGCCAGAGACTGCGATCACAGTACAGTTGGACTTTTGTTCACATACCACGGACAGAAGCTTATTGCTCACTGGCTACCAATTATTAGCTACTTTCCCGAGACGTTGAATCCAAATGAATACAAAAAATTACTTCCCGAGTGCGATGATCAGGGCCAATTGTTCCTGCTTTATCAGAAAGAATTGCGCCCCAAGGATTGGTCAGAAAAACACGAGTTTGATTCACTTGTTGTTAATGATGATGACAATGAATGTGAAGTTATTTATGAAACAGATCCTGGTTTGTCTGCTTACAAGACCACCGAATTAACGATGGATTTGCTGCAAAAATGGTACCGAGCTCGTGCTTATGACATCGAGCGCAACAGTTGCATTGTAGAAAACGCTTTGGAACTTATTAAAATAGCACGGTCTCACAATATCACCGGTTTGGAAGAATTTTTGCTCCAGCTGGAAACTCTTGATGATTTAATTTACAAGGTACAGTTAGATGGTATGCCTCTAGCACAATTTGAAAAATTGTCCAATTTAGAAAAGATAAAACTACTGATGAGCACATCGACGGATAAAAATTTTATATCACATTTAAAAAATTACGTACTTCCTTTTATTTATCGCAAACAAAAGTACCTTGGCGGTGATCTTGATAAAAAATTACTGAAAAATTATTTGGTTGATATAAGTGAGGATGATTTGTCAATGGTGTTAATTCTTTTTAATAATCTGAAAAATGATGTTGATATTTTGAATATGATTGAAGATATTGTCGAGCTTGCTGTTGACTGTATTTATGCGTGTAAAAATTTTAATATGTATCAACGCGCTAAGGAGATATTTAATACGCTTCCCAAGCCACAGGCGATGCAAGATGCTGCAGGAGCTGCTGGTTTAATGAATAATTTAGAACGTGAGATAGAATGCCTGAAAATTTTGAATAAATACCATGTGCAGTGCACTGTAAGTTTTATTCACGAGAATAAAGACTCGGTAAGTGAAGTTAAAATGCTGCTACATCAAATGAGTAGAAGTTTGAATGAATCTTCTACTCCGGCAAATCAAGAAGCTTGGACAGAAGTTTTAAACGACATGCTGGAGCTTCAAGAATTTATTTTTTCATCTATTGATATTGAAGACTGCTTTGAAATTTGCGTTGACGCAAAACTCGCTTCTGGAATGAAAACTAATATACAAAATTGCAAGTCACTTATTGAAACTAAAAAGAGTGAACGTTCGTTGCTTAAAGTTACGTATGACAAAACAGTTGAGTTAGTTTTGAAAGCCAGTAGAGAATATTTCAATAGTTCTAAAAGTTTGCAAGATTCAAACATGGAATTAGCGCGTGCTTGTATTCATTTAATTGAAGATGAAAATCCGTTGATTCAACAAGAATATGATCTAATAAATTCTTTGCAAATTCTCAATGAATTTAATATAAATATTTTACCACTGCAAGTAAGACTTTGTCAAGACAAATTAAAATTAATTGAAAGCTGCTTGACTAACAAACGTGAAGCCTACAAACGACAACAACGTTTGCTTACTTTGGCGACTTATTTAAACATCGAAGGTAAAAATACCAGAAACCGTGAAGGTAAAGTATTAGAATTAATTGCTGAAAAAGCTTATCAAGAGCAGGATTATGATATTGCAACATCTACGTGCCAAAAGTTAATAGATAGTAGTTATTTTCCAGCTTGGAAAATAATTCAAACTCTTGGTTGCGCTGATGATTTTTCAGATTTAAATTTTAGACAAAAATGTTTAGCTTTTACGCTTACTTACGGCCCCAATGAAATTTTAGAAGAGACTCTTCGGCAAATGCATCTGCTTGAAATTCAAGTACTAAATAAAAATCTTGAAGATTGGAAGTCAATAAATGAATTCAATGACAATTATGAGGATAAAAATAATCAAAGTATCGATGAAGAAGATGAATTTATCGACGCAATGACAACTCCTCAGGTTGAAGTTAAAGAATTTGTACCAAAAATTTTTGAAACTTCAACTGGCTTGGTAAAGAGTTCTGCACAACTAGTCAAAAATTCTACACTGGGCATTTTACAAAACGTCGGTGCTCAAGGTTTTTGGAAGACTGCATTGAATTTTAATCGAACTCAAGATGAAGATAGTTATTTAGTTGAGTCAAATGCTGACAATGATGATAAGCGAGATGAAATCCAGAGTTTTCCGGCTTTCTATGCCTCGCTATTCGATCAATGTACCTTAAGTCGTTGGGACTCGAGATATGAACGTTACTCGATGCCTGATATTGACAATACTAAGTTAAAAATGTGTCAAACGTTACTACGTATTACTAAATTGAGTGAGACTGCTAGTTATGGATTAGAAGTAAGTGACATCAGTCATTTGTTTGTGCAATTAGCTAGTCATATCATGTCAGATGATTGGCAACTAGGTATGGCGTATCTGTTAAGCTTGAATGATTGTACAGATGATTTTATTTCACACACTCAGGAAGTCTTTAGAAATTTACCGCAAACTAATTTATACATTCATTCTGCTATTTATTTTTATTCAATAAAATTGTACTGTAGGTTACGACCGGATGCTGATGATTGTTTCACGTATGACCCGATGGAATTGATGAGAATGATGGCCAACGAAGCAAAGGACGAAGCTGATGACTTGAAAATAGCTCTAGTTTATTGGTGTCTGCAATTGACTCGCGAAAGTCATGATCAAGTACCTGAAGAACCTGAAGAATTTGAAATAGAAAAAATAAAGGTACAGTCAGATCCAGTGGGTGCTAATTCCGTTGAAAAACCTTTGGATGGTGAGAAGGAGACTACGAATTTATATGAAAATGAAGCATTTAAAATGGCAAGTGCTGAAGGCGACGGATGGGATGACAATTGGAGTGATTTTTCAGATTCAGAATTCAAAGAAAAAGGTGAAAGCAAAGAAGGTTCAGATAATTTAATTGGTTCGGATAATTTAGAATTTAACTCATCTGTCGAACAAGCTGCTGATAGTGAGGTTTTGTCATTGGACACTTTTGATGAAACTCAGACTGACACTGCTGATGATACAACGGAAGAGCAACGTTACGCAGAATTTCAAGATTTGTATTCTCGGATGGAAACTAAAGAAGACTATGTTGAGTTGAAAGAAATAATTTATTCGTGGCCTGTATTTACCAATCCAGACCTCACGAATGTTGATAAACACCCCACACTTAGGATGATCGGTGTCAGCTTGTTTCTAGCTCATAAAGATAATTATAAATTCGAAGCTCCCAGTCTTCAAGAGTACAAAGAACTGCTGAAGACTCGGCCAGTTGATCCGGAAGTTTATGTCGCTTTTATTAAAAAGTATGACGGGAAATTTAAAGTTCAAGATAAAATTTATTTAAGATTGTGTGCCAATGATCCATCTCTGCATCAAGAAGCTATTGATATAGTAAAAAAAGAGAGAGACGTAGAATTGTCGGTGCCTATATTGGAAGAAATATTTTTTAAAAATTTAACAGCACTGTTGCCTCCTACTCATCCAGCTTATAATAAAATACTTGAGGAAATGTTTGCAAATCATCCAATTACAGAGATAGAACCTCATATACGTATTTTAATTGATAGACTTACTGAACAGAAACATGTGACATATGCTGTTGCTTTGTGGAATCAACTTAAAGCTGTGCCAGCGCCTATCTAAAGCTTTTTAATTTGTTTTTAAATATTTATAAATACAGATAAATTATTTTATTTTTATCGTTAATAATTAATTATTTTTCTGAAAATTTTAATTAAAATTATTATTTTTTTTTTAATTGTAAATATGCTGTAAAAATAAATAAAATTTATACGACTTAATTTAAATTTAAATATTTGACTATTTATTAATAATGTGACAATATATTTTTAATTTCTGAAAAAAAATAATTTATTTCAATTCAAAGATTATAAAAGTCAATCAACAGCTAAGTAAATTATCTTTAAATATAAATTAACGTTTTTTCCAGGTGAATTTTCTTCTCGCACCCTCTTGACCTGGCTTCTTTCGTTCTTTTATTCGCCAATCTCTAGTCAACAGACCAGCAATTCTCATTTTTTCTATCATGTCCTTGTCTACAAAGCTCCGTAAGCCCCAAGAAATTCCCCAACGAATAGCACCAGCTTGACCAGAAAATCCTCCACCTTCAACTTCAGCTTCAATGTCCACTTCCTTATCCATTCCCGTAAAAATTAATGGAAATATAACTTGTTCTCGGCTTTGAATGCTTGTAAAATAAGTGATGTCCTTGCCATTAATTTTTATTTTTCCAGAACCATTTCCTAAAATTTTGACTTGTCCACGGCATGTGTGTCGCATGCAATGTGTTACTAAAATAAATGGTCTTCCTTTTTGATCATACTCCAAAGGTGGAATTATTAATCCTCTTGTTTGAACATGTTTCTGCTTCCTGAATTTCATCATGAAATCTTTAGCTGTTTCTGACCAAGGATGCTCTTCCAATCTTTGAAGTGAAGCTACCAACGATTCGTAATCGCTGTCACTTACAGGCTCCAAAAAATTTTTTTCAAATTCTTTTTTGGACAGCCAGTCGGATCCTACCAAATTTGCTCGATTGCCTTCATTTGCTAAAATACCTTTTTTTATCTGTTCATCTTCAAATTTATTAAGAGATTCCATTTGTTCAACAATATCGTAGAGCACAGAGTATAAATTAGGTTTTAACGTGTAGAAAAGTGAATGGAATGGCCTACCTTCTTCATCAAACTGAGCAGCTTTTTTTGGTGGAAAAATTTTACTAGGTTCTTCCATTATTGGTCGAGCTTTTGGTTCATACAAACCAGATGGAAATAGATACTGAATTGATCTGTTTACAGCATCTTGATTGAATGTTTCAGGATTTTCACCCATCATGTTTGCTAAGTGTCTTTTACCTATTTGATAATCTTGATTTTCTTTTTTTATAAATTTATCGTATTCTGCAGCTCGTTCTAGATAAGCTCTCATAGCACTATTTAATTTTTTATTTTTAAAACTACCATCGTTGACACTTTCAGCAGTTGTTGAAAAACAACTCCTCATCAGAGACTTTATATAAATACCTTCTGTTAAATTTTTTGTAATAATGTACTGTCTCAACATCATGACACTTGTTAACATTTTTTAACCAAAAATTAAACAACAGTTTATTTACTAATTAAAACACAAGGTTCTTTTTAACTATTTATTTAATCACACTGCTCTCTACGTTGCCTTCTCCATGGCAATTGAAAATTAGTGTTTAACCTAAAAGTGAGATATTTTTTATTTATATTTTTATAGCTAGCATGTAAATTTATTTTTTTTACTTGACAAAAATACTTACCGAAAAAATAAAAAAATCTAAATGACAACTTTTTTTAATTTGGAAAAATTTAATTTTTGCAAATTTTATACAATAAATGTTATTTTTAAAAAGGCGGATGTCGGCTTACTTTGTAAACGAAAATTGAATAATTGAAATGAAAATAAATTTAGCAGATATATTATAATTTAAAAAATTTTTTTTAACAAATAAATTATGGCAAAAAAAATTAGAAAAAAAAATTGGCATTTAGAAATTTTAAAAAATTGAAAAATTAAAATATAAAATTAATCACTCTGTTGTTAAAATTTAAAAAATACCTGGTAATAATTAAATTATTTTAAGTTATCGCCTGCAGGTAATAAAAGTAAATATAAAAATAAAAATGACTTACGTAGTAATTGAAAGTCATTTCCGGTTGTAAGCACTAGAGGCGTCAGCAGGCGTCAATCGCAATTTATCTACCGCACGCCATTTTGTCTTTGTCGTTTGTCGATGGTTTATAGACACAACCTTAGAGCATACAGTTTATTATTGTAAAAGTTTATTATTTACTAACGCTAAAAATCAGTTATTAAAATAAAAATAACGTGAATAAATATTAAAAAATATTTAAAAAATGAGTTACGGTCGTCCACCTCCCCGTATTGACGGGATGGTGTCTTTGAAAGTTGATAATTTAACTTACAGAACAACGCCGGAGGATTTGCGACGTGTTTTCGAGAGATGCGGAGAAGTTGGTGATATTTATATTCCTCGAGACCGATTTACCCGCGAAAGCCGTGGGTTCGCATTTGTCAGGTAAACTTTTGAGTATTTATTTTTTAATAATAATAATAATTATTATTATTATTATTATTATTATTATACCTATCACCTCATCGATATTTTTTAATAGTTAATAACAATCTATAGCACACATATTTTCTTAGTTACAAGCTGTGACGTCATCAAGTCCCGTTTTTATTTAAATTTCCGGCATTTAGAGTGTGACTAATTCAGCAAGATAATTAATTTAGTTTTATAATTTATTAGATTTTATGACAAACGTGATGCTGAAGACGCACTCGACGCAATGGATGGACGTCTTCTAGATGGAAGGGAACTTCGTGTACAGATGGCTCGTTACGGAAGGCCAACTTCACCTCACCGGAGCCGTGGAAGTCGCCGCCGAGGAAGGTAAGTCGCTTTTTATTTAAATTATTCTTTAAGCTAAATAGAAAATTATTCATCATTTAATTTGTTTTGTTTTTTTTTTATAGATCACGTAGTCGCAGCCGGGATCGCCGACGGTCTCGCTCAAGATCCAGGTCTAGATCACGAAGCCGTGACCGTGACCGCAGACGCTCTTACAGCCGTAGTCACAGTCGTTCCCGCTCGGATAGCAAAAGCTCCCGAGGTAAATCTCGCTCACGCAGTAAATCTGCCGAAAGAGAGAATAGCCGATCTAAGTCTAGGTAATTGTTATTGATAAATTTCGATAATTATTATCTTGATTAGTTTAAACAGAAAATTTTAGATTAATTTTAACTGTTAGATAATTTTGTAACCATCGTTTAAATTTTTTTTTATCAGTGAAAGACGTTTTTGATGTGAAAAGATAACAGATAAATATGCAAACGCTTGCTGTTAGTATCGTGAATATTTAACGACATTTTATTTTTTTTTAAAGGTAACAAAATTGAACGTTACGATCAATATTTATAACTTGTCCTAGTTTTGTCAGTCGATTCCTAAGAAAGTTTTAAAAAAAAATATTATTTTGTTTAATTAAAGTAAGCGATTCAGATTATTATGGATTAGTTCTTTTATATGTCAATTTTTTACTTTCAATTTTTTAGTGTCAATAACTGGGTCTTTTACCTTACTAGAAAATATTCCATAGAGAAATAAAAATTTTATTTGTTATTTTTTGTATATACACAGAAAAAACAAGATGACACTGGATGTCATCCCAGATTAAACTCAGTTATATCTGTAGTAAAAAAAAAATTTTTCAGATAGTAGCTAATATAATCCAGATTATACTGGGTGATATCTGAATTATACTCATTGTAATCTGGATTATACTAGCTACTATCTGAAATTTTTTTTCACTCAGTATAATCAGGGATTATCTCCAGTGTCATCTTGTTCTTACCGTGTACTTTAAAATAATTTATAATTTCAAAACTTAAAAAAAATCTTACAAAAAACCTGTTATCTTAGAACTTATAATTCACAAATTATATTTATTAATTAATTGGAGTTGGCTTTTTTTTTATTTTTTTTTTTAATTAAAATAAAATTGCAAGTGTCAATATTTTAATTTAATTTAAAAATTAATTGTAATTTTGTATGATTTCAGGGACTGAACTGGCTAATGGTGTATGAAAGTACAACAAAATGAGATGCACGTGTTCCGAGTTTGCAATGCAGTTTATTCTGACATTGAAAAAAATAACAAAAGGTATAATAAATACTCTAAATACCTAAATCACACTAGCACATTCGCATCTTTTGATCATTTTCGTATTAATCATTTCGACGCACTTCTTTGGGATTTTAATAATAAATGATAATTATAAATCCAAATTAATTTTATAATATATAAATATAAATATAAACATAATATTAGAGCTACAATTTATATTTAACAGATAAAACAAAAAACTATTTCCAAGTCAATTTTTCTAATCTATTCCTTAATCGCGTTGGAATTTTTTTTTTTTTATATTTCTAAATAGTGTGTTAAAAGTTACTTCGTATTTATCTCGCAAGCTTTATTATCAATTATTACTTATCAATTAAAGTTGAAAATATATTAAACAATGTTAGTTTTTGTATAAAAACAAAAAGAAAAAATTCAATACAACTATTCAACACCAATATATCTAACTAACTGTTATCTGTTGTTATTTTTTTTTTCTTTTTTTACGTTATGTATTTTGTTTAACGCGAATCAAATAAACTAACTCCCCTCGGGTATTCTCTTGTTGACTAAATATTTGTGGACACTTGAAGTCGTTACATTTAGTAAAATGAATTGTCCAAAATTAATAATTGACATAGACAAGGTCTAACTGATTAATTAAATGAATTAAACTTATCGTATTTAATATACTTAACTTGACAACAATAGAATTCTTAATGTGTAGATTTTTGTTTTAAAATTTTTCTCTTTATTAAAACTATTTCTTAGACGATAAGTTTTGCATTTTACTGTAATTATCACTTACAGATTTATTTATGTAACGTTTGCCATTTGTAATAAACTATATTAAAGATAAAAAAACAATAATTCTGAATACAAACACAGTTTAGAGGATTAAATTAATGTGCATGATGAATGAAATTATTTACGCCAGTGAGTTAATTTTTATTATTTTTTTTTTTTTTTTTGTATAATTTCGTAATCAAAATCGGTATCGTATTAACGCCCACCCGTTTACAAATGAATAATTTTAAGTAAATAATATTAGTAATAATAATAATAATATTAATAAATAAAATTAATTAGTACCCTTGAAAACATCTGGATGCAGCAAATAAAAGCATATGACTAAGTTGTGATTTTATGGTGCCACAGGCGGTGGAAAGGCGTGGAGTGGAGTGTCGAGTGATGGGGGTAGCTGAGAGTATGCAGTAAGCCGAACTGTAAGCGGGGCTGTATGCTGAGTTTGCTGTATGCAGAGTTTGCGAGCTAAGCGGTTGCCGGTGTCTGGTGATAACGATGAGGATGGCGATGACGATGATGAAGCTCGAGGTTCGCGGTGAAAGTGAAAGGCGCTAGCAGGGTTCCCGTTACATTAAGCAATAGTGAGTCTGAATGAAAGAACGCGCTCACTCTCTTGTGTTATAATTACACTGGGGGTTTAGAGCGCTTTAATTTTAGGATCACGTACGAGAAAAATAAAGTTATTATGACGAAGGGGATGACGATGAAAGCAAGAAACCGAGCCTGCAGGTCTATATTTAATAGCCAACGATAACTGATGTCGCAGTCGAGTTGCTGACATACACGAGAACACTTTTTCCTGATCCTCGTCATCACTCAGACTTGCTGTTCTGGATCTTTATAATCTTCTTCAGGACAGCATTCTCTTGATGAATGAGGGAGTATTATTGACGATCCCTTTAAAGCTGATTCCCGAGTCTTCAGGTTCGGATTCTTAGCTGTTATACGCCATCCATCATCCACCTCAACGTAATGCCGTCACTGTTAAACCGTGAGTCTTTTATCTCAACTATTCGGTTCAGTATTGTCATTATTTTATTTTTATTTTTTTTTTTGTTTTACTTGAACATTTTTTTTTATTATTATTATCATTAAAGTATTTTATTATTATTTTGTTCACGCGCGTTCAAAAATTGAGATGCTTAATTTTTTTTAACTTGTTCCTTAGTAAGATTTTATACTACGGGATTTTTTGTATTTTTGCTACTTTTAATACTTTATTTTCAGCTTTAATTATCCAATGATTGATGTAAGTATTTTTTTTTTTTTTTTACTTAGACGTTAGATCATTAATTTTTTTTTTTTTTTATTTTATTTATTAATTTTAATATATCTAGTAAATTAATAATTGACAATCATTCGTAATATAAATAAATTTGACTATTAAATCAATGACAGTTTTATTAATTTATTAATTTCATTTGCTACCTATCTACAAATATATATATAATCTTTGTACTTTATTTAATCCTATATAAAAATTATCATTTGTCATAAAATTGTTACGCATTTTTTAACAATTGAGTAAAATCTACAGTATTAATAATTAATTTCTTTCTTTGTATACGAACTCGTAATCAATATCCTTCGTATTGATTTTATTCTTAAAGACTATTTTATGTATTGGCAATTGTGAGTTATTAATTATTTAAAAACTAATATTTCAATTTTTCAAAATAAAATATTAGAAAAAAAGAAATAGTTTAAATTGTTATTAGTGATTAAAAGATTCGAAATCTCAATTCCTAATTTAAATTATTAAGGCAACAATTATTATTCAATGCTATACTATTTATAGCTTTTGATCATTTGTTTTGGTAATCAAATAAGGCTTCAACGTGCGTCCAATTATGTACATAATAATACCAATAATATGTCCAACTAGGTAAATGCTCTTGTAATAAATATAATTATTCTCAAAAGTGAGCAATTGGAAGCCAAATGAGAGGTAAGCCATGCAGAAGAATCTCATAAACCACATCAGACACCACCATCTTGTTCTTGCCTAGAAAAATAAGACAAAACAATTATTAATAAGCTAATTAATTTTAAAAAACTACGATGTTGATATAATAGACTTACCGAGCTGCCTTCCTCAGTTTGATTGTAAAATTTAACATACATATCTTCAAGGGGAAGATACGTGATAACAGAAAATATTCCAACATAATACCCAAACGCATATCCGTGCCAAATTGTTGAAACGAAGAATGTCGCTGGTATCCGCAAATTTTTCCACGGAAATACTTTGTATACATATGTAGCCATCCAATACTGAACAGTAATATTCCAACGCTTCATGGCCGTTCTTACAAGATAACTTTTTTCAACACCCCACCAATCAATGTTAAACACTGTCTCAAAGTCCATTTTTTCTTCTTTTATTTTCTCTGGATTCAAGGCGCTGCAAAAAAAAAAAAAAAAAAAAAAAAAAAAAAAAAAAAACAATTAATTAATCTCGGCTGTAAACATAATATAAAAGAGTGCAATCAATAAGCTCGTGTTAAAAATAACTAGCACAGCGTTTTATGTTATATCTATATACATTTGCTCAGCTGCTTTGTAGTCCTTCGGACCGAGACCAGGTTGAGGCTCTGAACAAATAGGATAGACTCCTAAACCAGCCATCTGACACACACACTCGGAAAACATCATTCCTACATACAACCTTGTACGGAAAGTTAAAAATGCTGGAATAATGAAGCATAGTCGGTACCAAAATGACCTTTGTTGAAATTCTTCTGTTAATACATACTAAAAAAAGACAAAAAAGAGAGAGATCATTGTACTTATATAGTAATAGAGAAAATTTCAGCTAAAACAACAATTAAGGTAAAAGACCCAGTTATTGACGCTGGCCTAGTTATTTGACACTTGTAATTTTATGCTAATTAAAAAAATTAAATATTTTCAAAAAATCAATTTTCTTAAAAATTATATTTATTAATTCATTAGAGTAGATTTTTTTTTTAATTAAAATAAAATTGCAAGTTTTAATAACTGGATCTTTTACCCTATTATAAAAAAAATATTTTTAAAAATTCGCACTTATAATTTATTACAATTTCTACATGTAGAATTTTTTCGTATTATAATTATGAAAATGAAGTTAGCCGACATTTCAAAATTTTTAGAAATTTTTTATTGAAAAAATTTCAATTAAATAATTAAAAACAAAAATTGTCACCTGTAAAAAACTTGAAAAATTATAAGTATAATTTTTTAGAAATATCTTTTTAGTTATAATTTAATTGTTATAAAAATTTCTAGATGTCTGGTAAATTCAGTATCATCAATTGTTGCGAAAATTTTAAAAAAATGTTTGCCTTTTTATTTTTACTCTGCAAATATTTAATTTATCAATTTCAATAAAAAAAAAAAAAAAAAAACTTTTGAAATGTTTGATACTTTCTGCATAATTATAAATTATAAAAATATATCTGTTGAAATACTTACAAAATTCGGCCATATATTACTGGTGAATAAAAATATTACAGCTGATACACTTATTAATTTTAATTTGTACAATGTAGGTTCCCAACATTCAATATAGTCGGAAAACTTTCTATTTATACAATCCCAGTACGTTCTGTATCTATAGAAAGGACCTAAAACATTAGAAAACTCTTACTGGTATGTACTTTTTTTTATTTTTAAAATAAACATAAATTTTTTTAATAAGTATCATTGATATTACCTGTTAAAATACCCATATAACTCCAACCATAATGAACAACATCTAAAAAGGTAATATTTTTCATAGCTTTGTAGCATTGGACATCTGGATTGTTTTTAAAATCTTCCAACGCTGAATTCAATTCAAAGCCCATACCTCCGTACTTCAACGTCATCAACATGAGTATTAAATTAGTGTGTGTCGAAATCTCCGGTAGTCCAAACAAGTGAGTTAATCTTGATATAATCAAGAGATAAAAAAATGAAAAGAAAAACGATGCCGTATGTCTAATCCTGTAGCAATTAAAAATGAAATTATAAATATAAATTTAAATACAACAAGTATCATGACATTAAATCTAAATGAAAATGAAGTTAGCCGACATTTAAAATTTTTAGAAATTTTAAAAAAAATTTCTAAAAAATTAAAAAAAAATTGTCACATGTAAAAAACTTGAAAAAATTTAAGTGCTATTTTTTTAAAATATTTTTTTTAGTTGTAATTTAATTAATAAAAAAAAATCAAAAATTTTTAGACGTCTGCTAACTTCAGTTTGATAAATCTAATGAATAAAATTTTTAATAATTACCTAGGAGCTAATTGCGAAAGAATCACAGCACATACGATAGTCATTGCCATCGGGTGAAAAATATCCCATCCAGAAACTATGAGTGATACAAAAAATCCAACTCCAGTACTCACCCATTGTTTATTGAATGGATTTTTTATAGTACGAAAATAATTACCAAATCCTATAAGTCCGAGTAACAGACCGACATAAATAATATCATCGATTATCATGGTGCGGCAAATTTAATATATAAATATCACACTGATTGGAGTAAGTCCAGTGAAAGACTGAATTGTCTGCACTGCGTTATCATACACCCTACTAACCGTATCAGACTCTTTTTTTTTTATATATATTTAAATATCCGTTGTTCACTTCTACTTTGTTTTACATTTCTTGCTTTTTAATTTTCGTTGTTTATTCAAATGCGATTGTATAATCAGTAACCACTATGACAATAAATGGACAATTTGCATATTCAACTGAGCTATTTCTATATATTTGAGCAAATATATAGATGTATATACACAAAAAAATATAAAATTCAATAACTAACTAGTGAGCCACATATGAACTTTGAACACTTTTAAATAATCTGTTTATATTGTGATTTTATTTTTTTCTTAGTCTACTTACGTGTCTATGTATATTTATACCTTAAAATTATATCTATATTTATACATCTTGCAGCTACTGACGATGACATAAATAGCTGGTATTGAAAGTGCTGCCTCTGGTGATTAACCGAGTAATCAGGATTTTGTTTTCATTTAAAACCGACGTAAATAAAAAGTAAAAACGTTAAATTTTAATTTATTTGTTGTCTGGTACTTATGTTAATATTTTAAAGAGTTGATTTGGAATTGATATCTGTCAATCATGGCTAGAGAAATCATTACTTTGCAACTGGGACATTATTCTAATTATGTCGGGGCTCATTGGTGGAACTTACAGGTTAGTTTTTATAATAATTTCATTGTTTATATTCATACATAATTATTGCAATTATATTAATGTTTTTTTTTTCTTTTTAAGGAATCTGGATTTTCGTATGACCCGAGTAAACCAAGTGAAATAAATCATGATGTTTTGTATCGTGAAGGAGAAACTATAAGGGTATAATTTTTTTATCAAAATTAATCGATTTTTATTTATTTATTTATTTATTTAATGACATTAAAGTTAGCTGTCACCCGACCAATTTTTAATTTTATTTAACAATTAAATTTATTGTAAAAAATTACTTAAAAAAAATTGCATTTTTTATTTTTAAAAATTTTTAGATGTCAATTTTTTTTGCCATAATTTATTTGTTAAATAAAGTTCTAAAAATTATCAAATATCTGCTAAATTAATTTTCATATTTATTTATTCGAACGCTAATCGAATTTATACATTAGGTTTACATCAATTAAATTTAGTTTTAGGTGAAAAAAGAAATGACATTTAAGTGAGCTGTCACTTAACAATTTTTTAATTTTCTTTAACAAAAAAATTTGTTCTAAAAAATTGCATTTTTAATTTATTAAAATTTCTACAAGTCCATTTTTTCTAATAATTTTTTTTGCTATAAATTATTTGTTAAAAAAAATTAAAACAATTGTGAAGTGACAGCTAAATTTAATGTCATAGAAAAGAAAATAAAAAAGAAAAAAAAATCATAACCATTACTTATTTTTCTGTTGATAAAAAAAAATTGAGGTACCAAGCCTAAAAGTAAAAAAATGTTTCTTTTTTAAAATAAAAAATTTTTCTACTTTCTTTGCTATTCATAAGTATTTTCTCAAAGTACGCTAGGACTAATTATAATTATCCAATGTTTTTTAGAAAGAAGTAACATTTACACCACGACTCTTAGCTGTGGACTTGAAAGGGTCACTAGGATATTTAAACGAACGAGGATCTCTATACGAAGATCCCAAGAATGATCAAGATCCTACATATCTATGGGATGATAGCAAAGTAGAAGTCACTGCAGAAGAGCCTGTTCCAGTTTCTCCATTTGTTCAAAGTCTTCAGAATGGCTCAGAACAGAAAAATGAATCAGATGAAAAGTCTGATCTTGAGAACATCAAAACTTGGACTGATTATTTGACTCCGCGGTTTCATCCGAGGACTATTAATGTTATTAAGGATTATAATCATGAGTGTACTAAGAAACCTTTTGATGTATTTAATTATGGATATAATTTGTGGAAAGAACAACAATTTGCTGATGAATTTTCTGATAGAATACGACAGTACACTGAAGAATGTGATTCTCTACAAGGATTCCAGGTAAATTAATAAATTTTACTGATGCTCATACTAAAACAATTTTATCATGTCACTATTACTAATGCCAAAAGGGCGCATTTCAACATCTACGCCCTTTTGGCTCTGCAAAGCCAATAAAAGCCATAAAAAATTTTTTTTACTTCCCATCAACCTAAAAATGTTTATCACATTCAGATTTGTAAGAAAAGTTATTAAATAATTTTTTTATTCACTTTTCATACAGATCTGAATGTTATTTTTTTATACGCTTTTTTGGCATTAGTAACGCGATGTCAATTATATTTTTGTATTTTATTGAATATCTTTATCGATACAAATAAATAATTTTCAGGTATTAATGGATTCAACTGATGGATTCAGTGGACTTGGATCAGCTTGTATTGAATATTTACAAGAAGAATACGGCAAAAGTATTTTAGCTTTTCCTTTAATCGAAAGTGGCTCTAATGAAATGACAGCAGCGAGTTTGATAAAAGTAGTAAATATCGCACTATGCTGGGAAAAACTTGGTGAACATGCATCACTATTCAGTCCTCTGTCGTGTGGAGAACAAGGATGGCCTTGTCCAGGCTTGCCCCGTAAATTCGACAACCTAACATACGATCTGGACCAGAAATACCACACAAGCGCGATACTTGCAACTACACTAGATACTTTGAGTATCCGATACCGTCACAAAGAGTTCAGTATGTCAGCTTTATCAGACTTGTGCGCAGATTTAAATAAACTAGGACGCAAAGCCGCGGCTACAAGTCTCAGTTTACCATTTCCGATGACCGTTAAAAAAGATTTGATTGACGTGTTGGACGACCTAGAAGGACCACTTTGGACAAGTCTTTCACCCAGTTGTAAAATATTTCCAGATAAAAGTATGCACAGCCTGGCTCTGCGTGGTGTTAATGAAGCACGCCTCAAGAGACCACTTGGTGAAGCTAAAAAACAAATGGAGAAACCGGCTTATCGGTGCTCAAGTGTCCACGAAATGATGACTATGTATCTTGCGTACTCTTGTCATGCTTCTGCTTGTTATTTGACGACTGTTGAAGCACCTCTTAAAGTCTCTAAGCCATTCCCAAGGATTTTTAATAACAATGTCCATGCAAATGGCGATATCGCTGACTGGCCAGTTGCTCAAGGTAATATTATATTTAATATTATTTATTTTATCGTCAACGATCGGTATTATTTATTATAAATTATTTTTTTATCGTATTGTAGATGTTGAATCTGTTCCTGTGCTCGCTGGGCTCCACAGTGGCTCTGGATTAGCGTTTATGTTCAATTCATTGCATACCCAAGCTTCAAGAGTCAAAAGTATCAGGAGATTTCATATGTTTGAAGATACTGGTCTTGAACAGGATGATTTTATTCATTGCTTGGATTCTTTACTTGACAGTAAAGAATCTTATGAAGATCATTTTCTTTAATTTATTATATTATTAAATTTTAATACTTTTATAATATAATTTTTTTATTCATTTTATATGTTATTACAAGTCATTTATTTCTGTTACTTATAACATATTTTTATCAATACATCTAAAAATATTCATTATCTATATTATTAAGAGAATAAGCAAAATTTTTTAGCCAGTGTATTTTTACGATAAAATGGGTTATTATGGTTAATAGTCAATTTATGATGATAAGTAATCAGGCTGCATTAAAAAATGTTCTATTTCTAGATACATAATTAAGAAATTACCTTGTATCTTGTGAACTATTGACATTTTTAAAGATAGAAGCTCATCGCGATGTTCCACTCATCAAGACCTTTCATTTAAGTACCCACATCATTTTTTCACATATTTATAAATATATTATATATATATATATATATGTATATATGAAAAATATATAAAAATGCATGTGGGTACTCCAATGAAAGCTCTTGATAAGTGTAACATCAGGATGAGCTTATATCTTCAAAAACGTCAATAGTTAAAAAATTACAGTGCAATTTAACAAAAGTCATCTTTAGGTATATAGTGACTCATCGCGATATCTCTGGAACTATAAGACGTATAGACTTCAAATTTGGTAGGAATATTACTTTTGCTATGTAGAGGTCAGCTAAGAACGGATTTTAAGAAATTCCTCTCTTAAAAGGGTTTGCGAAATTAATAAAGCAAAATTTTATTTATTTTCTAGTTAGGTTGCTAGAAAGTACTTAAGTCTAGTCTACAGAAAAAAAAAATTATTTTTTCAAAATTCATACTTTTAAATTTAAATAATTTTTTTAATCTAATTATTTTTATAAAAAATTTTTTTTTATACATTTAGTAATTAATTTATCAATTTATTAATTATTAACTAATGGATAAAATCCCTATCAAACAAAATAATTGATAAGCTTGAATACGTAATAACGATTGGTGGTTTTTAAATTTGAATCACGACTAGCGTGAGAATAATTTTTAACGTGGGCACGAACAGGTGTGGTTGTTTTTTTTTTTTATATCACGCAATAGCTGAATATGAGGGTCAGATTTAGGAATTTTTTTTTTTTTTAATTTTATTTTAATTCTTTTATTCCTTATAAGCAAGAATAAAAAAATTTCATTCACGAAACGTAATATAATATTTAGTAAAATGGTATTTTATACTTTTGTACTTGTACTGAAAACATGAAACTCAATAGTAATATAAATATATAAAATACTGAGGAGAGTAAATTATTAATTTCGTTGAGTTGTATAAACAATAATACAAATATTCCCTACACATGGGAGCGCCAAGGCACACCCTGAGTTATTAGAAATTATTTAGTATTGAACATCGGGTCTTCTGTTGGTTTGTAATTCAGTATTTCTCACGACACCAGAAATAACGAATCTCTCTATTTTAGTATTTACTCAAGATTATAATACAATTGTCCAGTGAAATAAATTGATAATAATAATAATAATAATAATAGTTAAAATTAATAAGAAACAATGGGAAATAAAATAGCAACTTTCACTGAAGAACAATTAGAAGAATACCAAGATTGCACATTTTTAACGCGCAAAGAAATTCTCAGGTAAAAATAATTTATTTTAATTATAAAAATGTAATATTTATTAGATCAATTAATTAAAATTGTTAATTAAATATATTTCAGAATATTTAAACGTTTCCGTGAAATGGGAGATCCTGGCAAAGTACCAAAGATAATGACACCGGAGCTGGCAAGTCAACTGAAACTACCCTTATCATGTTTATCAAAGATTCCAGAGTTAAAAGTAAAGTATAAAATATAATATTATTTTTTTTACAAGCAGGATTTGTTTGTACCGTTTATAAATTATCATTTGAATAATCTGACGAAAAAATAGTTTATTGTAACTGTTATTATTTGAAATTAAAGGAAAATCCATTTCGAGATCGTATAGCGGAGGTATTTACCAAGTGCAGTGATCCAGGAAGTGAAAAAGAAGAAGAAGAAGACGAAGAAGAAGAAGGTATCTGTTTCGAGGAGTTCTTGGAGATGATGTCAGTATTTTCAGAGCAAGCACCTCGAGATCTTAAAGTATTTTATGCTTTTAAGATTTACGGTAAGCCGTTTTGTCTAGATATTAAATATATATGTATAGAGAGTTTAGAAATACTAGAGACTATAGAGAGACCCCCAACTGTGGGAAGCGAACGGCAAGTTCTAGGTCACAATCCTGCATACAAGAGTCTCTTACGTGGGTGTATTTAGTGGCAGCTATCCTTCATGTAGAATGTAGATAGATAATGATAATGAGATAAAGTAAATTACCGTAGAGCCATTCCCTTCCGCTTCTTGAGTGACCAATGACTAAAATTATTTTATTTACATTTATTATAACTTGCCTTTTTCATCTAATCGGTTTATTTATTGTTGATTACCTTATAAGTCTTGCTGCATTACAGATTATTATTTTTTTTAACTTCCCGCTAAGAAAATTTTAAATTTTTAAAAATCGGAAAGTTATTGTTTTTACCCCGTTTTCCGAAAATCGAGTTTTCATCAGATCATAACTTTTGAACGGCTTGGCCGATTTGATCGCGGTTGGTGTCATTTGAAAGGGCTTGACTAAATTTAGATTTTGAATACAATTTGGACCGATTCCGAATGGTAGATTTTGAGGAATCTTAAAAAAACTATGAAAAAAAATTTTTTCAAATCAAGTTTTTTTTTAATAATTTTTAAAAGTGTTTTTTTCGAATTACACCGAAACTTCCGGTCTTATCAATTTGTGTTTAAAAATTTATCATAGAATTTGAAAAACTGCGTCGAATGCCGCCAACCGCGTGAAAATCGGTTCATTCATTCAAAAGTTATTGCGCGGAGAGCTCAAAATTACATGAAAATTATATTTTTGAGCTCTTCGAGTTAAAAAAACGTAATAAGCGCAATTTTGAGCGCTTAATTACGAAAGTAGCGAAAAATTGCAGGGATGGCCTTCAGAGTCAACCGTTTTCCTAATTTTTATTTTTATTTACAGATTTTGATGAAGACGGATTCGTGGGCATGAGTGATTTAGAACGTACGTGTCGGCAACTGGTCCAGGATGGATTGACCGAGGAAGAAGTAGGTACAGTTTGCAAAAAAGTCCTCGAAGAATGTGATATTGACGGGGATGGCGCATTGTCTTATCTTGAGTTTGAGAATGTCGTTGCTAAAGCTTCAGATTTTTTGTCTACTTTTCACATAAGAGTTTGAAATAAAATAAATGCGCTGGTACCCATGGAAGATGCTGGTAAAGTTGATGAAGAAACGTGTCTTGCTCTCGTTGTATATATATATAACAATGTCGTGGGAGAAATAAATGGGTTGTAGAGCCTCAAGTTAATGTTTGAAAGAAGAAAAGGTGAAGAAGAAGATTAAAGAAGGGCAATAAGAAAAATAGTTCTCTGACCCGTCGACTCGTTTTCCTGCTCTCATAAGAGACGCTAATTTATCCTTCGTGCATGGATAAATTGGAATAAGAGTACAATTTACATAAATACATCTACAGGGATGTCTACGTCAGAGTATTAAAAAACTACCAGTAAATTCCAGCAATGTACACGCGACAATAAAACGTGCTGCTGTTTTTATCAATCAACTATCATAAATTTATCCTCGATCTTTCAATTGGCTGGCTATTTAATCATTTAAAAATATGTTAATAAATTTTAATATTAAGTATTAGCTATTGAACTTTTTTTTTTTTAATTTAAAATAATTATTACAATAAATATTTATTATTTAAAAGGTAATGTAATAATTTAATTAAGACCTGAATGTAATGACGACGACAACAACCAAGACAGAGCTAAGGTAGAGTGTAAGATCGATTTTAGTGTTCACCACGCCTTGGATCGGTGGAGCGTCAACTTAAAAAGCGGTCGAAATTGGAGATACCACCTTGTTCCACGAAGGCGGGACAGTTATAGAGTCGGGGCAAGCGGTAACTAACCGAGTCTCGACGAAACCAAGGCCATCCGGTCACTTGGCTTGGCGTGGTTGCCCCGCGGTCCCTCGCGCTTACACCACCCCCTTCACTGGTTTGGCACACACGAGGATCAAGAAGAAGAACAAGAAGAACAAGAAGAAGAAGAATAAAAAGTAAAATGAGTAAGTTCTTGTGCCTTTGAAATATCACATTTAAGTTTACGCTTATTTTTTATTTTTTTTTTTGTTATTTATTTTATTGGTAATTTTTTTAGGTGGCTTCATCTTCTACCGCTTCCTCTGGCTTCATCTGGACGAATAATCTTAACTCTCAGGGCCCAAAATTCAAAGCCATTGGTTAGAAAATCCACGTAACATCAAGGTGGTTATTTTGAAGCAGTCTTTAAGAATAATAACATAAAGAAGCAGAGGAATAATAAAAATAATGAAAAAAAGTAATAAGAATAGAATGATAATGATAATAAAAATAAGAATTAAAAAAAAAAAAGGAAAACAAGTGGGAAGGCGGCAGTACTCGAGGCAAAATGAGAAGACGAAAGATCTTAGCTAAGGATTTAACAGAGTGTGGAGGTGGATGAAATAATAAGAGAGAGAGAGCTTTAGCTTTTAGTCTTAAGGTGAAGCAGGATGGTATCCAAGTTAAGGAGAAAGGTGAGACGGTGGAGCAGAGGCTGGGAGGCTGAATTCAAAGCCAACTTTTATGGGCAAGCGTGGGCGACTGAACCGGCTTCTCTTTTTATTCTTGGCTACATCCAGAGACTACTCTCGAAGCTTCGGCTCCGGGATTCCCGAGCATCCGAGTCAAAAGATCCACAAGT
This sequence comes from Cotesia vestalis, assembly GCA_000956155.1. Lineage (NCBI taxonomy): Eukaryota > Metazoa > Arthropoda > Insecta > Hymenoptera > Braconidae > Cotesia > Cotesia vestalis. The sequence continues at coordinate 305,949 of JZSA01001152.1, forward strand.
ACATTGCCAAGGGGAGACATTTACATTGCCAAGATCCTAGATGTCTATACATATTAAATATATAAATATAAATATGTAGGTAGAGCGTAGTATTAGTATATATATAAAATTGGTTATATATTATAGATTGGCACGAGCCATTTCGTTGGAAAGAACTCCGAGCGATCGCTTCTTTGCATCATAATTCGTACCTAACTCTTCGATACGACTCTTAATACATGGGTACTCTGGCTCTTTGATGGGAAAAGCCTCGGGATGAGATCCACGATCGTCTCTCTCCGTAGCAGAGTACTTCGTGGTAGATATTACATGGAAGAATTACTCCTAAAAAATTATAAACAAGGGATTAAACTCGTTATACAGACACAAAGGATGCGTGGGAAATTCTAGATCATCATCTTCGTCATCTTTGTCTTCAGTTGGTTGAAACTTTGTTTAATTGGATTTTGTTGATTAATTACATTATAATGTAATACGCAGAGCAATTAAATATTGATAAAAAAAAGTAGAATAAAAAGAAGAAATATAAAATAAGATAGTTATTCACCTATTGCTGCGTCAAGGTCAGCCAAGTCGAAATAATATCGGAGCCACGTAGCGTATATATTCGCGGTGGTCGGACGGTTAAATAAAAGGAGAACCGATACTCTTAACCATGAGTTTTGAGTTAAGCGAGAAGAAATAACGTGGGACTGAACGGGTTAAAGCGAGATACGTGTAAAAGTATCTGTATTTGTGGATGTATATTTATTATTATTATTAATATTATTATTATTATTATTTTATATGTTTGTATGTGGACGGTGAAAACGTCTGCAGGGCAGTGTAGAGAGAGTAGAAAGAGCGAAGGGGGTTTCTTCATGGCAAGGAGTCGGTTGCTGGCCAACGGAATGTGGCTTGACCGGCCTTAGTACTATCCCCCGCCCCCTCAACTGGACCCACCGACTGGGCCCAACCGGCATTCGGCCTAATGGGACCCATTGGGGTGCCTCCTCGAATATTCTCTTGGATTATCTCGGACACATCTCTGCAAGATCCGTGAGCCACAATTTTTTAACGCTTGCCCGTAAGATTCTTTGAGTCTACAATCATTCACCAGGATATCACACACGATATATTTTTAAATATGTCAATTTGGTTTGTTTTATTTTTTTATTTTATATTATTTCTTTTGTTATTATGCACAATTGCGGCATCATATTTATACATACTTTTGCCCACAGAAATAATAGAAGAAAGAAAAGCCAGAGTAAGAAGATTAATAAAACCAAGAAGAATATAAGATGAATAATAATAATAATAGTTATAGAGACGAGATGAAAGGAGAGTAAAAAAAGGGTCTTTTGATGAAGCAACCTGCTACTCCATTGTTGCCAACCCGGAGCTTGAGCCTCATCTGTATCTCAAACGAGACTCGTGTCTCACCGTCACTGAGAATATAGCGTAGAGCCAACAACATGACCGAGTAGATATATGTATAAAGAAGAGCGTGCATTATAATCTTAAACATGGGATCCAGGACCTTCTGGTTCTCCTCTATCTTCTGTCTTCTGTCCTCTATCCTCTACTTTATACTCTGTACTTAAAAAGTATAGATCGATGGATCGCACGGGGCCACATAGAGATCTAAACTCGGCAGAGAGAAGTATACAGGCGCCACTATACTTCCCTGGTATTTATCTCTGCCACGTAGTCTTCTAGTCTTGGTCCCGCTGATGTATCCTCGATACTTTTACTTCGATAATATAAACCACTCACGCCTTGCCTTACTCGACTGTGTATTGAGTTCAAAGTATGTTAAACTCTGAAATACGGGTTACCTGAGATGTATCCAGCGGTGAGCCAGTTTTAAAGATACCTTTTTGCTGCTGAGCAAGATAACGACAACGACAACCGTCTAAGGGGATTTTCCAGGTCAATATTCTTCACGTCGAGCGTCGACCGTCTATCGTCGACGTCGGTGACCCTCGGATTACAAAAAACCTCTTTTATAGTTATCTTCTTCGGCGTCTCCGGGCATCTCTTTCTTCTTTGTTGCATGCTGTATGCAAGAATGGATGCTGGAGTTTCGATACAAGTTACCTCTTAAAGGACATGTATATAACGTTTGAATTTACGTAGAGTACGCGCTTGTATCCGCGTATCGTCTTACAAGTTACAAAACCAACCAGAAGAAAAGAAGAATAAGAATATAAGAAGAGAAGTTAAAGGAAGAATCTTTAATCGCATGCGCGATCGTGCGGGGCCGTATATGTAATTTATTATAATGCCAGCCGGATTTTCTTTCTCTCGGTACATACAATGTAATGGCTCTTTCTCTATCTTATAATACATACAAACATATAAACATATAAATATATAAATACAAATACATGTAAACGTACATGCACTGATTGTATGTACCAACCGCGACCGCACGCACGAAGAAATCCATCTTGCACGTTCAAGAGACAACTCTCGTTGGAACTGTACGGCTACCTAACGAGCCAATGTATACCTACAATACATACATATGTATATGTATAATATATAATCATTACTTGGTACGAATACGTCGTCGTAGCTCCACACTTACCAGGTTACATATATATATATATATATATTCTTCTATTATAAATAAATATTTATTTATTTTATTACTTTTAGATTTCTTCTTTACTCTCAAATCAACGTTAGCAGACGACGAGGCTGGTGTGTGTCAACGTCAATAAGAGAAACCCAAGCCTATATTTATTCCACGAACGAACACACGGTATACTTGAGTTCACCCAGCGGCTCTCTGAATCTTCAAGGCGAATTTTCGTCACTCTCAAACGTCATTGTTACAAAGTCCATGGGAATAAAAACTGCCGACTGCTGACTGCTGACTGTCCAAAAAAGACTAAGAAAAAAAAAAAAATATATATATATAATAATAAATAAGAATTTAATGGAATAAGATGAAGAAAAGAAGAAAAAAAAAATTAACCAATGAATAAAGCAAATACAGCCGAGTCATCATATTTTCCACTTAACTTTTGTTAAACACAGGAATTAATGATAAATATTACTTTCGTTAATTTTATTTAACCGTTACTATCTATTTTTAATTCTTTAAAACTTGTGTCTCATGTAATATCCAACCAGCTCAAGATTTAAAGTGGTAAAATCATGTTGGCGCGGTTAATCAGGTTTAGTTGGCAAGCTGTCTTGAGAATTTCGAAGGAGACACGACGGGATATCGTAAAAGTAAAGCAACAGCAACAGCATCAGCATCAGCAGCAACAACGGCAACGGGGCATCAACAGTAAAGCATCTGAGAAAAGTAGCAACAGCAGCCGACTGTAAAACCAGCGACAGCAAAAGAGGCGACGGGGAGATGATCATCACGAGACGCCCCTTCTTGTTGTCTGTTGAGGGGAGAAGGGTGTTACATCCACCAAGGGGAAGAGTATGTATGTTTATATACATATATACTTTCAACTGGATGTGGATATCTGCATAACCGGTATACTGGATGCATGCTATAGTTCTGCAAAACTCGACTGGTGATCCTGGTTGCTCTCTTCTGTTAAGAACGTTATGTACCAAACAGAATGGGATGGAAGTTGTATAGCAGAGGATGAAAATGCATTTTGCACATGAGACACCGATATTATATATAGTTTAAGCTGAGAAATGAAAGAGTTAAAGAGAAGCGCCATTAAAGCTATCTGCTCTACAAGAAGAAATAATAAAATGAAACTTGGAGTGTCTCGCTAAGAGAATCACAAGAGAAAAATAAACCGGTGTGTTTAAAAGATCCAGGAGTAGGCGTGGGTCTTTGCAGACTCACTCTAAACTCCATACTCTGGTGTCCCGTACATACATAGCCGTCAATACATACATAGGCATAAATAAATGATCGGCGATGATGTCATCGCGGTGCTCAGATGTGCCCGCTGGAAAAGAAGAAAGAATTACTCCTATCCAGGGTACGGCGTTGCCATAAGCCGTATACTGACAATTACTGGATGGGATGCTGATGGCGGTGATGCTACCAAACTATATACTCTATACTGTATACACTGTAACTTTGGCTGGCTAGCTGGTTCCATTCTGTCGATCCGACTCGTTTTCTTGCCACCACAAGACCTCAGAGAGACACGTGTGAGGACACCTCAAGGGCGTCGATTTTTCTTTGATCTCCATTGATTGACAAGCTGCTTTGTTTGAAGAAATTTTTAAGATTCGGGATGAGTCAGGATTATGTTGAGAATCTGCAAAAGATAATTGCATTAATAAGTATAAAACTGTTGGTAAAAGTTGTCTTGTAATTTTTTGATTTTATATTCTAGATTGATGATTTTTAGGTTTTTATTTTAGGACTTACGTGGGATGTATTGTTGTAGAAAATAAAAAAAAAAATAAAAAAATGAGAGCGAACTGATGGAGATAGTTGCTGTAGAATGGAGAGATGCTGATGCCAAGATGATACTCGTTATTTATCTAGTCGCGTGGAGACTTCAATACGCGGTTTTCTGCAACCGCAATGTCGGCTTACCGTGCCGCCGACAGATCACGGCCATGTTTTATGCTGCGATGAAATCGCTCATCCACGTGGTGGCGTAATCTATTATAAAAAATTTTAGAGAAGTTGGAATATGATGTTCATTAAGATTATTTTAATAATAATAATACACAGAAAGAAAAAAAATCTTGAGTCAAGCGTAAATTTTCTTAAATCAAGAAAATCTTGAGGAAGATTCAAAATTTCTTGAATGAAGTTAAAATTTTTTGGACAAAGTTACATTTTTTTAAGCCAAAAAAATTTCTTCATGCTCCAAAATAACTTCGGTCTTCCTTACAATTTTCTTGGTTCAAGAAATTTTTTTTTTCTGTGTAATAATAATAATAATAAAAAGAAGAAGAAAAAGAATGAAGATGATGATGAGTAGAGTGTGAATGTTTTAGTATTTAGTATAATACAAGATGAATTTATTTAAAAATATTTTAAATTTGTATTATCGAACCGTAAATTTTGGTTTTTACCTGAAAGGGATTTTGTGTTATGTGGAAGACCTAAAAGGCCGTTGTAGTTCGCTGTAATGGTAACTAAAAAGGTTGCTAATGGTCGGTTAAAGTAATCTTACTCTCCATAGTCCATATACAACAAAACCGTATAGTACGAGTGAGTCCGAAGATTTAAGAAGAAATTTATATTTTATCTTTTTTTTTTTTTTTTTTATTTCAAAAGATAAATTATAAAAACCCTTAATGGTCTTCTGAGCCTGAACCCTAGAACCTAGAAAATATTTAATATATCATTCTGTCTATTATATCTTTTTTTTTAACTGGCATACCTACTCCTCTCCAATTTATATTGATGATTGACCTGAAAACGGTCTCGTCGGCTGTTAAAAATACTTTTATCCTCGACTGCAGTTCTTTGTTATAAATAAAGATATATAATAAAAATAAAAATAAAATTTATAGTTATTAATTTAAGCCTCTAAATATTATATTAAAAAAAAAAAAATGTATATATTAGTCAGACCAAGTGTTGTTAATGTGTAAAAATGTATATATTTATTTATTGAATAAAATGAAAAATAAATAAGTATAAACTCTTGTAAAGGTTTGGAATGCCGTTGAGAAGAGGGAGAAAACCAGAGATTAAATAAAAAATAATAAACGTTTTTGAGTATCAAATGGACGCTTCCGAATCCCACCTGACCAAATGGAACCAACGAAGAAACGAACAACCCACCTTTGGAGGGAGAGTAGAACGGACAATGTCCAACTACAACGAATGGTTATAAAACTAAATGGAACAGCGTAGAGGACGAGAATGAGATCGAGAACGAGGACGAGACTGCAGGTAAGCAAGAAAACATCTGAGCCTTCGTATTCGAAAACTTTTAGATGCTGGATGCTGGTATATGCTATGGAGCAGGAGAATGGAAGTACATATAACCGAAAACCTGTGTTTCATCTCTGTATATATGTTTTATATACCATATATATATATTTTACACACACGTAAACCTCAGCGGTGGTTTTTTTTCTCTATTCTTCTGCACGAGGCACAGCTTCGAGGGTAGAGACCCGGTACAGATGAGAGGAAAGAGGCTTAGGGGGTTCAAAACTTTTAAACTTTTCTTTTTAGTACTTCGGGCAGGTGCGAACCGATTTCTATAGTCCCTTACTTGGTAACGGATTCCAAAATCCGATATATGTATATAAATATAAATATATATATGTATAATACAAGAGAAGAAATGTACAATGTAAGAAAAACGTTATAACCGTCATCGTAACGATTTACTCTGTACAATATTATATATTATGTAGTGCAAAGTAGATTCCTGTGGATCAATTATTATAAATGTGCCTTTTCAAACGTAATCTACATATTCTCTTTTACGTACAACATCAGTCATTCAATCTCACGTACTCGGTGCAATTCTACATGAATAATAAGTATGTGAGTGTTGTACCTATATAAATTTATGTTTTAAACGTACAATTTTATAGCTATATAATTATATATTTCTGTTTATGGGTTGAGAGTGTCGTAAATATAAATATAAATAAAAGTAAGTAATATAGAGTCCGAGTTTTCACATACAAATTATTATTTTTAAAATATTGTTGTTATTTATGGTGATAATCGTGATCGACAATTGGTATTGCAAAACATGACAATGCAAACGAGCAAGGACGATTTATATCCGCCGGAAGTTGAAGGTAACGTCCAAGGTTGCATTGAAATCCTGATGATGACGATCCACCTCCCCCGAAGTTAGAATAAGCTAAAAAAGTTGACGCAAGTGTGCTCCTGACTGCTAAATTTTATACCTGCAGAATTGAAATTAGAATAACAGTAAATCCAAAGTTGAGGTTTTATTTTCGAGCTAAAAATTTAACGACCGAGTACTTGGAAATTTATAATAACGAACTTTGATTTTTGGTAGGTATTCGAGTTGTTAACAAAAGCCCGCGCCGAAAATTTGGTTTAGGGTAGATTTTATTTTTAGATTTTTTTTTTTTTAGGAGTTGAATGAATAATTAAGTACTGTACGAAATAATTATTAAAAGCTTTACTGGCTTTGCTACTAGTACCTAATACCCTTGTATTAGGATGTTTAGGTTTACAAATTTTAAGATTTAAAGGAAATTCTTTTAAAACAACCTTGTTGGGCATTGTTGAAAATTTTCCGTTCATTGTTAAGTCACCGTGAAAAATTTACCCGCTTTTACAATACCAAGAATACAAGTTTTAGTTTTTTTTGTCTGTAAAATTCGTTTTATTCTTTTTGTCAGGACCGGACGTCTTTTCAAATTTCGCTCGTGTTCTCTTCTCTATTTTATTAGTATTTATAGCGCACATATATATCTATATCTATAAAGAATAGTATATGTAATAAGAAAAAAAAAACTTGAGAAGAGCCCTTCCGTGTAGTGATACTGCGTAATTTTTTATTTAAGCGCGTATAATCATGAATTTAGACCGACATCCTTGATGGCGGGATCCAGATGAATTTTTCGGCAATTCTTCTTTCTACTAAACGAACTTTGGTCTTTTAGGCAACTTACTACTACTACTTACATATAATTTATGATATACAATACTATTATACGTATTCATAAATTTTTTAACATAAATATTGCTACTATTGCAGCCAAAAACATTGGTGTATGTACACATGTAGTATTACTTCAAGCCTAAACTCATAAAATAACAATCAAATAAAAGAATCTTTTTTCTTTAAGAGTAATTGTATATTTTTGGAGCACGTGAAAAATTACTATGATTATTTAAAACTACTTTGAATTTTTTACGACTTAGATATCACTTCTATGAAGTTTTTTATGTAACTATACTTATTTCAATTCAATACATCGAATTATAATAAATCGAAATTGTCTACAGGAAATAATGACACATATTTTATATCAATAAGGAAAATTTTCGATTCGAAGTAAGTAATTTAAGTGAATTGGTATTAATTAATGTGTCTTTGGTATAAATAACCCAATTTAATATAATTGAACTTTTTATAAATGAAACAAGTCGTAATTCTGGACTTTAAATTACTTTCTCAGAAAGAAAATTTCCCAATTTAAAATTAATTCTTACAGTAAAAAATATCTCCATTAATTCAATCAGAATTTACGATTAATTTTGAAAAATTTTATACTCTAAAATTAAAATTTCTGTTTTAAAAAATTATTTTAAGTGAATCAAAGTTAATTTCTATTTTTATAATTATTAAAATTAATTTTAAAATTCAAATTGTTTTTCTTCTGTATTTAATATTACCTTAAACCGTAAGTCAATAAAATTTCATGAATTAATAAAATTACAATGCAACCTGGCTCATTAAAATTCTGATTTAAAAAGTATATTCAGTGATTTATTGATACTTAATTCAATTCGATTAACTAAACCAAGTTTGAAAATTTTGTGGTTTCTTTTATTAATTTCAATTAGAATAAAATACTTTCCAACGGAATTTTATCCGGATAAAGGAACTTCCAACTGACTCTGATTCATCATCAGCTTACGCAGTATTAAACGTATTTTCCGAAATTTTATTCTTCTAATGTGCCTTTTCAATAAATTTCTCCTATTTTTCATTTAACAATTCACTTAAATTCAATGAAAGTGTGTCAAAAGTGGGACTAAGTTTTCAAATAAAGACTTCTTTCATTGAAATTTTTTCAACAATCTGAAAAATTAATCATAAACATCAAACGATTATGTCTATAAATGTCGAATATGTACATCGTCATAATACAAAAAAATAAAAAATCAACATTTTACGTAAATGTTGAAATACTCATCCACATGTGTTAAGCAAAAAACAAAACACAATTACCATAAAAATAAACGAATCCTAAGTAGTTATATCGAGCAGCTGTTCAATAAAAATTTCCAACAAAACCTCAATAGCTTCAATTTTAATCAATTTTATTAAAATGAGGTTGTGTCAAAATTATGTTTGTCAACAAATCATCATAAATTCTATTAATAAATTATCGCGAAGACTACAAGATCTGCAAAAATAATATAGTCGATTAATAATCATTATAAGAAAAATAATTAACATAATGAAATCAAGAATTTTCATAAAAATTGTTCATTGTTATGAAACTAAATTTAGCTGACAATTATCAATTTTTTTAATTTTTTTACAAAATTAATTACAAAAAAAGAAAGCCCTTTAAAAAATTTCAATTTATAATTTTTTTATGAGACTGAAATTAGCAGACGTCTGAAAATTTTTGATTTTTTTTATTAATTAAATTACAACTAAAAAGATATTTCTAAAAAATTACACTTATAGTTTTTCAAGTTTTTTATAGGTGAAATTTTTTTAATAAAAAATTTCTAAAAATTTTTAAATGGCTAAATTCATTTTCATTTTTTTTTTTTTTCAATTTTCACGTGGGGAATTTTTTTTGTAATAATTTAATTGCTATAAAATTCTAAAAAAATTTCAGTATTTTACTGAAGTTAGCTGAGAACTGACAATTTTTCAAATTTTTACAACAAACCAATTACAAAAAAAAAGTGCTTTAAAAAATTTCCATTAATAATTTTAAAAAATTTTTACCTGAGAAATTTTTTTATTAAAATATTTTAATAATAATTTAATTGCTACAAAATTAAAAAAAAAAAAATTTCTAATGTCAATTTACTTCATTGTTAATAATAACTGTAAAATTAACTTGATACCGCGTAGATTGTTCTCTCGAGCGGTTAAATATATATTTATATTACATACATAAGTCCATATCTTATTGTGAAGAGTGATGCTGACAAAGACCGCGTGAGTTTTTAAGTCCGGGGTGATGGTTACCTCGGAGCCTGAAGATCATCTCGTCTGTAGTTTTGAGTGTAGACGTAGACATCCTCGGGGAGAGAGAGGACAGGGGTTAGGTCATCTCCAACATATATATAGTTATCCGCGTTGTTTAACGTTACAGCGTATGGGAATCGTTACGGGTCTCGACTATAGTCGGTTGGAATGTGTCCGTCTTTTTTATTTCTTTTTGTGTCTCCCTGGTGTATACCTGGGTAGCTTAAAGGTACGGGTCTGCTCAGCCTCCGCAGGGTCCGCAGGTAATCCCGTCTCAGCGTCCGGTCTCTCCGATCGAGTCAAGCTTGTGCCGCTTCGTACTCATATTAATACAAACTCACTATATGACATTAAAGTTAGCAGCCAGGACAATTTTTTAAATTCTATTTAACAAACAAAAAAATGTATTTTTAAAAAATTGCATTTTTTTTAATTTTTTAAAAATTTCTAAATTTCATTTTTTTTTGCTATAATTTTTTTATGAAAAAAATTATTAAAATTATCAAATACTTATTTGCTAAATTAATTTTCAAACTCACCACACATCTCAAGAAGAAGAAGATCAAGACCGAGACGAACAAGGGCGGGCGTATATTTTCTTCTTTCTCTTTTCTTCTCTCTCCTACTATATACTGTCTTGAAGATATTGAAGACAAACCCAACTTCACTCCGGTGAGTTAATAGTGTAGGTATAAATACGCCGGTGACTGTGTGTGCTGCGCTCAGAACTCCAGAGTGGGGACGCGAGGTCGTTTTGTACGTTTAGTTCAAAAGTTGTGACGTCATGCGAGGGGATTCGAATGAGCCAATGGGAAAGTAGATGAAGAAGTGGGGAATTTGTGGGGAACGACGAGAGCCGCGGGAAAGGTGTGTGTGACCCCAGTGGTGCTTAGTGGTTCAGGGCGCGGGGCCAGTTTCGCAGTGAGTGCGGTAGTGATCCCATCTCCGTACCCGGGTGTTCTCTTCTTTCACTTCTCTCTATTCTAGTCTCTGTGCTGCTGTGTGCTCCTCATTCTCAGCAAACTTTTATTTAAGTTACCACCGTCAACTAACTCTAGTCGTTGTCTTTCAACCACCAGCTATTAAACATCCACCGTTGAGTATTATTTTCACTGGAAATAATATTGGTAAGTTTTATTTTATTATTATTTATTATTTATATTTGTATTTTTTTTTTGTTCAACCGGCTCAATTTTTTTTTTATATTTTTTTTTTCCTCAGATTTTTCTATTTTATCCGGTTAAGGCTATGGAATTATTATAATTACTCCGTTCATTTAACTATTTACTTATTTTTATTTTATTTTGTTTTATTAGTTAGACTCTGAACGCGTCGATACGACCAAGTTCCCACGTACAGAGACCGGAAAACCTTGTCGGCGTTCTTGTTACTTTCCACCGATCGCCGACACGCTTCGGCGTTCATCTTTCCTTAAGTTTTTATTTCTTCTTATTTTTTTTTATTTTTTAATCAGTAAGTGGATGAATTTTTTTTATAAATATATTAATATTGACTCTCTTAGCAACAGCCTTTTTTTTTTTATTTTTATTTTTAATGGTAATTTATTCAGAAAACATGTCACTTAACTAACTGCGTTAGACTCTAAAAGTGTTGATTTTTTTATTTTTCATACACAGATCCGGCATTTGATAACGATAATTAGAAGAGCGTGCAATCAGAAATATAATTATTCAAAAGTATTATAAAACTTGCCAACTAATATAAAAATCTAAATATAAATGTATAATCATTGAGTGTGTGAGTAAATAATTTCTTATTCGTTTTAACGCTTTGTTTGCTTCGAGACTTTTAGTCATTAGTTGTTTTTGCCATTGACCTTCACATATTTTTTTTTTTCTTTATTTTTAACATTCATTATCTACGGTCCTTTATTTTCGTTTTGGTTTATTTAATTATGAAATAAATATATGACTAAATATTAAATTAAAGTTATAAATAATTCAAATAAATATAATAATAATGATAAGACAATTTGAAGGTTCGGTTAAACGTTTGAATAAATTTTATCATGACTAATTTTGTAATTAATGAGCTAAAATTGTAGTAACAAGTGTTTAAATTTATTTCAAATGAAATTTATATAATAGAAATGATAATAAGAGTTAAGTACATTGTCGAATGTTACACATTTATGTTTATCATCTTCCTTACACAAACTCAATGGCTCTTATCATTTTTATCGCAATTTAAACTTTATGCCGGATCCATATTTATTAATAAAATAAATTACGTATTATTATAAATGATAAATTTTCAATTCAATAGACATTGTTGTTTTGTTTAATATAAATTACCTTTAAAATAGTATTGTTAATGGTACTCTGATGGGTTTTTTTTTGTCTACCACGATAACAAGAGAATTTATCATTTAAAGAATTATTTTTTATTCATTAAACTTTTAAACATTTTTTTATTTATTCTTTTGCTCTTTTACTGAGTATCTCTTTCATTTAAAAAGGTAGTTCGTGACGAGCAAGCTTAACAATTTATCGCTTTTTAAAATGTACGAGACGTTGTCGATTCCAGTAACGGAATGCTGAGTGCAAACATACATTTATTAGCCAAGGTAAAAATCCCGAGATACATGTATTTATATTGAGATTTTCATTTATTTTAAATTATATATTATTTTATTTTGTTTCAGATTTTTAGAAATTTATTTATTGTATTTGTAAAGGATGCTAAATATAATAAACGATTGACTTTATCGTACTGAGAAATAAATGCGGGAGAGTATAAGAAACTTTAACGATAATTGCGTATCACTTGTGACGTCAAATGTTACACGCGTTCAATCACAAGTTGAAAAAAAAATTTCTTAATAATCTACGGTATCAATGTAACAAAAAAAACAAAAAACATTATTTATTTTTAAATATTTTCCGTATTACTCATATTTAAAATGATTAGTGAATTTTTATTTTTTTATTTTGACGGTTTTGTTATGACAAATTATTTTATTTTTAAATTTTAATTTAAATTTAATAGATACGTTTGCGAAATAATAATATATCATCTTATTGACGGAAAAAAATATTACCGCAAAATAAAATTTTAATTTCAATAGACAATGATTCATTTATCGTATTATTCATCGTTGAATAAAAAATAACGTTAATTTTTTTTTTTATTTGAATGTAAAATTTTTAGTACGTTATTTTTATTGCTGTATTTACACTAGATATTTAAATTCGTAGAATCGGGTGAATACGACAACCTGTTTAAGTGTTAAGCTATTTTACGAGTGCGTTTGCTTTTTAATTTCTATTCATACTTTATTTGAGAACGGTTAAACATTTGGTACATCTGGACTTGAGTATTTAGTTGTTCTTATATATCAACAGTTAATATCGCATTATATAAATTTATATTTGCTGAAGAAAGGAAAGTCGAAAAACACATTGGATAAAGATTGGATTAAATTATTGAGGCGTGAATATTGCCGTCAGAACAATGCTGTGAATTTAATAAAATTCCATATATATTCGATTATCTATAATCTCATTTAAAATCTATAAATCTTGAAATGTTATTTGTGCAATGCATACATATATTTATTTATTGTAGTAATGCATGTACGCAGTATGTGTAATATTGTACAGAGAAGGGAAAAAAATGTAATGAACATAAAATGTGGGTGAAAAAGATAGACGGTGAGAGCTAACTTTGAATAAAATAAAATGAAATAAAATCGAACGCGGACACGCGTACGATATGGCAAGATCATAACTTTCTCCAAATGAAAACCGTTACGCAAACTCCTGGCTATAAGACCAACTGTTGCTCACTGGACAACTTTAGTATCTTTAATTCGTCAATACAAATTTTTTTACTCATATATAAAATAAATAATATTGAAATAAAAATTAATTTTTTGCTAATTATTAATTATTATTTTTAACAATCACAATTTTATTAAAGTCCTCGTGATTTAAAACGAAAAAAATAAACTTGGAATTACAGACGGTAAAAAAATTTAATAGCGTATTTGAAAAATAATTTTATTACTATTTTTGTTTTCAGACGCCGAAAAATGAACGTAAAGTTTTAATTTTAAACTCCGATTCGTATTCAATTTTTTAACTACTAGTTTGACTGACAATTATTATTTAACTCGTCGATTTGATGGCGATGTAATGATGATAATAAATAATGAAAAAAATATATTAAGAGTAGAGTAATATAATGGATAATTATATAGTACCGTAAAGACCAACTCAGACGCGATTAAAACGAATTACGGTCGACTTTCTACAGCCAAATGTCAACGGTTGTTTCACTTTTTCATGTCCCGCATACTTACTGTGCGATGATGTTATTGCATATCAATCAATACTACTTCTACATCTATTACCATTAGTTGTTTGATGACAAAGAAAGCGTTGTTATAATATATTTATTTTTTCTTGTTCCATTTTTTTTTTTATTATCATCGGGTGAAGAAAGATTTGATGAATGAGATGAAGAAATAGTAAAAGGACCTAAGGATTAATTATCTGATTTATTCATAAGAAATGACTTGAAGATGTTTTATTGTGAAAACGATGATGATGAAGATTATTCAACATGTTGGCTCGGACATTTTCTTTGGTTATCTAGCTGTATGAGTGTGTTTAGACTTCATAAAGCTAGGTTACCGGAGTTAAGATCCTCGTCATATCAACTTCACCGATCTTATTATTATTTTTTACAGAGATTTATTATTTTATTTTTTTTTTTCATGCGTCGGTTAGAGTGCACGATTTTTTTAGATGGAGATACGCTCTGTGACGATGCTCGTTCCCACAATCAAAGACTCGTCGAGGCATTTCGTGGTGATAATAAATATATGCACCTACGCAATGAGGGTTAAGTACTTTACTTTACTTGGTTTCTTTTAATATAAGAAACAAACTATGTAGTTTAAATTAAAACAAGGAAACCGGAAAATAATTTGTTAGATTTATTATTTTATGTAATGTGTATTCTCATTTATGTTTCAATAACGTCAACGTACTTGTGATGATGACATGTTTTTTGTTTGATTAGATAATTGAGATTATTATTTTTTTTATTTTCACTTCATTCGAATTTTACGCGATATCATAGCTTTGAAAAAGAGATCAAGTGTTTGATAGAATTGAGATTATTAACCGAGTTATCATTTTTTTTATAATAGATTTAATCATTGTATAATTTTCATTTATTAACTATTTTTACCACACTATTGTCAGTATAATCACTCATACCATCCTCGGGTGAATATATATAATAATTAAAAATTTTTTAACGACAATTTTACACGGAAAGAACAAGATGATACTGGATATCATCCCAGATTATACTGAGTGAAAAAAATTTCACATAGTAGCTAGTATAATCCAGATTACAATGAGTATAATCCAGATATCACCCAGTATAATCCGGATTATACTAGCTACTATCTGAAAATATTATTCACCACAGATATCACTGAGTATAATCTGGGATGATATCCAGTGTCATCTTGTTCTCTCTGTGTATTTAGGATTATGTAAAGATGTTATTTTTTTACTCAGTGAAATTTTTTTCAAAAACCGAAAAATTATTATTATTATTATTGTGTTTAATATATGACTCGAAGATCGATGTTTTTAATTAATAAAAATAGATAGTTATTATTTTAAGCCTGTTACCCGATCCAATTCTTGAAGATTGTTCAATTTTTATTATTATTCTTTTACTATAATATTTTTCGGTATGCGTTTCATACCATTAGAAAATTTTTTAAATAATAACTATCTATCATTATTTATTATTATTGTTATAAAATTTTGTAATCTAATAAGAGTTATTTATGATAATTGGTAATTGAATACTTTGTAATGAGTTTAAAATTAATTAATAGTTATGTTAATTTGTTTTGTGTATTGTGTCCCTTTACTTGTATTTCCTGAATGAGTTTGAAAGAAAGTGCACGATTTTTTTAGATGGAGATACGCTCTGTGACGATGCTCGTTCCCACAATCAAAGACTCGTCGAGGCATTTCGTGGTGATAATAAATATATGCACCTACGCAATGAGGGTTAAGTACTTTACTTTACTTGGTTTCTTTTAATATAAGAAACAAACTATGTAGTTTAAATTAAAACAAGGAAACCGGAAAATAATTTGTTAGATTTATTATTTTATGTAATGTGTATTCTCATTTATGTTTCAATAACGTCAACGTACTTGTGATGATGACATGTTTTTTGTTTGATTAGATAATTGAGATTATTATTTTTTTTATTTTCACTTCATTCGAATTTTACGCGATATCATAGCTTTGAAAAAGAGATCAAGTGTTTGATAGAATTGAGATTATTAACCGAGTTATCATTTTTTTTATAATAGATTTAATCATTGTATTGCAGAATATTATTTATATCCAGCGTTTTAATTTATAAGGAAAATAACTTTGTAGTTTTCTTAAACAGGTTTTGTTAATTAATTAAATAATTAAGTTAATTTTAATTCATTTCTCGTTCAACTACAAACAAGTTTATTTTTTAATTATCATTATTATTGTCTTTGTCTTTTAGTTAGTGAGTATAAAAATATTTTGCATACTTATGAAAGTATTTTTAGGCCAAAAGTAATTTACAGTCATCGAATATATTGAAGATTAATGAAGATAAAAAAAAACTTCATTTAATCTGCATATTTCAACATTTTGATAATTTATTTCTCGTAGCTTTAAAACATTCTCAAAATAATTATTTTTAGATTTATTTTTTAAGTAAAAGTTTAAACTCCCGGATTTAATAAATTCTAAATTAAACATACATTTAGATTTATCTACGGAAAACAACTACATACTGACAATATTAAACTAATCTGAGGTTTAACAATCTAAGTTTGAAAACAGGATTAGCGTTTAATTTAAGTAAAATATGACACTAATCTTTTCTCCTGAAATTTATTGACATTTCAAATAAAAGTTCCTATTTCAGAAGAATTTGTTAACAAATAAAGGTACTTTTACATGTAATAGAAAAAAATATAACACTGTAGTATTGTTTACACAAAGATATGTATTTACTTAGTGCCAAATCTTTTTAATGACTACTCTACTGTGTAATATGTAAATTTATCTCAATGTAAACTCTTTCGTTCATTCAAAGGTCTTGAGTCCCGAGTATATCAAACTTTTTTGTTCATTCTTTGTAACTCTGGTGTGACTAATAAAACTGACAGTGTTAAATTATAGAGTCGACATTGAGGAGAGCTGAACTTGAGGAAAGATAAAATATAACTAAGTACAGATGTGACTTAGTTAGAAATGTTTTAGGTATAAATATATAACATAAATTATTTTTAGTATTGGTCAAATGTAAATTTTTATGATAATAAACATGACACTGGAGATGGAAGACATTAAAAATTATTTTAAAATTTTATAATAATACAATTATTAAAAGAAAAAATTAGTTAAAAAGTTAAAAAGTCATAAAAAGCACACATTTTAACAACCTTTACTTATTAACTAATTTTATCCGAAATAATTGGACAGTTTTTTTTTTAATTCTTAAGTATTATGTTTTTTTTTTTCTAAATTTTTTTATAATAATTTAATTTCCATAAAATTCTAAAACAGTTTTTATGACATTAAAGTTAGCTGTCACTTAAAAATTTTTTTTAACAAATAAATTTGTTCCAAAAAAATTATTTTTAAAAAATTGCATTTGTAGTTTTTTTAAATTTCTAAATGTCAATTTTTATTATAAATTTTTTTTTGCCATAATTTATTTGTTACAAAAATTCTTAAAATTATCAACTATCTGCTAAGTTAATTTTTATTAAAGTTAGCTGTCACCTGACCAATTTTTAATTTCATTTAACAATTAAATTTATTATAAAAAATTAATTAAAAAAAATTGCATTTTTATTTTTTAAATTTCTAGATGTCAATTTTTTTTTCTTATTTTTTTCCCACAATTTATTTGTTAACAAAAATTCTAAAAATTATCAAATGACATTAAAGTTAGCTGTCACTTTATAATTAAAAAAATTTTTTTTAACAAATAAATTATAGCAAAAAAAATTATTAAAAAAAAGGACTTGTAGAAATTTTAATAAATTAAAAATGCAATTTTTTAAAAATAATTTTTTAGTTAAAAAAAATTAAAAAATTGTCTAGTGAAAGCTAACTTTAATGTCGTCTGTTCATTTAAAATAATACTAAAGTTAGTCGACGTTTTTAATTTTTTTTCGTTCATTAAATTAGAACTAAAAAATATTTTCTAAAAATTGCACTTATAGTTTTTCAAGTTTTTGAAAAATGAAAATTTTTCTTTATTTTTTTTTAATAATTTTTCAATTAAAAAAATATAAGATAGATTGATTACAAATAATTTAATGCATACAAAATAAATTTTAGATGAAATAATGAAACGGAGTAATATTTATCAACAATTGCTTAAATAATCTGTGTCATGGATATTGTAAAAAATATTCAATGATTTTCTATATATTACAAGCGGCTTAATAGCGCAAGTGTCTCGAAAAATCCTGGAAGTACAACACAATAAATTGAGTATTGAAATTTAAATTTATTTAAAAAGTTACTTAACAAAAAAATAGAAAAAAAATTTTATAAATCATTTGTTTTTTTTAAATAATTTTTGCAGCGAAAAAGTTGGGAGTCAAAAAATAAATTAAAAAATATCTCATGTCAAAATAATTATTTATTGGAGGGTAATTTGAGCGGAAATACGGCAGCAAACGGGTGAGAATGTTCTCGAAGGTTCCAGAACATTCTATCTACGTCAAGAATATATAAGGAGGCTGTATAACGCCGCCGCACATTGCTGAGCGATACCTCACTACATACAAACGTGTTCATACTCAACGAGTTTTATTGTATTTTCTCTTTTAAAAAATTACTGCAAAGGTACGTTTTATCAATTTTATTACAATAATTAAATGTTATGTAGAATTTATTTTTAATTTTATTGATTCATTTTTTTGAGATATACATACTATTCGAGTAAATTTATTTTAAAGACGCCAACTTATGATGATTTTTCGTTTCTGTAATATTAAAAATTTTTAATTTTATCATTATTGATACCCAAGCGGCATAAAAATTTTTTTGGTGATGTTTTGTTTAATTTAAATTGACAATTATAAATTTCTGACTTCTTGTTAAATAAAATCTCGCTAAAAGTCAACATTTTTTTTGACGCTTGGGTAAATTTAAGTAAATTCAACTAATCAATTGTTCCACGAGGCATTTTAATTCGAAATTTTTATAATTTTCATCAATTTACATTATTGAGTAAAATTATTTGAATTAGTTTTTGCATTCAACATCTTTTTTTAATCCAAAAATAATTTTTTTTTTATTTAAATAAGTAAGTTTTTGACATTTAATTTTAATTTATGACATTTAGTAATCACTTTTTAGTTTGATTCATCTAGAATGATTAGTCACGCGAATTTATAGCGAATATTTAAACAGTTTTTGTATTATTCATTCATTTAATTTTATTTAATTTAAATATAATAAATAATTTCTGACCTAACCTCATTTCTTGAACGCATTAAATCAATACTTGCTCTAATTAAAAAAAAAAAAAAAAAAAAACTTAATTCACATTCTTTTTTATTATAGAAAATAATAAATAATTTTTTTTTATCTAGATGCCGGAAGGAATGGATACCTCATCTGCAGAAGTTGAGACCTTCGCTTTCCAGGCGGAGATCGCACAGTTGATGTCATTGATCATCAACACCTTCTACTCTAACAAAGAAATCTTCCTCCGTGAATTGATCTCCAACTCGAGTGATGCATTGGACAAGATTCGTTACGAGTCACTGACTGACCCATCTAAATTGGACAGTGGCAAGGACTTGTCCATCAAGATCATTCCCAACAAAAATGACCGGACTCTTACCATCATTGATACTGGTATTGGTATGACTAAAGCTGACTTGGTCAACAACCTGGGAACAATCGCTAAGTCCGGTACAAAAGCATTCATGGAGGCTTTGCAAGCTGGTGCTGACATCTCTATGATTGGTCAATTTGGTGTCGGTTTCTACTCAGCTTACTTGGTAGCTGACAAAGTAACTGTTACTTCAAAGCACAACGACGACGAGCAATACTTGTGGGAATCAGCTGCCGGTGGTTCATTCACTGTCAGAGCCGACAACTCTGAGCCTCTTGGCCGTGGTACCAAGATTGTCCTGTACATCAAAGAAGACCAGGCTGAGTACCTCGAGGAAAGCAAGATCAAGGAAATCGTAAAGAAACACTCGCAGTTCATTGGTTACCCAATTAAGTTGGTAGTCCAAAAGGAACGTGAGAAGGAACTGAGTGACGACGAGGCCGAGCCAGAAGCTGAAGCCGAAAAGAAAGAAGACGAAGACGACAAACCAAAGATTGAAGATGTTGGTGAAGATGAAGAAGAAGACAAGGAGAAGGAGAAGAAAAAGAAGAAGAAGACTATTAAAGAAAAATACACCGAAGATGAGGAGCTGAACAAAACCAAGCCCATATGGACAAGAAACCCAGATGATATCACCCAGGAGGAATACGGTGAGTTCTACAAATCATTGACCAACGACTGGGAAGACCATTTAGCAGTGAAACACTTCTCTGTTGAGGGTCAACTCGAGTTCCGTGCTCTTCTCTTCGTACCACGTCGTATGCCCTTCGATCTCTTCGAGAACAAGAAACGTAAAAACAACATCAAGCTCTACGTTAGACGTGTATTCATCATGGACAACTGCGAGGAATTAATTCCAGAGTACCTTAACTTCATGAAGGGAGTAGTTGACAGCGAGGACTTGCCACTCAACATTTCTCGTGAAATGTTGCAGCAAAACAAAATCCTCAAGGTGATCCGTAAGAACCTGGTGAAGAAATGTTTGGAGCTCTTCGAAGAACTTACTGAGGATAAAGAGAACTACAAGAAATTCTACGAACAATTCAGCAAGAACTTGAAATTGGGTATCCACGAAGAAAGTTCAAACCGCAGCAAGCTCGCTGATTTATTGAGATACAACACTTCAGCATCGGGTGAAGAGAGCTGCTCGCTCAAGGACTACGTTGGTCGTATGAAGGAAAACCAGAAACACATTTACTTTATCACTGGTGAGAGCAAAGAACAAGTAGCCAACAGTTCATTTGTTGAGCGTGTCAAGAAACGTGGCTTCGAGGTTATCTACATGACTGAGCCCATTGACGAATACGTTGTACAACAAATGAAAGAATTCGACGGTAAGCAGCTTGTTTCAGTCACCAAGGAAGGCTTGGAGCTTCCCGAAGACGAGGCTGAGAAGAAGAAACGTGAGGAAGACAAAGCCAAATTCGAGGAGCTCTGCAAAGTCATGAAGACCATCTTGGACAGCAAAGTTGAGAAAGTTGTTGTCTCGAACCGTTTGGTCGACTCGCCCTGCTGTATCGTTACTTCTCAGTACGGTTGGACCGCCAACATGGAGAGAATCATGAAAGCTCAGGCTCTTCGTGACACCTCGACCATGGGTTACATGGCTGCGAAGAAACACCTCGAGATCAATCCTGACCACCCAGTCATTGAAAACTTGAGACAGAAAGCTGAAGCAGACAAGAACGACAAGTCAGTCAAGGATTTGGTCGTCCTTCTTTTCGAGACTGCTCTCTTGTCGTCTGGGTTCTCACTTGACGATCCCCAGGTCCACGCTGCCCGCATTTACCGTATGATCAAGCTTGGTCTTGGTATCGACGAAGACGAACCAATCAGCGAGGAGCCCAAGGCTATGGAAGAGGTTCCAACTCTCGAAGGCGAAAGCGAAGACGCGTCTCGTATGGAAGAAGTCGATTAAGTGATTAACTTTTAATTATTACATTTTTTTTTTTTTTCAGTTTAAGTTATTAAAGACTGTTGAAAAAATTAATTATTGAAGACGAGTGATTGATCACGTTTTATGTGATTGTATTAACATATGTATCATATATATGTAGAATTACTCTTATTAAAAATAATTTATCATTCCTAATATGATGCAAGCACCAAATAATTAATTATTAATAAGAATAATTGTTTTTATATGTTAAATTTTTAATGTAACAGCCCATTCATACTCATGAACGATTACTTTAACTTCATTTTACGTCATATGTAAATCAAAATAAATTTTTTTTTCCATAATCGAAAAAATTTTGTTATTATTTATTATAAATAATGGGTAATATGCTTAATTTAATATTTGAGCTTAAGTTAATTTAATTATTGAAATTTTTAATTTTAATCATGTATTAAGCTTACTCATTTTTTGTAGACATTTGCAATGGACAACAACTTGTTTTAATTTAAATTGAAAGGAAAGTTGAAAATAAAATTCATTTTTTTTTACTATTTAAAAAAAGGAGACTCACAGGTGCGGACACTACTTCCAATTTCATCATCTGCCAGATGTTGCTGCTTGATAATTATACTACTATATTTTATTGTTATGAGCATATTCTGAAATTTGAACCGAAGGGAGATTTTCAAAAATTAAAAAACTTGAGTACTTAATAATAATAATAATACTGAAATTAATTAATTAAATGATTATAAAAAATATTCTATAAGTAGAAAAAAAATCACTTTTTATAATACTGAAGTTAGCGGTCAGCTGTCAATTTAAAAAATTTTTTTAACAAATTAATTACAATAAAAAAATGCTTCTAAAAATTTTCACTTGTAATTTTTATTAATTTTCACATGTGAAACTTTTTAACTAATTTTTTTTTTAATAATTTAATTGCTATAAAATTCTAAAAAAATTTTTAACATTTTTTGACTTTCTTAATTATTTTTTTTAACATAATTAATTTATTCTAAAAATTTAAAAAATTTTCAGATGTCTACTGAATTCAGTATTATAATAAATGAACTTAATACTGCAGTTAAATGATGACTGTCCCTTTTTTAAATTTTTATAAAAAATCTAATTGATAAAAAAAAATATTTTAAAAAATCTCCACTAATAATATTTTTTAATTTTTACATCTGAAATTTTTTTTTTTCATTTTTTTTATAATAATTTCATTGCTATAAAATTAAAAAAAAATTTTT